>JAGDYQ010000081.1:3496034-3825791 GCA_021962125.1 Bulinus truncatus | reverse complement strand
TTCCAAAAGATTATTGGTTAACCCCTCTCCTTCCCCCCCTCAAAATCTTAAGGTCTATGTTTGGGATGATTGAAGATGTGTTATATTAAACGTACCGGAAATAACATTACTAAATGTCAACGTACCGGAAATAACATTAATAAACGTAACAGTACCAAAAGTGAAGTCATTATTAGTTTATTAAAAAAGGAAAATATGGTTATATTTTCTTAAAATGTTCTACTTTGAAATCAGTAGAGACGATGAATCAATGTAGTCCACATTACCATTTTGTTTTTCTGAATATGATCCGCCTGTTGCTCCAGTTGGTGCAACTGTAAGAACGTCTGGATTATCTGGAACTACTATAACAGTTATAGGCCACGGACAGTCGTAATTTCACTGTAGACTTCTTCTTGTGTAAATGTCGTCTTGACTGATTCAAGATAGCAAAAAAATAAAGTAACAAAATAAATAATTTACTTATATCTGACATAACAAGTAATAGATAGTAATATAGTCCAAGTTCATTATGACTATAATAATTATGTTCCAGGTGATGCTGTGGAAATACACATAACACACAGATGAAACCCAACGGACTTGATAAAACTTTTGCGGCATTTACCCGTAGAAGCGGAACACATTTTAACTATATTAACTTGGGGACAATTTTTATGCTTAGTTTTAATAACATATGTACAAGTGAAACATTAAATCGTTTCATTATGCTATGAATAATAAAAGTTCTGAAATGAATTCAGTAATTTTAACGCCCGTCTGTCTCTAAATGCATATTATACTGTAAGATGACATTATGAAGTATACGGTGACTTCGCTAAGTAAATAATTAGTCTGACTTTAAGATTTATTATTCCATGAGTTTCTACAGTTATTGCTCAGGATTTTTAGTTTTCTTTTCGAGTAAAAATAGTCTCAAATTATTGAAAGTTATACTTTTTTTTTTTTAAACCCAGACCTACTGATGGTTTTGGGCGAGTTCAAATTTCTGTTTCGTATCACACCATACTTGAACAAATTAATTTGGCGACATTTGTTTCATTTCATTAAGAAAGTATATCGACTAGTTAGTTCGAAATTCAGACAGGGTGACAACTACGTTAAACTTGTTTATAACTAATTTGTTTTGTTTTAATGAAACAATTCTAAAGCGAGACAAATCCATTTATCTTCTGAATCATAACAGAATAGCTGTCATCATTTAATGCATTGTGCTTATTCTTAGCGTGGCATTTACTCTGCAAAAGAAAGACATAATGAAGGTCCAGTCTACTCCTCTAGTTGGCACAATAAAAATCACGAGTAAACGATGATTTTAAAATGACCCTATACTTCTTTGTGAATGATTATTATTGAAATTCTTTCCTGACTAGACATTATGATAGCTTGGATAGATTTAAAGTTTAGATTTTTATCGAAAATGGTGTTTTCTAACTGAAAAAAACAGTTAAATTTATTAGAAAATGTTCAACCAAATTAGATATGGAAAAGTAAATCCTAAAATTTGAGCTGTTGAAGTGAAATCAGCGAAATTATATGTGTGAATGTCACTGTGTCAATAAATCTTACTTCCTAATTCTAGAACCAGCATCAATCTATTTTTTATAGACATTTATCAATGACAAACTTTTACACATGAATACTTTAAGACCTATTATTATTTGCCCAACATTTTACAAACATTACTTAAAAGACATTAATGCTGTTAATATTATAATATATCTATATTCATATGGCCGAGTAGTGCACAGCACCCTGAACTGTCGACCTGAGAGTCCTGGGTTCGATTTCGTCGAGAACCAAGGGAATAATTTTTCCAGGTGACCTTTGGTGTTAATTTCTCCAAGTCACCCAGCTTTAAATGGGTAACAGACATTAGTTACAGAAGTGAAAGAAGTGGCTTTAGGTGTTGTGCTAGCCATACAATTCCTCTATATACCCTGGTTACAGAAACTGAATAATTATACAGTTCAACTGCCCAGATGACCTTTATCAAGCCCAAAAATAACTATTTAAAATCTTTTCCGATTAAAAATTAAAAAAAAAAATTAACATAGTAATAGAATAATGATGGGGGATACTACTGGGGGTAGCAGTTAAAGCAATATTCATCTTAAGAAATTGTACCCGGTCTGGCAAAAAAACTTTTTTATTTTTTTAAAGTTTAAGACATTTTAATATCATAGTTATGATATAGTAGGTTTAAAAAATTATTTTGTGCAAAAAAATATTTAAAATATTGATATTTGTGGGCGTGGCATGCCGCCATATTGAAATTTATGACCTTTTTGCTTGTCAAATCTTTCTGAGATATTTATAGACTGATTCATATAAAATGTACATTTTTATAATCAGGAAAGCTTGCTTTAGAGGATGTCAGAGTACTTTTTTGATATTTTAATAAAAAATTTTTTTATGAATTTTCAAATTTTGTATGGTGAAAATAGGCCAAAAATGCCAATTTTGAAAATTAAAAAATTGCCAAAAAAAGTACTCAAAATTTCTTTAAAAGCCTCCGACATTCTATAAAACTTCACCTCTTCTTAATATAACTTAGAAGTTTTATCAAAATCTGTCTGGATGGTTTTTTGAGATTTTCTTGCATTAGTGAAGCAAAATGTCAAAAATATTTTTTCAGAGAAAAATGACTTTAAAGTTTTTAAATTATTGAAGTTTTTGAATGAGTACCAACGAAGAAAAATACATTTTAAGTGATCTAAATATTTTTTCTGAAATACAGTTAATTCATAGTGATTATTGGTATGTTTTAGTATCTAAAAATGTAAAAAAAAAAAAATTTTTTGGACATAGTGGGATTTTTCTAGGTACTGTACCCATAAAGGGTTTTCAAAACATAATAAGGTGTTTTAAATGGGATCAAAAATGTATCCATTTTTACAGATGACAATGGAAACATTGATAATAAAAAAGTTGTGTTAACTTTCATTGAGGAATACAATTGAATTTTAGAATATGTAACTTTGTATTTTTACATTGGAATCATTTTACGACATAGATACAGACATCTGTTGCTAGGACTCTGGATTCTGACAAAATAAAAATTGGAAGAAACTGTTTGTTTTAACTTGACATTTTTTATAAGAACTCAAGTCTCATTTTAAACTAGTACTAAACTCTTTTCTACTAATCTATTGTGTTGATTAATGAAGAATTGAAGAACACTGGCTTGGTATTTGCCATTTAAATCTGGCTCGAAAGTATCTGAAAATATGCTTCTAATATTATTTTCGGGCCATACCGTCATTCGAAATGGTCGCACTTTTTCCCGCGCAATGCTAGCAACTATTGATTTTCTCAACACTTTAGTGTAGGCCGCCACGTTATAAGATGTAAAGCTCACAGTGACCTACCAAATTCACAAAGGAAAGACTGTTTCTGCTGGTCGCGGACGGTATCACCCCACTGCCAGGTTCCAAGCGCGTTGGTCCTCTCTCTCGAAACATGTGTCCACATCTGGCCAGATTGTAGTTTCCTAACACTGGGGTCAGAATGTCGCTTGCTGAGAAAAATAAAAAACAAAATTTTAAAAAAAGTAAAAACAAGTCTTACTTTGTTCCCAACTCCACCCAGCAAAACATGTGAGCCTGTGGTTCACCGAACATAATTTTAACTGGTATCACTTTGTCCCAACTCCACCCAGCAAAAAATGTGAGCATCGTGGTTCCCTGAACATAATTTTAACCGGTGTTACTTTGTTCCCAACACAACTCACAGCAAAAACTGTGAGCCTGTGGTTCACCGAACATAAATTTAACCAGTGTTTTTTTTAACATACTGTTATTACTCTATTTCCTTCCCCCCCCACCGGTCGCAGCCCTACCGCCGAGATGAATGATGATGTCATTATTTTATACAACGCCCACACATTGCTATTCCGATGGTGCACTACTGTATTGATACAAGGATGACATAGTGTCATTCGTCACCTACACCCGCACATCTACTCACGACATCCACATTCGGTTTAGGCAGGAAACTGCTGACGCTACCAACGTGGATGGTCAGTCTATAAAATGCACCGTGCTGTGATCAAGACTCATTTAGTAACAGCCAGTAACATACTGGTCAGTCACACGCTGAGAAGACACCCATTGGGGCCGTTACCAAGAATGACACCGAACCGATCAGTTCAAGAACAGTTTAGAGGTGGTCTGGAGAAACAGGTTTTTTGTTGCGGCGACACGCCTCATGTGAGTGCCAACTTTAGAGAAGGAAAGTCGTAACAATACGATCAATAAAACTGTATGGCCCTTCGTGAAATGACACACATTTTGAAACTCTCGCTCAACAACAACATAATAATACAAAAGGGAAATGGGTGGATAGATGGTCGAATTTATTGTGTGGAGAACGCCGATTATCCACCTGTGAAGGTCCCAGGGTTTAAGACAAACGGGTGCCCGGAGTGATATTTGTTTAAGTCCTATCATAAGTCTGCCGAGCTTTAAATGGGTACCTGACATTAGTTGAGACTAGGCGTTTTGCTAACCACTGTTCTTTTTATATGCTGTTGTTACGAAAACAGATGAATTGTATACCTCAGCTGCCTCAACAACGAATTAATAGTTCACAAAAGCAAACACATTCGGTCTATTGCGCATGTCTTACAATACGTACTATATTACATTTTATTTAATATGTCTTACACGATCATTGCGCCTGAAAGATAAGCACCATTATGTATAGGGATACAGAAAGTAATGTAAAGAAAAAGAGTGTATATATATCAATATTAGGGCTGCTGAATTAAACTGCAATTAGTTACGATTAACGCGTCAAAAAAAATTTGCGATTAAAATTTTTAACGCAACACTTAAATGCGTTAATTTGACTAAATATTACGGAAAGTTCACCAAAACGATAAATAACAGAATTTCACCATTTGAAGTTTTGCAGGTTATGGTCACTTAACAAATGAATCTACCATACCTGCCTGTTGCTATTTACTTTTACCCCTAGGTATGGTGACTTAATCCTTTTATATCCTATGATGGTTTTGGTTATTTAGCCTTTCGACAAATGCAACTTGCTCCTTTCCCGGTCGATGTGAAAAGAAAACTTTCTGTTCTTTTTGATTTACATTATACTGTGATATGTGTGGTGGAAGTATAATGAACCCGTTTATAATTAGACCAAAATAACAGATGCTAGAAATTTTTTGTATCATCATTTTTTTGTGCATAATTTTGTATCGTATTTTGATAGTATAACATCTTGCTAATACATCTGTACCCGAGACAGTGGCTGTATTTTTCATAATTATTGTAAAATCTTGAGTTAGTTTTATATATGAAACATTGATTTACTCACAATTAAAAGCATAATTAATGCGTTAAAAATATGCGATTACATTTTTTAACATAAACACCTAAATGTAAATTTTCCCAAATGGTGTAATATTGACTAGAGTTGCAGATGAAATAAAAAAAAATCGTAAATAACCCAATTATATAACCAGATCAGACGAGATTTAAAAAAAAGGAAGAAAAAAAAACCCGAACACAGAGTGTCACGTTTACATACAATCATATCAGCTATATGACCTTGAAACAATAGGATTGCCATTTCTTAATTCAAACTTATGACCCTGAATGATGCAATTAATGAACATCTGCACGTGTTATAGTTTGATTGACAAGTGTCATGGCTTTGAAACAATGTAACTTGTGGTTGGTAAGTGACGTCATCTACCAATATTAACACCACCCACCTCCCGACCAATACAACCACAGTCGGCGAGTTGAAGGACAAATTTACTTTTAATCTTTTGAAGTTTTTGCTTTGCGCTTCGCAGTCTATAAATGTTATTCTTATATTCTTTCATTCATTTACTTTCTTACTATCAACTATTTGTTCAATGTTTTAGTGAACAACAAAAAAGAATTTTATTTTATCGGTCTGTCAGTTATATTATTAAAAAAAATATTGCGTAAAATGACACTCTTTGATGTTATCGGTCGGCTTTCATTTTTCATCTTCTGTTGTTCTTTCTTTCCTGTTGACGACACACTTTATAACAAGTCGCGACCCACATGTGAGACTGAGAACAAATGAACAAGGATGCTTACATGCTCGCGTCAAAAATGAGTCGAACATTTCAAGGTCTGGCTTGTCAAAGACGTCACACACACACATACACACACACAAAGGTTTAATAATCTATTGCTTAGGCCAAGTAAGTGCGAAAAAATAACAACACGTTGTTATTATATTTTAATATGGCATGTTGATAGAATTAAAAAATGTTACAATTAATAAATAAAATATTTTTTCGATTAAATATGCGTTAATTTGCGATAATTTTTTTTAATTATGCGTTAATTTCGATTAAAATTTTTAATCGAACAGCAGCTCTAATCAATAGAAAGAGAGAGAGAGAGTGATTAAGACCCAAATAATACTTAAGAACGTGTTTGTGTAAGAGAGAGAGAGAGAATAGGGCCATACAAGAACTTTTCTCACGAGACCCCCCCCCCGCCCAAAAATAAAAAGAGTAAAGATCGGCCCTGATCACACTCACTTGCATTCGAATGACCAGGCCGTAGTTCGTCGCTCCTATCGAGTACCTGGACTGACCGTCTAAAGACTGGGTCACTTGGTTCATCTCGTTAAGTTCATGCATGTTCCACAAGTCGCCTCCCCTGTTGACACAGTAAGCCCTGGCGGCATACCAGTTGTAGTTGAGAGACACACGCAACATACATTTGTCCCTCATGATGAAGCGGCACTCAGTGCCTGAACACTGAGTGTTGTTGGTGCACTTAGCCGCTTCTCCTGTAATACATTATAGAGTTAATACAAACTCGTTTATGTAATAAGTATATTTAGTAATTTATGTTTAAGGTATCCACAAACCAAAGCGAAACTTTCCGCTGCGCTATTTCTCACATGAGATTTTTCTAAGCGCGAAAAACCATCGCTACACCTAGGCGAAGCGAAAGTGGGCGTCAGCGGACCGGATATAATGATTTTTTTAATTTTCTTTTTTTTTTTTGTTTGAAGACGTCGGCAGACATTTTCTTCTTATTATACATTTTCTACAGTTATTGTATTTTACAAGTAAAAAGTGAAACAAAACACTTAAATTTTGGTATAATCTGATATAATTCATGTTTCTATATATAAATGTAAGTCTTATTTGTTAATTTTAAGACATTTATATCAATTTTAACCTTGATGTTCATTTGAGTCGATCTTTCTAGTCAGCCATTTTGGATTGTTTGCATTCACGAAACGCGAAAAAACTCTGCAAGAAGCGATGCCGCGAAATTTCTCTGCACCGCCACGGAAATTCCTCCGCGGTTTGAGCATATCACCTGTAAATACATTGCCCGCGAAAGAGGGGAGAATTTCGCGAGCTACCTAGATACGCGAAATTCGCTTTGGTTTGTGGATACCTTAATGTGTTCAGCTATTTATTTACCAGGAGATTTTTTTTTTTAAATTTGTTACAAAGTTTATTGTTTATCAATGTCACGTACACAATATCAGGATTATCTTTTTTTGTCATTGCACCAATCTGTATCACTTTTATTTACCTAGACAACATAAAAATGGCCGAGACGTAAAGCAAGTGTCACTCTTCATTTCTCGGTCGTTTTTAGTTTTCTGGTCCACAGTGGCACAGAGAATCTCAGTCTTGGAGAAAGCCTCAGAACTGGCCAGTTTTATTAAACTATCTGTAATTAAAAAAAAGAAATAAAAACAAAAGAATAAATGATCTAAAGTTTGGTTTCGCGGCCTCCCTCAATCCCGCTGTGTCAGAGAAACAGGAACACTGTGTCAGAGAAACTGTGGCAGGTACACTGTAGCAGGTATACTGTGGCAGGTGCACTGTAGCAGGTATACTGTGGCAGGGACACCTTGGCAGTGACAATATGCTAAGGAACACCGTGCCAAGGAACACTGTGTCAAGGAACACTGTGCCATTGAACACTGTGGCAGTTGTTATTCAATAAAAACAATCTGATTCTAAACATATTACTAACAAATATTAAGCGGCTCACTTTCGGCCTATGTTTACATGATGATCTGCTTAAATCCTAAAGCAACCAGAACAATGTCTTGAATGACTGACTAAGGGAGTGATCACATTCTAAAAGCGGCAGTTACAATCAACCCTAAAACTAAATCTTTGAAAAAAAACCTTTCTTTAATTTGGATTGACTAAAAAAGGAAAAGGATAGTATACCACAAACTTGAATCTACATGATAGTGAACCACATACATAGATAAATATGATAGTGAACCACATACATAGATAAATATGATAGTGAACCACATACATGGATATATATGATAGTGAACCACATACATAGATACATATGATAGTGAACCACACACATAGATACATATGATAATGAACCACATACATAGATACATATGATAGTGAACCACATGCATTGATACATATGATAGTGAACCACATACATAGATACATATGATTGTAATCCACATACATATATACATATGATAGTGAACCATATACATGGATACATATTAAACTAAACCATAAACATGGATACATGTGTCTATGCTTAGAACCGCCAGACACAGATAGTTAATAAAAATATTTTAAAAATCAAACTATCTCTCTCTAAAAGCATAAAACTTGATGGCAGTAACATCATTCGTAAACTTGAGCAAGGTGTCATAAAAATGAATAGAGAAACTACTTTATTCTACGCATAGTCATCATCATCATACCATCAACCGATGTGGTCGTTGGGGGGAACCATGCACACCTCTACAGACATATTTCTACATAGTTGCTTATCCTGCGCGGCTGTCTTTAGTTCATTCATTGGTAGCTCCTGTCCAGTCTTTTATATTGTCAAACCAACATTTCCGCTGGCGCCATCTGTGACGGCCTCCTTCTACCAGTCCCTTGGAGAACGGTTTTGTTAGGGCTATCAGCGCCTTGGCAGTGATATGTCCGAAACACGCATAATAGTAAAACAAAACCAGAAAAAAAGTATAGTTGTAAATGTATGAATCTTTAGAACTACTTGAGGACAAAGCGCTAACACAAACACTCAAGCTAATTGATACCATAACTACTTGAGGACAAAAATGCTAACACAAACACTCTGCTAATTGACCATAACTACTTGAGGATAAAGTGCTAACACAAACACTCTGCTAATTGACCATAACTACTTGAGGACAAAGTGCTAACACAAACACTCTGCTAATTGACCATAACTACTTGAGGACAAAGCGCTAACACAAACACTCTACTAATTGACCATAATTACTTGAGGACAAAGTGCTAACACAAACACTCTACTAATTGACCATAACTACTTGAGGACAAGATGCTAACACAAATATCTTTAATTGACCATAACTTATCATAATAAGGTACACAAATGAAAAAAGCCCTAACAAAAAAACTTCCATAATGTGGCGATCGAAAAGTATTTCCCTTTCTTGACTAGTTTATTATGGACACTTTTAACTTTTCTTAGTTCATCTAATAATTTGTTACTATTATAGCTGCTGTAAATTCTGATGGCTTTAATTGTAACATTAGTTAGCTTTTTAAAATATAAAATAAAGTTGCCGAGAAATGTTTTGGTGATATTAAAAAAAACATAATAATGACCAATTAATTAATTATACAATAACTGGGGACCTTAATTAAATGTATACAAAAATTCCAAACCTTCTTGCGAATGAATAATAAAATAGGTATTGGTGTTTGTATAATCAACTCCATCTTTCCTACAAGGAGTCTGATATTGTGGTTCCAATTCATGTTTACAATAACACTCAGGAGCATAACCAGTTTTCTGTTGAAAGAAAGACAAAATAAAAAAAAAGAAAGAGATTTAAATTACTGAATGTCACCGAGTTGACGTACATTCTCTTGAACCGTTTTTCTAAGTCCATAAGCTGGTCATTCCTTATAAACATTGTAATCCACTCTTATGTCCAAATATATGTGGTGGAATACTTGGTGTTATATTAATGTTGAGTTTTAGTATATAGGTTCGAATCCCAGTATCTTGAGAACCATCCGGCCTCATACGTACATTTGTATAACTACCATGCAGCTGTTACCATATGCACATTTTGTATTTACTACCATGTAATGTATATGCAAATTTTGTATATACTACCATGAAAATGCTGTATATACTACCATGAAAGTAACATATTTACATTTTGTATATACTACCATGAAAGAAACATATGTACATTTTGTACATACTACAATGAAAGTAACATATGCACATTTTGTATATATATATATATATATATATATACTGCCATGAAAGTAACATATGTATATTTTATATACACTACCGTGAAAGTAACATATGTATATTTTGTATATACTGCCATGAAAGTAACATATGCACATTTTGTATATACTACCATGAAAGCAACATACCCGCATTTAGTACTATATCCCCCAACATGAAAGTAACATATGTAAATTTTGTATATACTACCATGAAGGTAACATATGTAAATTATGTATATACTACCATGAAGGTAACATATGTACATTATGTATATACTACCATGAAGGTAACATATGTACATTATGTATATACTACCATGAAGTACATAATTTTTTGATTTTAAGTAATTTCACAAGTCGCCAATTGTAAAAATTGATTTCAGGCGACTCTAATCAATCTTGTGAGCCTGCTGAGGCCACGAAACGATGTACCAACCAACGATGTACAATCAACGATGTACCAACGATGTGTACCAACGATGTGCCAACGATGTACCAACCAACGATGTACCAACGATGTGTACCAACGATGTGCCAACGATGTACCAATCAACGATGTACCAACGATGTGTACCAACGATGTGCCAACGATGTACCAACCAACGATGTACCAACGATGTACCAACCAACGATGTACCAATGATGTCCCAACGATGTACCAACGATATACCAACCAACGATGTGCCAACGATGTTCCAACGATGTACCAACGATGTACCAACGATATTCCAACGATGCACCAACCAACGATGTAAGTTAATTGCTGCTGTGGAATACAGAAAACTTTATCAGCTTGGTATATGAGAGCACGCATGGAGCAATGTTTTCCCCCTTGTGGCCTGTATCTAGAGGGGCAAGGTCTGTTGTAAACACGTTCTTCCTGGCCGATATATCAAACAAGGCGGCTAGTTTGTCTATCTACAGAACGGCCTCTGTTTATCTATCTAGAATTGATAAAGCCCTAGTTTTATCTCTATCACAAAGACGGCCTAGTTTCTCTAGCATCTTCAAGACAGGGCTAGGTTGTCAATCTACCAAAGACAGCTTTCTGATTCTCTGTCTGCAAGACAGCCTGGTTTGTCTGTCTGCAAGTGAGGACCTGGTTTTGTCAATCTGCCAAAGACTGCCCTAGTTTGTCTGTCTGCAAGGCGGGACTGGTTTGTCTAGTTGCAAGACGGCCTTGGTTTGTCTATCTGCAAGACGGCCCTAGTTTGTCTATCTAATAGAAGGCATTTAGTTTGTTTATCCACAAGATAGCCCTGGTTTGTCTCTATCTACAAGTGAAGGACCTAGTTTGCTCTATCTACAAAAGGCATTTCGTTGTCCCCCATCAAAGATGCCCTAGTTTTATCCTCCTGCAAAAACCCCCTATTTCGTTTGTATCGACAAAGACGAGCCTAGTTTATCTGCAATAAAGCCCTAGTTTTATCATTTAGTTGGACCTAGTTTATCTATCTACAAGTGAGAGCCCTCATTTATCCATCTACAAGGCAGCACTAGTTTGTCTTTCTCCCTGATGACCCTAGATTTATATACAAGTAGCAGCCCTAGTTTAAATACCAGAGAACGGGCCTAGTTTATCTTAGAAGCCTGACCTAGTTTATCTACCTACAAGTGAGGGCCCTAGTTTATCTATCCACAAGGCAGCCCTAGTTTATCCCTCTACAAGACAGGCCTAGTTTGTCTGTCTACAAGGCAGGCTAGTTTATCTATCTACCAAGAACAGACCTAGTAAAAGTATGCTCCCAAGCAGGACCCTGAGTTTATCATATCTACAAGGCAGCCCTAAAGTATCTATCTACAGAATAGCCCTAGTTTATCCTATCTACCAAGGCAGCCCTAGTTTGTCTATCTACAAGACCACATTTCGTTGTCTGTCTAAAAATGGCCCTAGTTGTCCACTCTACAAGTGAGGGCCTGGTTTATCTGTCTTACCAGGGCAGCCCTGGATTTATCAGTATCAACAAAACTGACCCTGGTTTATCTACAAAATGACCTAGTTTGCTCAGCAAATGGCCCTAAATTATCTATCTGCAAATGGGGAACCCTGTGGTTTGTCTGTCTGCAAGAGACTGGCCCTGGTTTGTCTGTCTACCAAGACTGGCCCTAGTTTATCTATCCCACAAGGCAGGCCTAATTTATCTATATCTACAAGGCAGAACCTAGTTTATCTATCTACAAGGTAGCCCTAGTTTACACACATCTATCTACAAGACAGCCCTAGTTTATCAATCTACAAGACAGCTCTAGTTTATCTATCTACAAGACGGCCCTAGTTTATCTATCTACAAGACGGCCCTAGTTTATCTATCTACAAGACGGCCCTAGTTTGTCTATCTACAAGGACGACCCTGGTGCCTCACGATAGCTCTAGTTTATAAATAAGATGGCCCTAAAGTTTAAATATCTACAAGTGAGGGCCCTAGTTTATCAACAAGACCATTTATCGTTTATCTATCTACAGAACTGAACTAGTTTTATCTATCTACAAGAATGAAACTAGTTTATCACTCCACAAGGCAGACTAGTTTATAGATAAGACAGACCTAGTTTATCTATCCACAAGTGAGAACCTAGTTTATCTATCAACAGGAACGGCCCCTAGTTTATCTGCAAGGCAGCTTTAAGTTTATCTATCTACAAGACGGCCCTAGTTTATCTATCACAAGACGGCCTCTGTTTATCTATCTACAAGTGATGACCCTAGGTTATCTATCTACAAGGCCAGGCCTAGTTTATCCTATCTACAAATGGCCTAGATTTATCTATCTACAAGAATAGCCCTAGTTAACTCTATATCTAGGAATGACCTAGTTTATCCTCCTACAAGTGAGGACCTAGTTTATCTACTCTACAAGAAGGCCAATTTAATTTGTCTCCACAAGGCAGCCTAATTTATCTATCTACAGGCTGGCCTAATTTATCTCATCTACAAGAAAACCATTCCGTTTATCTCCCTAGAAAGTGAGGATTATAGGTTATCCCATTTTAAGATGGCCTTAGTTTATCTACAAAACTAGCCCTAGAAAACACATCTCTACAAATGAAGACCCTAGAAATTTATGTCACAAATAGCCATTTCGTTTGCTCTGTCTAAAAGTGAAGACAATAGTTTATCTATCAACCAGAATGTACTAGATTTATCCCTATCACAGAAAACCTTCCTAGTTTGTCTATTTACAAGACGGCCTTAGTTTATCTATGTACAAGACGGCCCTAGTTTATCTATCTACAAGACGGCCCCAGTTTATTTATCTACAAGACGGCCCTAGTTTATCTATCTACAAGTGAGGGCCCTAGTTTATCTATCTACAAGACGGCCCTAGTTTATCTATCTAAAAGACCGCCCTAGTTTATCTATCTACAAGACGGCCCTAGTTTATCTATCTACAAGACGACCCTAGTTTATCTACAATACGGCCCTAGTTTATCAACAAGATGGCCCTAGTTTATCTATCTACAAGTGAGGGCTCTAATTTATCTATCTACAAGACGGCCCTAGTTTATCTATCTACAAGACGGCCCTAGTTTATGTACAAGACGGCCCTAGTTTATGTACAAGACGGCCCTAGTTTATCAACAAGACGGCCCTAGTTTATCTATCTACAAGACGGCCCTAGTTTATCTATCTACAAGACGGCCCTAGTTTATCTATCTACAAGATGGCCCTAGTTTATCTATCTACAAGACGCCCCTAGTTTATCTACCTACAAGTGAGGGCCCTAGTTTATCTATCTACAAGACGGCCCTAGTTTATCTATCTACAAGACGGCCCTAGTTTATCTATCTACAAGACGGCCCTAGTTTATCTATCTACAAGACGGCCCTAGTTTAACTATCTACAAGTGAGGACCCTAGGTTATCTATCTACAAGACGGCCCTAAATTATCTATCTACAAGACGGCCCTAGTTTATCTATCTACAAGACGGCCCTAGTTTATCTATCTACAAGACGGCCCTAGTTTATCTATCTAAAAGACGGCCCTAGTTTATCTATCTACAAGTGAGGGCCCTAGTTTATCTATCTACAAGACGGCCCTAGTTTATCTATCTACAAGACGGCCCTAGTTTATCTACAAGACGGCCCTAGTTTATCAACAAGACGGCCCTAGATTATCTATCTACAAGTGAGGGCCCTAGTTTATCTATCTACAAGACGGCCCTAGTTTATCTATCTACAAGACGGCCCTAGTTTATCTATCTACAAGACGGCCCTAGTTTATCTATCTACAAGACGGCCCTAGTTTATCTATCTACAAGACGGCCCTAGTTTATCTATCTACAAGACGGCCCTAGTTTATCTATCTACAAGACGGCCCTAGTTTATCTATCTACAAGACGGCCCTAGTTTATCAATCTACAAGACGGCTCTAGTTTATCTATCTACAAGACGGCCCTAGTTTATCTATCTACAAGACGGCCCTAGTTTATCTATCTACAAGACGGCCCTAGTTTATCTATCTACAAGACGGCCCTAGTTTATCTATCTACAAGACGGCTCTAGTTTATCAACAAGACGGCCCTAGTTTATCTATCTACAAGTGAGGGCCCTAGTTTATCAACAAGACGGCCCTAGTTTATCTATCTACAAGACGGCCCTAGTTTATCTATCTACAAGACGGCCCGAGTTTATCTATCTACAAGACGGCCCTAGTTTATCAACAAGACGGCCCTAGTTTATCTATCTATAAGTGAGGGCCCTAGTTTATCTATCTACAAGACGGCCCTAGTTTATCTACAAGACGGCTTTAGTTTATCTATCTACAAGACGGCCCTAGTTTATCTATCTACAAGACGGCCTCTGTTTATCTATCTACAAGTGATGACCCTAGTTTATCTATCTACAAGACGGCCCTAGTTTATCTATCTACAAGACGGCCCTAGTTTATCTATCTACAAGTGAGGACCCTAGTTTATCTATCTACAAGACGGCCCTAGTTTATCTATCTACAAGACGGCCCTAGTTTATCTATCTACAAGACGGCCCTAGTTTATCTATCTACAAGACAACCCTAGTTTATCTATCTACAAGTGAGGACCATAGTTTATCTATTTACAAGACGGCCCTAGTTTATCTACAAGACGGCCCTAGTTTATCTATCTACAAGACGGCCCTAGTTTATCTATCTACAAGTGAGGACCCTAGTTTATCTACCTACAAGACGGCCCTAGTTTGTTCTATCTACAAGTGAGTGATCCTAGTTTTTTATCTATCTGATGTAAGACGGCCCTAGTTTATCTATCCACAAGATGGCCCTAGTTTACCCATTCTACAAGACGGACCTAGTTTATTCTTTATCTACAAGTGAGGGCCCTAGAATATCTTATCTACAAGACGCCCCTAGTTTATCTATCTACAAGACGGCCCTAGTTTATCTATCTACAAGACGGCCCTAGTTTATCTATCTACAAGACGGCCCTACTTTATCTATCTACAAGACGGCCTTAGTTTATCTATCTACAAGACGGCCCTAGTTTATCTATCTACAAGACGGCCCTAGTTTATTTATCTACAAGACGGCCCTAGTTTATCTATCTACAAGTGAGGGTCCTATACGGTCGCCGCCCTAGTTTATCTATCTACAAGTGAGGGTCCTATACGGTCGCCGCCCTAGTTTATCTATCTACAAGACGGTCCTGATACCAGTGATTTATTATTCTGAAGTTTACAGCATTACATTAAGAAAAGCCTTATGCAACACACTGAGTATTTTGGCGTCTGTCTTCAGGTTTATTGAGCAAACAACAACAACAACAAAAATATATATCATATACATAAAATCACGAATCTTAAGTTGTACTGTCAGCTATTGAGATTAACTGACCATTGTCAAACTACACTGCCTGAAATAATTGAAAGAGAAAGAGGACATGAAAGATTCAAAAATGGGGACACATTAATCAATTATATAATGGTAAGTATCGTTGTTTAGGGGAACAAGCCAGATTAAGGAAACACTTGAAGATATATTCAAATGACATTGTTCAGAAAGTAGTTGAGACCAAGTTATCCATTACAGCTATATATAAATTGGAATCAGAGAGGCTCTTAAATACAGGCCAACTAGGCTGAAAGCCAGGCTTCGTAATATATGGGGGTCCAATGCTGTAATGTAATAAAAATTATTGTTACATCGTTCCATTATTTGAAGATAAGTTAATTATGAGCCATTTAACTACAAAGTGTTTAGCATTCTAAAAAGAAATACTATGGTTGAGTTTTTAAATTCTGGCAGGCCTTTGTCAGGACCGCCACATTAACTCCTAGAGGCCACGGCTTAAAATTACTAATTGGACCAGAAGTTCACCCAACGGACAAAGATTATAAAGTGTTTCTAATCCACAAGCGGCGGCATTGAACACATTAATGCCTAGGGCCCCTAAACTTACCTTTGTTTAAAGCCCTTACATTGCCTCTGTCTAGAGGTTCCAAAAGATTATTGGTTAACCCCTCTCCTTCCCCCCCTCAAAATCTTAAGGTCTATGTTTGGGATGATTGAAGATGTGTTATATTAAACGTACCGGAAATAACATTACTAAATGTCAACGTACCGGAAATAACATTAATAAACGTAACAGTACCAAAAGTGAAGTCATTATTAGTTTATTAAAAAAGGAAAATATGGTTATATTTTCTTAAAATGTTCTACTTTGAAATCAGTAGAGACGATAAAGCAATTACCATTTTGTTTTTCTGAATATGATCCGCCTGTTGCTCCAGTTGGTGCAACTGTAAGAACGTCTGGATTATCTGGAACTACTATAACAGTTATAGGCCACGGACATGTCACTTCACTGTAGACTTCTTCTTGTGTAAATGTCGTCTTGACTGATTCAAGATAGCAAAAAAATAAAGTAACAAAATAAATAATTTACTTATATCTGACATAACAAGTAATAGATAGTAATATAGTCCAAGTTCATTATGACTATAATAATTATGTTCCAGGTGATGCTGTGGAAATACACATAACACACAGATGAAACCCAACGGACTTGATAAAACTTTTGCGGCATTTACCCGTAGAAGCGGAACACATTTTAACTATATTAACTTGGGGACAATTTTTATGCTTAGTTTTAATAACATATGTACAAGTGAAACATTAAATCGTTTCATTATGCTATGAATAATAAAAGTTCTGAAATGAATTCAGTAATTTTAACGCCCGTCTGTCTCTAAATGCATATTATACTGTAAGATGACATTATGAAGTATACGGTGACTTCGCTAAGTAAATAATTAGTCTGACTTTAAGATTTATTATTCCATGAGTTTCTACAGTTATTGCTCAGGATTTTTAGTTTTCTTTTCGAGTAAAAATAGTCTCAAATTATTGAAAGTTATACTTTTTTTTTTTTAAACCCAGACCTACTGATGGTTTTAAGTGAGTTCAAATTTCTGTTTGCATATCACACCATACTTGAACAAATTAATTTGGCGACATTTGTTTCATTTCATTAAGAAAGTATATCGACTAGTTAGTTCGAAATTCAGACAGGGTGACAACTACGTTAAACTTGTTTATAACTAATTTGTTTTGTTTTAATGAAACAATTCTAAAGCGAGACACCTCCATTTATCTTCTGAATCATAACAGAATAGCTGTCATCATTTAATGCATTGTGCTTATTCTTAGCGTGGCATTTACTCTGCAAAAGAAAGACATAATGAAGGTCCAGTCTACTCCTCTAGTTGGCACAATAAAAATCACGAGTAAACGATGATTTTAAAATGACCCTATACTTCTTTGTGAATGACATTATTGAAATTCCTTTCCTTGACTAGACATTATGATAGCTTGGATAGATTTAAAGTTTAGATTTTTATCGAAAATGGTGTTTTCTAACTGAAAAAAACAGTTAAATTTATTAGGAAAATGTTCAACCAAATTAGATATGGAAAAGTAAACTTAAAATTTGAGCTGTTGAAGTGAAATCAGCGAAATTATATGTGTGAATGTCACTGTGTCAATTAATCTTACTTAATTCTAGGAACCAGCATCAATCTATTTTTTATAGATATTTATCAATGACAAACTTTTACACATGAATACTTTAAGACCTATTATTATTTGCCAATTTTTACAAACATTACTAAAAGACATTGCTGTTAATATTATAATATATCTATATTCATGGCCGAGTAGTGCACAGCACATGACTGTCGACCTGAGAGTCCTGGGTTCGATTTCGTCGAGAACCAAGGGAATAATTTTTCCAGGTGACCTTTGGTGTTAATTTCTCCAAGTCACCCAGCTTTAAATGGGTAACTGACATTAGTTACAGAAGTGAAAGTGGCTGGGTGTTGTGCTAGCCATACAATTCCTCTATATACCCTGGTTACAGAAACTGAATAATTATACAGTTCAACTGCCCCGATGACCTTTATGCTTAAATAACTATTTAAAATCTTTTCGTTAAAAATTAAAAAAAAAATTAACATAGTATAGAATAATGATGGGGGATACTATGGGGCAGCAGTTAAGCACATTAATAACTTAAGGGGGTACCCGGGTCTGGCAAAAAACTTTTTTATTTTTAAAGTTTAAGACATTTTAATATCATAGTTATGATATAGTAGGTTTAAAAATTATTTTGTGCAAAAAAATATTTAAAATATTGATATTTGTGGGCGTGGCATGCCGCCATCTTGAAATTTATGACCTTTTTGTGTCAAATATTTCTGAGATATTTATAGACTGATTCATATAAAATGTACATTTTTATAATCAGGAAAGCTTGCTTTAGAGGATGTCAGAGTACTTTTTTGATATTTTAATAAAAAATTTTTTTATGAATTTTTAAAATTTTGTATGGTGAAAATAGGCCAAAAATGCCAATTTTGAAAATTAAAAAAATTGCCAAAAAAAAGTACTCAAAATTTCTTTAAAAGCCTCCGACATTCTATAAACACCTCTTCTTAATATAACTTAGAAGTTTTATCAAAATCTGTCTGGTGGTTTTTGAGATTTTCTTGCATTAGTGAAGCAAAATGTCAAAAATATTTTTTCAGAGAAAAATGACTTTAAAGTTTTTAAATTATTGAAGATTTTGAATGAGTAACATTCTGAAAATACATTTTAAGTGATCTAAATATTTTTTCTGAAATACAGTTAATTCATAGTGATTATTGGTATGTTTTAGTATCTAAAAATGTAAAAAAAAAAAAAATTTTTTTGGACATAGTGGATTTTTCTAGGTACTGTACCCCCTTAAAGGGTTTTCAAACATAATAAGGTGTTTAAATGGGATCAAAAATGTATCAATTTTTACAGATGACAATGGTAACATTGATAATAAAAAAAGTTGTGTTAACTTTATTGAGATACAATTGATTTTTAGAATATGTAACTTTGTATTTTTACATTGGAATCATTTTACGACATAGATACAGACATCTGTTGCTAGGACTCCGTTTTCTGACTAAATAAAAATTGGAGAAACTGTTTGTTTTAACACATTTTTTATCAAGACTTAAGTCTCATTTTAAACTAGTACTAAACTCTTTTCTACTAATCTATTGTGTTGATTAATGAAGAATTGAGAACACTGGCTTGGTATTTGCCATTTAAATCTGGCTCGAAAGTATCTGAAAATATGCTTCTATTATTTTCGGGCTATAATGGCATTTGAAATGGTCTGCACTTTTTCCCGCGCAATGCTAGCAACTATTGATTTTCTCAACACTTTAGTGTAGGCCGCCACGTTATAAGATGTAAAGCTCACAGTGACCTACCAAATTCACAAAGGAAAGACTTCTGCTGGTCGCAGACGGTATCACCCCACTGCCAGGTTCCAAGCGCGTTGGTCCTCTCTCGAAACATGTGTCCACATCTGGCCAGATTGTAGTTTCCTAACACTGGGGTCAGAATGTCGCTTGCTGAGAAAATAAAAACAAAATTTTTAAAAAGTAAAACAAGTCTTACTTTGCTCTTAACTCAACCCAGCAAAAAATGTGAGCCTGTGGTTCACCGAACATAATTTTAACTGGTATTACTTTGTTCCCAACTCCACCCAGCAAAAAATGTGAGCATGTGGTTCACCGAACATAATTTTAACCGGTGTTACTTTGTTCCCAACTCCACCCAGCAAAAAATGTGAGCCTGTGGTTCACCGAACATAATTTTAACCAGTGTTTTTTTTAACATACTGTTATTACTCTATTTCCTTCCCCCCACCGGATCGCAGCCCTACCGCCGAGATGAATGATGATGTCATTACTTTTATACAACGCCTACACATTGCTATTCCGGTCGTTCACCCCTGCCTTGATACAAGTGATGACATAGTGTCATTCGTCACCTACACTTGCACATCCACTCACGACATCCACATTCGGTTTAGGCAGGAAACTGCTGACGCTACCAACGTGGATGGTCAGTCTATAAAATGCACCGTGCTGTGATCAAGACTCATTTAGTAACAGCCAGTAACATACTGGTCAGTCACACGCTGAGAAGACACCCATTGAGACGATTACCAGAAATGACACAGAGCAGATGAGTTCAAGAACAGTTTAGAGTTGGTCTCTGGAGAAACCCAGGTTTTTTGTTGCAGCGACACATCGCCTTGAGTGCCAACTTTAGAGAAGGAAAGTCGTAACAATACGATCAATAAAACTGTATGGCCCTTCGTGAAATGACACACATTTTGAAATATAAACAACAACAACATAATAATACAAAGGGAAATGGGTGGATAGATGGTCGAATTGTGTAGAGCACTTGATTGTCCACCTGTGAGGGTCCCGGGTTTGAACCAAGGCAATTTTTCCAGGTGATATTTGGTTTAAGTCCTATAAGTCTGCCGAGCTTTAAATGGGTACCTGACATTAGTTGAGACTAGGCGTTTTGCTAACCACACAATTCTTTTATATGCTGTTGTTACGAAAACAGATGAATTGTATACCTCAGCTGCCTCAACAACGAATTAATAGTTCACAAAAGCAAACACATTCGGTCTATTGCGCATGTCTTACAATACGTACTATATTACATTTTATTTAACTATGTCTTACACAGTCAGTAAAATGAAAGATAAGCACCATTATGTATAGGGATACAGAAAGTAATGTAAAGAAAAGAGTGTATATATATCAATATTAGGGCTGCTGATTAAACTGCGTTAATTTGCGATTAACGCGTCAAAAAAAATTTGCGATTAAAATTTTTAACGCAACACTTAAATGCGTTAATTTGACTAAATGCGGAAAGTTCACCAAAACGATAAATAACAGAATTTCACCATTTGAAGTTTAAGTTCAGTCCACTTATTAAGTAGATCTACCACACCCACCCTGCCGCAATTCGCACATACCTTCACCCCCAGGTATGTCGACTGAAGCCCTACTTGTAATATATGATGAAGGTTTTGGTTATTTAGCCCTTCGACAAGTAAACTGCTCCCTTCCCGGTCGATGTGAAAAGAGAAAACTTTCATTCACTAGTTTACATTATATACTGTAGTGTATTGGTGGAGGTATAATGAACCCGTTTATAATTAGACCAAAATAACAAGATGCTAGAAATTTTGTATCATCATTTTTTTTTGTGCATAATTTTGTATCGTATTTTGATAGTATAACATCTTGCTAATACATCTGTACCCGAGACAGTGGCTGTATTTTTCATAATTATTGTGATACTGAGTTAAATTTTATATATGGCTGTTGATTTACTGCAATTAAAGCGTAATTAATGCGTTAAAAATATGCGATTACATTTTTTAACACAAACACCTAAATGCGTTAAATTTTACCCAAATGGTGTTATTTCAGAGTTGCAGATGAAATAAAAAAAAATCAGTAAATAACCCAATTATATAACCAGATCAGACGAGATTTAAAAAAAAGGAAGAAAAAAAAACCCGAACACAGAGTGTCACGTTTACATACAATCATATCAGCTATATGACCTTGAAACAATAGGATTGCCATTTCTTAATTCAAACTTATGACCCTGAATGATGCAATTAATGAACATCTGCACGTGTTATAGTTTGATTGACAAGTGTCATGGCTTTGAAACAATGTAACGTGTGGTTGGTAAGTGACGTCATCTACCAATATTAACACCACCCACCTCCCGACCAATACAACCACAGTCGGCGAGTTGAAGGACAAATTTACTTTTAAACTTTTGAAGTTTTTGCTTTGCGCTTCGCAGTCTATAAATGTTATTCTTATATTCTTTCATTCATTTACTTTCTTACTATCAACTATTTGTTCAATGTTTTAGTGAACAACAAAAAAGAATTTTATTTTATCGGTCTGTCAGTTATATTATTAAAAAAAATATTGCGTAAAATGACACTCTTTGATGTTATCGGTCGGCTTTCATTTTTCATCTTCTGTTGTTCTTTCTTTCCTGTTGACGACACACTTTATAACAAGTCGCGACCCACATGTGAGACTGGGAACTCAGATGAACAAGGGATGCTTACATGCTCGCGTCAAAAATGAGTCGAACATTTCAAGGTCTGGCTTGTCAAAGACGTCTCACACACACACACACACACATACACAAAGGTTTAATAATCTATTGCTTAGGCCAAGTAAGTGCGAAAAAATAACAACACGTTGTTATTATATCTTAATATGGCATGTTGATAGAATTAAAAAATGTTACAATTAATAAATAAAATATTTTTTCGATTAAATATGCGTTAATTTGCGATAATTTTTTTTAATTATGCGTTAATTTCGATTAAAATTTTTAATCGAACAGCAGCTCTAATCAATAGAAAGAGAGAGAGAGAGTGATTAAGACCCAAATAATACTTAAGAACGTGTTTGTGTGTGTGTGTTTGTGTGTGTGTGTGTGTGTGAGAGAGAAGGGGGGAAATGGTTGGGGGGGGGTGTGAGAGAGAGAGAGAGAGAGAGAGAGAGAGAGAGAGAGAGAGAATAGGGCCATACAAGAACTTTTCTCACGAGACCCCCCCCCACCGCGCCCAAAATAAAAAGAGTAAGATCGGCCCTGATCACACTCACTTGCATTGAATGACCAGCCGTAGTTCGTCGCTCCTATCCAGTACCTGGACTGACCGTCTAAGAACTGGGTCACTTGGTTCATCTCGTTAAGTTCATGCATGTTCCACAAGTCGCCTCCCCTGTTGACACAGTAAGCCCTGGCGGCATACCAGTTGTAGTTGAGAGACACACGCAGCATACATTTGTCCCTCATGATGAAGCGGCACTCGGTGCCTGAACACTGAGTGTTGTTGGTGCACTTAGCCGCTTCTCCTGTTATACATGATAGAGTTAATACAAACTCGTTTATGTGATAAGTATATTTAGTAATTTATGTTTAAGGTATCCACAAACCAAAGCGAAACTTTCCGCTGCGCTATTTCTCACATGAGATTTTTCTAAGCGCGAAAAACCATCGCTACACCTAGGCGAAGCGAAAGTGGGCGTCAGCGGACCGGATATAATGATTTTTTTAATTTTCTTTTTTTTTTTTGTTTGAAGACGTCGGCAGACATTTTCTTCTTATTATACATTTTCTACAGTTATTGTACTTTACAAGACAAAGTAAAACCAAAACACTTAAAATTTATTTATAATCTGATATAGACCATGTTTCTTATATAAATGTAAGTCTTATTTGTTAATTTTAAGACATTTATATCAATTTTAACCTTGATGTTCATTTGAGTCGATCTTTCTAGTCAGCCATTTTGGATTGTTTGCATTCACGAAACGCGAAAAAACTCTGCAAGAAGCGATGCCGCGAAATTTCTCTGCACCGCCGCGGAAATTCTCCGCGGTTTGAGCATATCCATATAAATACATTGCCGCGAAAGAGGGGAGAATTTCGCGAGCTACCTAGATACGCGAAATTCGCTTTGGTTTGTGGATACCTTAATGTGTTCAGCTATTTATTTACCAGGAGATTTTTTTTTTTAAATTTGTTACAAAGTTTATTGTTTATCAATGTCACGTACACATTGGGATTATCTTTTTTTTTGTCATTGTAAATCTGTATCACTTTTATT
Source organism: Bulinus truncatus (assembly GCA_021962125.1). Taxonomy (NCBI): domain Eukaryota; kingdom Metazoa; phylum Mollusca; class Gastropoda; family Planorbidae; genus Bulinus; species Bulinus truncatus. The sequence goes on along the minus strand of JAGDYQ010000081.1, from coordinate 3,801,520 downwards.
TACCTAGACAACATAAAAATGGCCGAGACGTAAAGCAAGTGTCACTCTTCATTTCTCGGTCGTTTTTAGTTTTCTGGTCCACAGTGGCACAGAGAATCTCAGTCTTGGAGAAAGCCTCAGAACTGGCCAGTTTTATTAAACTATCTGTAATTAAAAAAAAGAAATAAAAACAAAAGTATAAATGATCTAAAGTTTGGTTTCGCGGCCTCCCTCAATCCCGCTGCAGGAACACTGTGTCAGAGAAACTGTGGCAGGTACACTGTAGCAGGTATACTGTGGCAGGTGCACTGTAGCAGGTATACTGTGGCAGGTACACTGTAGCAGGTATATTGTGGCAGTGACAATATGCTAAGGAACACCGTGCCAAGGAACACTGTGCCAAGGAACACTGTGCCAAGGAACACTGTGCCAATGAACACTGTGGCAGTTGTTATTCAATAAAAACAATATGATTCTAAACATATTACTAACAAACATTAAGCAGTTAACTTTCGGCTAATGTTTACATGATGACCTGCTTGAATCCTAAAGCAACCAGAACAATGTCTTGAATGGCTGACTAAGGGAGTGACCACATTCTAAAAGCCGCAGTTACAATCAACCCTAAAACTAAATCTTTGAAAAATAACCTTTCTTTAATTTGGATTGACTAAAAAAGGAAAAAGGATAGTATACCACAAATTTGAATCTATATGATAGTGAACCACATACATAGATAAATATGACAGTGAACCACATAAATAGATAATATGATAGTGAATTACCATGTATATATGATAGTGAACCATTATATGATATGAATATACATATGATAGTATACCACACACATAGATACATATGATAGTGAACCACATACATATATACGTAAGATAGTGAACCATATACATATATACATAATGATAGTAAACCACATACATGGATATTTATGATAGTGAGCCACATACATGGATACATATGATAGTGAACCACATACATATATACATATGATAGTGAACCACATACATAGATACATATGATAGTAAACCACATACATGGATACATATGATAGTGAACCACATACATGGATACATATGATAGTGAACCACATACACAGATACATATGATAGTGAACAATATACATGGATACATATTTAACTGAACCACAAACATGGATACATGTGTCTATGCTTAGAACCGCCAGACACAGATAGTTAATAAAATATTTTAAAAATCAAACGATCTCTCTCTAAAAGCATAAAACTTGATGGCAGTAACATCATTCGTAAACTTGAGCAAGGTGTCATAAAAATGAATAGAGAAACTACTTTATTCTACGCATAGTCATCATCATCATACCATCAACCGATGTGGTCGTTGGGGGGGTACCATGCACACCTCTACAGACGTATTTCTACATAGTTGTCTATCCTGCGCGGCTGTCTTTAGTTCATTCATTGGTAGCCCCTGTCCAGTCTTTTATATTGTCAAACCAACATTTCCGCTGGCGCCATCTGTGACGGCCTCCTTCTACAGTCCCTTGGAGAACGGTTTTTGTTAGGCTATCATGCCTTGATACATGTCCGAAACACGCATAATAGTAAAACAAAAACCGAAAAAAGTATAGTTGTAAATGTATGAATCTTTAGAACTACTTGAGGACAAAGCGCTAACACAAACACTCTGCTAATTGACCATAACTACTTGAGGACAAAGTGCTAACACAAACACTCTGCTAATTGACCATAACTACTTGAGGATAAAGTGCTAACACAAACACTCTGCTAATTGACCATAACTACTTGAGGACAAAGTGCTAACACAAACACTCTGCTAATTGACCATAACTACTTGAGGACAAAGCGCTAACACAAACACTCTACTAATTGACCATAATTACTTGAGGACAAAGTGCTAACACAAACACTCTACTAATTGACCATAACTACTTGAGGACAAAGTGCTAACACAAACACTCTGCTAATTGACCATAACTTATCATGTAGAGTTACACAAATGAAAAAAGCGCTAACAAGAAAACTTCCATAATGTGGCGATCGAAAAGTATTTCCCTTTCTTGACTAGTTTATTATGGACACTTTTAGCACTAGTTCATCTAATAATTTGTTACTTTTATAACTGCTGTAAATTCTGATGGCTTTAATTGTAACATTAGTTAGCTTTTGAAAATATAAAATAAAGTTACCGAGAAATCTTTTGGTGATATTAAAAAAACATAATAATGACCAATTAATTAATGATACAATAACGGGAGACCATAATTAAGTGTATACACAAATTCCATACCTTCTTGCGAATGAATAATAAAATAGGTATTGGTGTTTGTATAATCAACTCCATCTTTCCTACAAGGAGTCTGATATTGTGGTTCCAATTCATGTTTACAATAACACTCAGGAGCATAACCAGTTTTCTGTTGAAAGAAAGACAAAATAAAAAAAAAGAAAGAGATTTAAATTACTGAATGTCACCGAGTTGACAACAGCTATACGAACAGTTTTTCTAAGTCCATAAGCTGGTCATTCCTTATAAACATTGTAATCCACTCTTATGTCCAAATATATGTGGTGGAATACTTGGTGTTATATTAATGTTGAGTTTTAGTATATAGGTTCGAATCCCAGTATCTTGAGAACCATCCGGCCTCATACGTACATTTGTATAACTACCATGAAAGTAACATATGCACATTTTGTATTTACTACCATGAAAGTAACATATGCAAATTTTGTATATACTACCATGAAAGTACATTTTGTATATACTACCATGAAAGTAACATATTTACATTTTGTATATACTACCATGAAAGAAACATATGTACATTTTGTACATACTACAATGAAAGTAACATATGCACATTTTGTATATATATATATATATATATATATACTGCCATGAAAGTAACATATGTATATTTTATATACACTACCGTGAAAGTAACATATGTATATTTTGTATATACTGCCATGAAAGTAACATATGCACATTTTGTATATACTACCATGAAAGCAACATATGCACATTTTGTATATACTAACATGAAAGTAACATATGTAAATTTTGTATATACTACCATGAAGGTAACATATGTAAATTATGTATATACTACCATGAAGGTAACATATGTACATTATGTATATACTACCATGAAGGTAACATATGTACATTATGTATATACTACCATGAAGTACATAATTTTTAGTTTTTAAAGTAATTTCTAGAGTCGCGATAATAAAAATTGATTTCTGGCGACTCGTTAATCTTGTGAGCCTCACTGAGGCCACGAAACGATGTACCAACCAACGATGTACCAACCAACGATGTACCAACGATGTGTACCAACGATGTGCCAACGATGTACCAACCAACGATGTACCAACGATGTGTACCAACGATGTGCCAACGATGTACCAATCAACGATGTACCAACGATGTGTACCAACGATGTGCCAACGATGTACCAACCAACGATGTACCAACGATGTACCAACCAACTGATGTACCAATGATGTCCTAAATGATGTACCAACGATATACCAACCAACGATGTGCCAACGATGTTCCAACGATGTACCAACGATGTACCAACGATATTCCAACGATGCACCAACCAACGATGTACCAACGGATACAGCTGTTTTTTGAAATCTTTCATTTGCGATTTCGAAAGGAATTGATATATCAACTTTACTTTTTTTTTATGTCAAATTAAACTAGTTTTCTTGAAGCTATGTAATTCCAAAAAATTCGGAACATATCCCATTTTAAAAGAAATAGAATCGTTTTCAATATCTCATTTTTACAGAAAAAAAAAATCTTTAATTGATTTCTGCGTCATTTCTGAGGTAATGGGGCAGATGGAGTGTATAATTAATATGTCTTTGTAACAACGGCATATTAATGTGATTGTGTGTTTAGCACAAATACCAGCTGCCTTTACTTCCATAATTAATGTCATGTACTTTAGCACAAATACCAACTGCCTTTACATCCATAAATAATGTCATGTACTTTAGCACAACGACCAGCTGCCTTTACTTCCATAATTAATGTCATGTACTCATTTGAAGCTGGGTGGATTTGGGAGACTTAACACCTGGAGAAATTCTCTTGGCTCTCTCCAAAGATCGAACTAGGGACTCACAGGTCGACAGTCTAGCTTTTTACACCGTCCATCCTGCGGATCTTCTAAACAACATCAATTGAAACCTGACTGTATGTAAATAGAGTATATGTTAATGGTGACCAAATACTGCTCTTATAGCCACACTTGCATTTTTGTTTATTATTTCATTCACTAATCCCGTTAAATTGACTATGGTGTAGTTTTTTATTGAACATTTTAGTATCTATATATTTTCAGTGACCTCATACGAGGCCATCACGCTTAAATAATAAAATAATAATGTAAGTAACTCACGTGAATGACAATAAATCTGGCGCCTCTGTCATGACACGTGGACACACAGTAGTCAACACTCAAAGTGTCACTGGTGATGGGCACATTGTTGGAGTCATTCTTGGGAGGTGCAGTGGAGGTGCAATAGTTGACCTTGTTGACCATTGTCACTGAGCAATGGAATTTAGAAAGCATAAATGCTTAGTTTCATTGAGCAGATATAAATCATTTTCTGTTTACATTAGAATATATATCAACTCTCAAGCGTTTTGTGTCCGTGGAAATTAATATAACATGAAATAATACAAGTTTATAATTTTGTAGAAAGAGGCATACACACGCTTATGAGAACACATTAGACCTATCATATAGGTAGTGAAAAAACATCAAAAGAAAATTTGAATGCTTAATAATCAACATGATTTTTCAAATTCATATTCTAATTATTTCATTTTTATATCAGACTAAAAAAAACATAAAATAGATTTAATTGATTTAGTTATCAGTTTATTTTAAAAATGTCTACGGCATCAGCAATAACAGAAGCAGCACAACCAGTATACCACGTGATACTTTATTTATTAAAAAAAAACAACAACAAACAAACATAAATAACTCACTGTTGATCCAAAAAAAGTGGGGTGACCATATCCCCACTGCGTTAAGCCACATGTCATCAAACGTTGCGTCTGACATTGAAGCCAGACAGTTCATCAGTTTTGGTCGTGACTGCAGGTGAGCATTGGGATGCTGCAGAAGAAAACGAAACAACAAATTAACTTTGGCATGATGCAGTAAAACAAACCAAACAATAACACCTGGAATGCTAAAATTCAGCAAAAATAACAATCGAATTTTGCATGCTGCAATAGAACAAATACAACTAATTTTACATTGGGATGTTCAATACATCAAATTTAGCAATTCCACTTTGAGATTGTACGGTGCTCTAACAGAACATACAAAACTAAGGTGCTGCAAAAGAACAGACAAAAACTACGGTGCTTCAAAAGAACACACAAAACTACGGTGCTCCAATAAAACAGACACAATTATGGTGCTTGGACAGTACAGACAAAGTTATGGTTCTCCAATAAAGCAGACAAACTTATGGTACTTCTATAGAACGGAGTAGACAAAACAATTCTGGTAATAATGTATCGATGTAAACATTCAACGATGCATTGAAGTTTACAATCAAAATGAATCAGTGGGAAAAAAAGTAAAATAATTACCACAAGTACTTCACATTCCAAGTGTTTTTAATAGCCAAAATTTGAAACGGTGACAAATGTAGTGAACAATTAACTTTAAAAAGAACAGACTTCAGTTTATCCATGAATTTTACTGAAGAAGTTAGCGACCTAGTCTGTGTTTTGAGTTCAAGAAAGAGTCATAAATGTTTTTTGTACTTTATGATATAGATTATTTTAGCAATTTATAAGGCATTTGAAAGAAAGTACCATATATAATGCTTGTTACACGGTGACTGTGTGCTTGTCTTACATGAATGGTTGAACAGGGTATGTATGGTCACCAGTCAGAGATTGACTGGAGACAGACTGAGTTATATTGGGTGCCTGTGGGTCTGTGTAAAAGATGTGTGTGAGACTTGAGATATAGTCCAGGTTGGTCTTGTTGTTGTAAAGTTTTGGTTTATGGACTTGGTTAGTAAATGACTATATGCACGTAGTAAGACCATGTAGGTGTTTTTTTAAAAAAAAAACTGTGTGTGTGTTCATTGAGTCAACGTTTATTTTACAGGACAGGACAAGTTTGTAGTTTCCTTGTTGAAAGGAGTTTTCGTTGTTTTATTTGAGTGTAGTTTGTGACGTCACTTGCCATTACACATGTAAACATAACACAAGACAATGCTGATAGACATTTATTTTTAAATGTGGAGATTTTTCCTCTTTGTCTGATCGTCAATCCTACTCCTGACTAGTTTGTAATCAAAAAAACAATTCCAGCACTACATAACCGGCTGTTAAAGTGGAATATATCTTTATTCTTGTTTTCGAAGGCGTTAAAAAATCAAACTTAAACACTATTGATGGGTCAATTCCAAAAAAAAAATTAACGATACCTATTCTTTACTAAACAATCGATTTCCCCAAGTATTCGAATATGCCAATGCTTACATATGCTGCCTTTCTCAAGACCAAAGGCCATCGGTTGGATTTGAACCCTTGATTCACGCGACACCAGTCGAGTAAAATACCTTGAGACCATCGTGCCACCTAACCTATAGTAATATGTTAAGAATGAAATCTTACATCTTCACTGAGATGACACTGTGAGGGTGAAATGCTTGTCTCATGTGCTTACAATGACATGTGTGGGTAGTTCTCGTTGAAATAGCCGTTCTTCATTTTCAACCTAGCCGAGAGTGCTATGACCGTGAATAGGTGAGGGAAGTCGTTGGATGTGCTAATTAAATCTTTAATTTTAAAATCATAAAAAAAAAATTCGGTCGACCCGTTAATCTTGTGAGTCCCAATGAGGCCCACTGAGGCCTCGAAATGTTGAGCTGACTGAACAAGTGGTTAGTGACGTCCAAGGAGGACTCTGAAAATGCCGCCCCCATTTCAGGGTGCCACCATGAACAAACCACCACACTGTCCGAATTACTTTAAGCCATTGGCTACAAAAAAAAAAAAAGACGTCTTCAGGAACACAAATGTGTACTCGCTCTAAGAAAAATAAAGGTTAGCGAAGGCCCCGTTGCAGAGAAAAAAATATAAGCGCCTTAAATTGATATATAACGTTGACCTATTCGCTATCAGTATTATACAAATAAATGTCGATACTTTACAGACATATTCCGTAGTGTAGTGGTCATCACGCTCACCTCACACGCGAGAGGTCCTGGGTTCAATCCCCAGCTGAACCACACGTTTTTTTTTCTTTCACAAAAATTAAATTTAAAAAGTTGATAGAAATTTATTAAAATTGTCTAAGTTGGCTCTTTTGTGTGCTACAAAACAAAGTACTGGATTCATCCCCTCTCCCCAGGCCCGTGTTGAGGCCAAAGAATGGCTTGCAGTGGCCCCGAGTAACCCTAGATCCTGGGCTGTCTGAAGCTGTCGGTCTCATGATTGTTTTATCTTACTTTGATGTAAATTGTTTGTAGTCAATAAAGGGTTAAAGTAAAGGAAAATCGTTTGTATAACGAACCGGATTCCATTTACCAAAAGAAAAACAAAATTTTCTTGCGTGCTTAAAACAATTTGTTAATAATTAAATCCTTTTCTAAATGACATTGGCAGCTCGAGCGTAAAGCACGTATAGTACCGACATTTGAAAGGCCAGTCTCATGAGGCCTAAGGGGAGAGGGAAGGGGCGACCGCACCATACATCCCGCAGAGTTTTTTTTCTTTATCTCAATGTGACAAAATTGAACGTTTGTTTCAGGCCTCGCAAATGTCATCCACAATGGGCCCTGCAAATGTCATCCACAATATGCCCTGCAAATGACATTCCCAATAGGCCTCTGCGAATGACATTCGCAATAGGTCCTGCGAATGACATTCACAATGAGCCCTGAGAATGACATGCACAATAGGGCCTGCGAGATGACGATTCGCAATAGGCCCTGCGAATGACATTCACAATAGGCCCTGCGAGATGACATTCACAGTAAGCTTGTTAATGACATTCACAATGGAGGCCCTGCAAATGGCATTCCTAGAAGAAGCCCTGCAAATAGGCATTCACAATATGCCCTGCAAATGACATTCACAATAGGCTCTGCAAATGACATTCACAATAGGCCCTGCAAATGACATTCACAGTAGGCAATGCAAATGACATTCACAATAGGCCCTGCAAATGACACTCACCTAGGCTCAGCGTATAGTTTATGACGCCAATCACTAAGACATTCATTGTCAATGTGCCCGACAGTACGTATGACACTATGTTAAATCTACCCCATCCATATAACATTCCATGTGATATATTTCTGTTCAAATTATTAGTATGCTAGGGTTAACCTAATTCACACGGCTTCATAACGAATATCACATATTTTTGGTGGTTTCAAAAAAAAAAGTTAATTGAAAGCACAAAATTCAATGTAATTAGCTAAATATTCTTTTTTTATACGACAGTAATTTTCGTTTTACTTTGAATATAATCGTGATTAGTTTAAGAACATTGAAACTGGAGCAATCCGTAATCTCATAAAAAAGTATTATCTATGTTGAAATAATTAGACATCTAAAAATAAAAAAAGTTTGTCGCGGCTCTCAGAGAATAAGTTGTGTAAATATTAAATAAGAATTATACTTAAATCTTTGAATTCGAACTTAATCCGTTCCAGAAAAAAGGCCGCGTTCCTAATCTTCCTAATTCCGAATAAATTGTTTCGTACATATTCATAAAATAAAGTTTTGCTGTAATAAAATAGAGTGCTATAACCACAGAGGCACCAGGGAATGAATAGGCGATTGAAGTTAATGTGGATCGAACTGTTAGTCTGCAGGACGACCGAGCGTGAATCTTTAACAAGATCTGAACTGTTAGTCTGCACCAAAGTGCCCATCTGTCACTACATTAGATAACTTGTTATGGACAAGTATTTGTAGGAGTTCTCACATTAGTGTGATTTAAAACTGGTATTTATAAACGGTGATATAATATCTCTCTCTCTCTCTCTCTCTCTCTCTATATATATATATATATATATATATATATATATATATATAAAGCGTAATATAAAATGAATTTAAATTAATAACGAAAACAGAGAGCCTGCATAGCTGTACAAAACATACAGGTTTTGAAGTAAACTTAAAACACGAAACAATCGTGTGTACCTGATATAAAGACCCCCCTGCTCTCTCGCAGGCTGCTTGAGCCGTAATCCAGTTGTAGGCTGTCTTCACTGGAACCAGACATTTTCTGTCTGCCGGCAAATTGATAGATCTCTGATGAGAACACTGTTTACCTGCTGTAGAATGTAAGGAAAAAACAAGTTAAAGATGGTTCTGATAAACAGGTTAACTTTCCATCAATCAATCAATCTATATATCTGTCTGTCTGTCTGTCCGTCTGTCTGTCTGTCTGTCTGCCTGCCTGTCTGTCTGTCTGTCTGTCTGTCTGTCTGTCTGTCTGTCTGTCTGTCTGTCTGTCTGTCTGTCTGTCTGTCTATCTATCTATCTATCTATCTATCTATCTATCTATCTATCTATCTATCTATCTATCTATCTATCTATCTATCTATCTATCTATCTATCTATCTATCTATCTATCTATCTATCTGTCTGTCTGTCTATGTATGTATGTGTCCATCTGTCCCACGTACATCTGTTCATGTGTCTGTCTCTAGTTTATGTGATGGAGTTGATTATATATATATATATATATATATATATATATATATTCAAATCTATTTCACTTTTTACGTAATATAAAAAATGTCCATTTAGGCATTCTCAAATATAATTTATTCATGCGCTCATATATGTCAGTTCAGTTAGGCATGCAAGTTTAGCCAACAAATGACTGTCTTCAATGTTAAATATCTTGTGCAGGTTTTGATTTAATAAAGTCTTTCTAGTATACGAAATAAATGTAAAGTAGTTCAAATATTAGAGTCAGTTGCATGCTGCAAGAATGCCAACAATAAAAAGATTTTGATTGGTTACTGAGGCAATTTCTTCTTGAAGCAAGTAAGAAAGCTTTATCATATTCACAACTAAATTCTATGAGTTTTACTGTTTAGTAGCATTAGTTCATTTTATTTTTTCATTTTCAATGTACATATTGTCATTTTTATACATATTACTAGCAGTGTACCCGGCGTTGCCCGGTAAGTCGGGAGTTCAAACGTGACACTTGACCATTAGGTAAATATATTGGTGCTTTATGCCACCTACCTAATGTGCAGAAATGGCCTATATTTCATACGTCACAAATTACATTTTACCCGTCAACGCTAACCAACCAAAGCAACCAACCGAACCAGCTAACCAAACAATCCATACAAACCAACCGAACCAACCAAACCAACCAAACAAAACAAAACCAAACACCATTAGGTAAAGATATGGGTGCTAATTTATGCCACCTACCTAATGTGCAGAAATGACCTACATTTCATACGTGACAAATTACGTTTTACCCGTCAACACTAATAACTTAGTATTACTTGTTTTAAACAATAATTCTCTCAATGTTAAAATAAAAAGAAGGATTTCAAAAATGATCAAATTATTTTTTGTTTCTCTACCACTTTGCAGCACATAAGCAAGTTGGTGTAGCACAATACAGCACCCGCGCGCAAGTTCAATTCGGATTCTTACCATCTTTCTTTCTTTCTTAATTTCTTACTTACACACTGTTCTTATATATACGGTAATTAAATTTTTTCTCTTCATTATAAAAAAAAATATTAGTTGTTTTTTTTTTAAATTAAAGAAAAATCGTTTAAAAAATATTAATCCGGGGATATAATAAACTGTGTACATTTGTATGAAGTGAATTGAATTTAAAGACAAAATACTTTTAGTTTACTAAAATTCCCAGGTTCAAACCTCAGTGAGAAATTAGGGATTTTTAATGTCCTGGTGAAAAACCCCAATTCAGCCCAACTTTCAATGGGTGCCTGGCTGTAGTTGGGAGAGTAAAGGGGGCTGGGCGTTGCCCATCACAATCATTTAATATGTCGTGGGTACTATGTTATACAAGTATATATTCAAACTCGTGGGTACTATGTTATACAAGTCTATACTCAAACTCTCGTGGGTACTATGTTATACAAGTTTATATTCAAACTCTCGTGGGTACTATGTTATACAAGTCTATATTCAAACTCTCGTGGGTACTATGTTATACAAGTCTACATTCAAACTCTCGTGGGTACTATGTTATCTAAGTCTATATTCAAACTCTCGTGGGTATTATGTTATACAAGTCTATATTCAAACTCAAATTCATAATGTGCAACATTAAAACGTATGGCGTAAATATACTTACAGATATTCATATTTATAAAGAGATGATGAAAGATAATTGCAATATGCAACATATTTTGTAATCCAGAAAGAAAATATAGTTTCAATAATGTTGGTGCGAACAGCGTGTTACGACAAATAGCTACATCAAAAAATTGATTTGTATGTAATTAAATCGTTAAATGATTCTTTTAATTTCTAGTAAGCATATTTAAATACAATATGAGGTTAACAAAATTATGATTTTTTCAATAAATATCACACTACTCGCCAATGCCAGTAACAAACATTTTCCCACAATTTGTCTACTGGTTTATTTTAACCTTAGACCATCATTTTCGATATATGTTTTATATATTTATAAAGTAGAGCTGTTGTTCTATAAATTCTCTAATCAAAATATCACATAATTAAAGATTTTAATTGAAATTAACGCAATTTTAATAAAAAAAATTATTTCTATTTGTATTCAAACAAGTTTGTCTGTCATTTTGTTCCAATGGTGGCCATATATCATTCTTAGAGCAACATATATATATATATATATATATATATATATATATATATATATATATATATATATATACAAACGGAGTCGACCTTTAGTTTGTACTATGCAAAAATAAACATGAGCTAGTAAGTGGGAAATACACATATTACTTCCTTTTATAATTATGCAGAAAAGAAATAAACTTGCGATGGATATTATATTGGGATATTGAATTGCAAACTTATAAAAATAAAGTGTTTCAAAAAAAAATGTTTAAAATTTTTAAATATGTCTGACCATGTGCATTATTACGCAATTAAAATGTTTTGCAACGGTCACAGCGGGTTGTGGTGTTTTAACAAAACCGATTTGTTTTGGAAGGAATACCAAAACAACAACAGACGTCTTAATCACAAGGTTTCAGGGATAAAAAAAGGAGGAAAAAGGTCGGATCACGCCATACAAAAATTGTCAATAAGGTCAGTCTAGCCTGCTTGACCGCTGCATTTAAAAAGTGAGACAAAAGGTCTCTTTGCTGTTCCTGTTGCCAGATTGCGCTACTCATCGCAAATTTGCTACTTTTTAAGACCATCTGCTCCTAAAAATTTCTTAGGTAACGCAAAAAAAAAAGCAAATCCATGTACATAGTTTAAACGACAAACCATTATGCGTGCTATTTCGTGCTATTTTTTCCAGGCTTGGTGCTAGTTTGGTTCAAATATTTCTGGCAGCAATGTTCCGTTGTCTGAATTCGAATGAGCACGTCTGTAGCCTGTTATTGTTTAGTACTTTGGACTACCTTTAAGTATCAATAAATGATGTTTGTGAACTACTACAGCGATACCTCCGAACTCGAATTTCGGTGCACATCGTATGAACACATAATCAAACGGTCGGAATTATTTCATCCCATAAAGAATGATGTATAACAGATTGAATCTTTCCTGGATAAATTATATTTTTTTTTTCAAATCAATATTTCATTACTTAGTTTAAAGGAAAATAAGAAAAAAATCTTTAAAACACAGATATAATACTCTATGAGACTGAATATATACTTAGGAAAAAATAGGTCAAGTAAAGTCTCCTTCAAACTAAACCAAAAGCATGGATAATAAGGTTGACAGTTAACCATGGTGTTAATGACGTAGCTAGAATAAGGTTGGTAGTTACCATGGTGTTACTGACGTAGCTAGAATAAGGTTGGTAGTTACCATGGTGTTACTGACGTAGCTAGAATAAGGTGTGTAGTTACCATGGTGTTACTGACGTAACTAGAATTAATAGTGGCCGGGGCTAAAACTACTAAAGTTGTGATAATGCTCCCACTTGCAAGTGGCTAATAGCCTAGCGGGGCGGATCGTTCCATCCGCCTCTCCATATTAACTCTTCTGTGCTCGACACAAGTCAGGCAGCCATGGGCAAACTAAGGCCGGACAGTTTTATCCGACCCGCCACTCCTTTAAGAGTTAAGCCCAGCACTAAGCTTTTTACTGTGATGAAGTTTACATTTTCTTTATGTTAGTTCATGTCAACCCCCCCCTCCATCATTAGCTCGTGGTGTGGCCCGTTTGTCAAAGTTACGAACACAATGCGGCTCGCGACTCGAAAAGTTTTCCTACCCCCCCCTCCCGGGTCTCAGTTTTATCGATTGTAGGAAAAGTTCACCGTCAAAACGGTACAGAACTAACTTTTCATATGACAGTGTTTCTCAAAGGGTGGTACGCTTACCCCTGGGGGTATTCGAAGAGTTTGGCGGGGTTAAGCGCTGCACCGAGCTAAGAACATTAGGGTAAACGTGCATGGCTAAAACGAAAACAATCAAATGAGGGGAAACCATGACAGTAAGAACAATACTCTGCATTATGAATATAATCAAAAGGGGGTACACATATGTTGACAGTTTGGGAAACACTGTCATAAGACTATACCGCATGAGGTGGGACCGTCGAAACATTTGTAAGGAGCACCAGGGCCGTGATTCTAAAGGAAAATACACTTTCAACAGTCTTAGTTCTAACAGCGTATTCCGACAAATAACTGTACCGAGATATTGATTTGTATTGTAATTAAATCGTTAATATGATTCTAATAATTTCAGTAAGGTCTGATTCAATACGAATTGAGAATAAACACATTATGATTGTATCACTACCCGCCTATGTGAGTAAAAATGATATATCCACAAGATGTCTACCGGTTTATTTTAACCTAAGGCCATCATGTTCGAACTATGTATTTCACCCCGCCGTGATTCAATTCTCTACTTAAAATGACTTGCTAGTTTGAATTGTTGGCTAAAGGGTTTCTGGTAAGAGATTATCGGGAGAAAAAGGCCATCGTTAAAATACCTGGGTTTTTTTAAAAAAGGAGTGTGAGCCACTAAGTAAAAGTTATATTTATTTCTGAGAGACTGTTACAAAAAAGAAATAGGGGCTGTTATAAGACAATGACATTTGTGTTTTACTAGTAGATAAAAGAAATAGGGGTTGTTATAAGACATTGACATTTGTGTTTTACTAGTAGATAAAAGAAATAGGGGCTGTTATAAGACAATGACATTTGTGTTTTACTAGTAAATAAAAGAAATAGGGGCTGTTATAAGACATTGACATTTGTGTTTTACTAGTAGATAGATCTAAGATTTAAAAAAAAACGACAGCAACAGGATTTATGATATTGACAAGATTCTATATAAATAATAGCGGTGTGGGCTCTGGGTTAAATCAAAAGTAAAGAATTAATACAACAGTATTCCAGTTTGAAAGACAATCATAATAAAATCGGATCTGCCCGAAAGCAAAAATAACCTAGCCTACCGATCAAGCCTAAGGGGATATAACCCAATGCAAAGGTTTTGCAGGGTGCAGCTAGTTATAGATTAAATGTTTCATTTTCATATTATAAAAAAAAAAGAAAATATTAGGCGCCTCAAATTTATATAATCCCACTTATAAAGCAGCTAAGCTTGTCCGGGTCGCGGTGTGTGGGGAATCTGTTCTATAAATAAACGACCTCCAGAAATAAATAAAACAATAGTATTTGATAAAGTAATCACGTGACCAGCGAGGTCACGAAAACATAATTCAAAATGGCGTCTTGCGTTGAATCGATTTGATATTTCTTTTTCAAAAATCTACAGTTTTAAATACTTTCTGTGGTTTGTAAAAGTCCTAAATATTAAATAATAATAATAATAATAATATCATTCAAATTATTCCCTGAGACAGAGCACCTAATGGATGATCATGTTGAACGGTGTTAAGATTAGGAAATGGTGAAGTAATGAATAATGATAACTTGGGCGATGAAGTGGTTGAAATTCCCAATTCAATGTTATGCACTGAAGTCACTGAAGTTACTGAAGTCTATGGAACTAATTTGAAAATAAGTGCAATTAAGGACACCATGTCCCACAGGGAAATTTTGTCTCCCAAAAATGATGACGTCGAGAAGTTGAATGGAGAAATTATGGACGTGCTGGAGGGAGAATACGTGACCAAGTTGTAGAAGATCACAGCAAGAGAGTACCAAAGTTGAAGAAAAGTACACTGAAGTTATTTAAGAAGCGTTGAACTGACGATCATTAGTATAGCGTATTGTGTATGTTTATAATACAATGTATACATGAATAAACAAGCATTAACTGTTGCATAGCATTGCATTTTATGTTATTTAACATTTCAACATGTCTAATGCGCTGTAATTAATGTTTAATGTTGATTTTTAGATAAGGATTAATTTAATGTTTATATTATAAGCATTCATGTCATTAAAGAAGATACTATAAACTTCAGTCTCGATGAGCGACCTCTAAATGGTAGTCAATTTCAATAAACTTTGGTATGAAAGTCTGGGACTATAAAAGGAAACAAATTATCAACAATGCAATACCAAATTGCAAAAACATTTTTTTTTAATCACCCTAACGTGACCTACTTAAGTGATGATTGTATTTTAACAGATGACGATGAGGTGATGAATAATTTTCCTGTTGAACTGCTGCACATTAGGAAGGTGGCATAAATCAGCACCTAATTTACCTAATTAAATGAATTAAATTGATTAGGAAGGGGTTTCACATTACACCTAGATTTCCCGGGCAACGCCGGGCTTAATATCTAGTGTTATACCATCAATATAAGCAGTGCTATCTTTCTTAAAGGGGGTGCGGATGGTCGTGCGGTAAAGCGCTCGACCTGAATGTACCTGGTTCGACCTCCGGTAGGACCAAGGAAAATGTTCTGGTCTTGGCTCAAGTTCTCGCTATATCTCCCGTGGTGCCACCATGGCCTTCGCACTATCTGCTATAGTGGGGATTAAAGAAGGGCACTGCGAAAACCGTACCATCAGTGGTTTATAGGATCTAAGAGATTTCATCTCATCCTTACAGGGACATCATATCTTTCTTAAAAATAAAAGGTACCGGAACCCCATAGTATCATAAGAAATAATGAAAATAGAGCAGTTAACAAAAGTCTACGGGAAAAAAAGATATAAATAATAGTTTAAAAAAAAAAAGAGTGCTTAGTGTAAATACTTCATGCCATTTGTCTATATTATGTATCAGGTTCAGTAGTGTAGTGGTTATCACGCTCGCCTCACACGCGAGAGGTCCTGGGTTCAAACCCCAGCTGAACCACGAATTATTTTTTTCCCATACTTTTTAATTATGGTAAACTGCACAAGTAGTGATAAAATAATGTATATAATATTTTATATACATGTTATGATATACGTTGGCACTTTAAAGCTTTGTGTGCACCTACACAAAGTACCGGATATATCTCTTCTCCACAGGCCCGTATAGAAGCCGCACAAGGGCTTGTAGCGGCCCAGAGAAATCCAGGGCTCGATGAAGCTGTGTGTCTCATTTCTGTGTCATCTATTCTGCGATGTTTGTAGTCAATAAAGATTTAAAACTAAATGGAATCGTTTGTGTAATGAATTCTATCTTGATTCCATTTCACAACAACATTTTTAAAGTGCTTAAATCAATTTGACATTAATTCATTTTGTTTCTAAATGACTGTGGCAGCTCGAGTGTAAAGCGGGAATAGTACATACTTTTGCAGGGCCAGTCTCAATATAGAAGCGGCCTCATGGGATTGGGGAATACTGGAGCAACATCCCCAGGCCCCTTACGATGAAGCCCCCCCCCCCCCCACTGAGTTTTTTCTTTTTATAACAGTGACAAAACTAGATGTGTGTCTCAGCTCCGCACATGACATTCACAATAAGCCCTGTAAATGACACTGGCCTAGGCCCAGCGTATAGCTAATGCCGTCTCTTCGTTTGGATATTATTGTTTGCTTAGCATGCAGACGTGTTACTGTGCAATAGTTATATTTTAAATTTAAATAACAACTTTCTCTTTTTTTTTACTTTTGAGTACATTTTAATGAAAGTAGATTAAAAAAAAAAGCACATATTTCTAAAACGCTTTTTATCTCATATTTTTATACACATTTTTTTTCATTTTTGTTTTTTTGAGATTTAGTAAATGTGTACAAGTAATAAACGAATTAGGTTAATAGTTTATTAAATAACATCGATTGTAAAATTGGCCATTCATAGCTTACAGATAAAGTGAAAAAAAAATTAGGGTCAGTTTGGAATTTACCAGGAAAGAACTTTGAAAGCAGAACAGTTCCTACGTTATTGGTGGAGGGGGGGGGGCTCAGGCAAAAGTACAATTGGGGCTCAAGTAATAAACACAAATCTCATGTTGAAAATATTGGGCCACTGTAATGTCTTATCTTGGGCCACTGTAATCTCTTATCTTGGGCCACTGTAATCTCTTATCTTGGGCCACTGTAATCTCTTATCTTGGGCCACTGTAATCTCTCATCTTGGGCCACTGTAATCTCTTATCTTGGGCCACTGTAATCTCTTATCTTGGGCCACTGTAATCTCTTATCTTGGGCCACTGTAATCTCTTATCTTGGGCCACTGTAATATCTTATCTTGGGCACATGTAATTTCTTGGACAAGAGCGGTTCATATGTTAATTATTTTTAGCCCTGGGACATTTGTAAAGGTTTCCATCAAGTATATTATCTTTATATGGAGCCCCCCCCCTCCATTGTACAGGAAGCTTCAGGTCTAAGAAAGGTCTAAGAAAGGTCTAAGGAAGGTCTAAGGAAGGTCTAAATATCTGGTGACAAATATACACTATAGCATTAGGATAGAATCGTCCTAAATAAAATCTAATTTTGGGATTTTGTGGAGAACTTATGTGCATAACGTGGGGTGGGTTAGCTTTCTCACAACATACAGTAAACATAGATGTAAAATATCCACTGCTTTGTTAGTCTTTGATACAGAGTTCCCTCCTTCCTACTTTACACTTGAGCTAAATGTACAGATGTTGTTGTTGTTGTTACAGTTAGTTGTAACATAATCTCCAAGTGCGTGGCCCCTCATAAGCACATTGCCCGGGGAGAGGGGGTGTCATCCCAAATGTTAACCTCTAACGCACACACTGCACTGTCTTAACATTACCAATCGTTACATAAATTAATGTAAACGAGAGAATAAAAAGTACTAACCTAATTCTTCTGGCTGGCATTGAACCGTTACTATGGAAACCAAAACAAGTAAAATAGCAGGACTCCAATAGCTCCATACGTATTCCATTATGAAAATTCAACGAACTGATAACAAAAAGTTCCAAGTTTTTACCGAGAAAAAAAATGATCACAAATTGTCCCACGTGATCTTCAATACGTTAAGTTTGACAGTTTTTAACAGCAATTCCAAACCAAATATAACATTTCAGGATAAATAATATAAAATATCACAAATAATCCATGTCTGAAAGCAATGTTACATAGGCTAACCTAAAACAATATTGACTCCATTAAAAATATTTTGATTATAAACAGACCAAATCCTTTCTTATAAGTAACACCACAAAATAAAAATAGATACAAATAATTAAAGAATAAGCCGATCCAAAGAATGTAACTTAACGTTAAGAAAAACTAGTGGCCAATATTTGGAATTAAAGTGAACAGAACTTAAAATATTAGAAATTGTAATAGTGTAATTAATTAGCTTTAACAAGTGACTTTTCTTTAATTGAACTCCATATAAATATTGAACATCTCTGTTTAAATATTAAAAAATACATACTCCGTTTACAAGAATAATTAAAAGTGCATTATCAATTGAATATCCCTTTATAAATGGAAAAACAAAAGGGAATAAAAGGTGCGGTCCTACTTGCCGGATTGGCCGTCTCGCTAAATCAAACACAGCTTCGTTTTCCAGCCTCCTTAGTCTGAAAAAATCGTGTTAAAACTTGACACTGAAAAAATGTGGCAACTGTAGACGACAAGACTATAAAGAGTAAAGAGGGTTTTGAATGGTGTGCTGTTTGGGTGAATATGTCGCACGTAAATTTGCTCAGTTGTGCGCTGTGCGTGTCTCCAAGTGAAATGGTGTTTAAACAAATGAAGAACTGTTTTGAAATGAAAAAAGCAGTGTGTGACAGAATATAAGAAAATCAAACTCTGTTGTAAAATGTTCTTAATGATTTACCACAAACCGCAGTCATTAATGAAAATTAGAAATATGCAGAAATAAAAAAAAATTTCGTTTATTTCAAAATTTCACGTCCATTATAGTTGACGTACGTTTAATACATCCATCTAAAAATAAAATGAAAACCATTCCAACAGACAGGGGTTGATATTTTTAGAATGTCGTTAAAAGTATATCGTAAAAATAAATAACAAATAACTAGGTTAAAAAAAATCAACCATTACAAAGTGACCGTCTGAACATTTCCGGTGACTTTCTTAGACTTTAGGGCCACATGCAGATAGCTTGAGATATTTGAGGGCTATTGACAAAAGCATCTGATAGGACTCTTAGATTGAATGAGGGAAGGTACAAAGGCGGACTCATAGTTTTCCTACCCATTAAGCTCACCGTATTGTAATTACTTGTAAAGATTATCAACTGTTGAATTATTAGTCCATTTGTAAAAAAATAAAATAAATAAATAAAAAACAAACAAAGAACAAAACATTATATGATGATAAATAAATTGAAACAATGACTCAAACGTGCTTCCATAAGACTTTCGCATTTATAATTTTTTGTCGATTTCATTACCTACATTTCTATCCAACTATGTTGACACCATAGTCTTTATATCTATGGTTGACACAAAAGATGATGAACCACTTATATGTGAGAAAGAAGGTGATGAAATCTGTAGAATTTTCTCAGATTCTCACAGAGAAAGTAGCTTGGCGCAATTTTCTTTGAAGTTGTACCTGGTTTCTTTGGAACCCAAAAGGCAGACAATTATGTGGAGCTGGTCTAAACTCTTTTGTGCAAGCAAAACTACATGTTTTACCGGATGTTACCTAAAGTTCATTAAAGTGATGCCCACCTCAATATGGGGGTCATTCTCTGAGGAGCGGGGGGGGGGACGCTTTCATCAAGTTATAATGCAGTTTGAACTTAGCTACAGGGACAGTGCAATAAGATCATGTTGGGAGATAATTTAACTACTTTTCGAGAAAGTAGCTTACATCATAATCGTACAGATAGAAAGCAAAGATACTTTTTAGTTTAATATCTTGACTCTTAGAGTAATGTGCACTGACATGAGTGTTCTATGACATTTTTTTTAAACTTGTTATGAAGCTAATCAGATGAATATGATAATTTATTTTGCTGATAAAAGACATTTTATACTTCTTGATGTCCGGGTCATAGTTGTTTGAAAATAACAATTTGTATTTTCTGTAATGCCAACCTATGGATTGTTAAAACAAGCAAAAATTAAGCCTGTAAAAACAGGACGTTTTAGAGCATTTTCGTGTATAAATAGAGAGGGAAGTAAGTCATGTTTAATAACTGTTACAAAAATAAATAATGATTACGCCCCTTTGTTTAGATTATAATCTATATATAATATATAAGCCATATATAAGAAACCCTGAAGTCCGGCCCTGAGAGTTCATATCGCGAAATGGACTTTTGATGTACACATGGCAGGCCAAGACCTACAAAATGATATATACATCATGGGTCTAGGACTTATGGTTGTTGAGATCCCTAGGGTGATGACGCACAGACAGACAGACAGACAAAACGGGGACAATAGAGCATTTTTTTTTCGAAAATGCTCTAAAAATAACCTTTGATGGACAATGACATACACTTTGTTACATATTGTAAATGAGAATTTAGTAAAACAAAAAGTTATTTCAATAATATTTAATTCAGGGGCGGATGAAGGTTGGCTGAGGTCAGGGTCACATTTAAAAAGAGAACAGAGAAAATAAAAATACAAATTTGTAGTAATGTGGGTACATTTCCAAGAAGGGCCATGGACTCGCGCCCGGTGCACATATAGTTAAATCCGGATCTGCCCATCTCTATGATGAGGTACTGCTGTACTTCGCCATTGTTTTATGATTACCTATTCGAACTTACCCTATGTGATTTAGAAAAAAAATATGTTAAAAAGTGGGGCCAAAGTTCAGAAAAATTGTGAGGACCTTTGATGATCTATGACATCATCTTAATTTCACTCATGACACTGACTAGAACAAATAATCGGTTTAAATGAAAGAGAGACAAAAAAAAAGTTGGGATGTGAGAGAAAACACCGTCTGTTTGTGTGAACTTTTGTCAACCTGTCTACACAAAGTACCAAATTGAACTGAGGTTTGTCATGTCACTGAGATGTCTACATTGGGAGATGTTACATTCTGTGTGTCAATAGCTAGGGGCGTGCCAGGTGTCATCTATCTATCTATCTATCTATCTATCTATCTATCTATCTATCTATCTATCTATCTATCTATCTATCTATCTATCTATCTATCTATCTATCTATCTATCTATCTATCTATCTATCTATCTATCTATCTATCTATCTATCTATCTATCTATCTATCTATCCATCCATCAATGCATCCATCCATCCACCCACCCATCTATCTATCTATCTATCTATCTATCTATCTATCTATCTATCTATCTATCTATCTATCTATCTATCTATCTATTTACCTATCTATCTATCTATCTATCTATCTATCTATCTATCTATCTATCATCTATCTATCTATCTATCTATCTATCTATCTATCTATCTATCTATCTATCTATCTATCTATCTATCCATCCATCAATGCATCCATCCATCCATACTTTCAAATATTCATCATTGCGTAAATTAGACAAAAATGGTTTATTCATGCAATTACGTTTTCTTTTTACTAGAAACGGAATTCCCTAATAGAGTCATTCCCTCCAAAAAACTAAACCTATCCCAGCATCCCACGTCTTATTACAAATTCAAAGAGCGTACACTTAGCAGTAAAATAAATACCAAAGGCTTAGATCTACGTCTGCTTCAGAGGAATTGAAATGTAACATTCTCAAATGTAAATACAGGATTTCATTGCTATATATATATATATATATATATATATATATATATATATATATATATATATATATATATATATGTAATTGTAGGAATAATAAAAAAAAAAGCTACATTCTGTTTCTGTTGAATCCAAGGTTCCCATTTTAGGATGTTTTTCAAAAGTACTTTGCAAAGTATGCAGTCAGGGGCTTGGTTGTTTACTGTAGGTGTAGGGATGAAACAATAAATCGTGACCTCATTCAATACAGACTGTTAGATTCTGTAGGTGATATAAAGACGATGAGGCTGTAACTTTGATCTCCATGACGCAAAATGGAGGCTTGAATCCCTTTTGCAATATTTGCCACTTCTGCAATTCAGTTTCCTCGTGTAAAAAAAAAATACGCTGTACATTTGTATGATTTCTCACTGGCAATATTTACCACTTCTGCATTTATCCCTTTATTTCTCTCCCACTTTCTCTCTATTTATCTGGCTATCCCATTATTGATATAAATAAACTCTATGTGTAAGTCTTTATTTCTTTGTGTCTGTCTCTATTTATATAAAAAAATATTATTTTTTAAACCCGAAAAATAATAAAAATGAAAAAAAATAACATTTCATTAATTGTTGGCTACATTCTAAACTACGGTAGAATATTTCATTAATTATTGGCTACATTCTAAATTATGATAGAATATTTCATTAATTGTTGGCTACATTCTAAATTAAGGTAGAATATTTCATTAATTGTTGGCTATATTCTAAAATACAGCAGAATATTTCATTAACCATCAAGCTCAATTATGTACTAAATAGAAGGGCATCAGGTAAAAAACAAGGACAGAATACAAGCAGACTAGGTGGCTAGTTAGGGCATGTTAAAGGTCGTAACCCAATAATTATTTTAAATTTAGACTGGTTTAATATAAAAGTACCATGTGCAATTCAAAAAGTGTTTACAGCTTTTTACCAAAACATTGGTCTAGATTCACATACTGTAAGATCTACTTTGTTAACATCACAAGGAAGGCGGAATTTTTTTTTCAGGGGACCAGAACCAAAGAGAATTATTAATTTGGGGGGGGGGGATTAAGTGAAGCTAAGATATCAATAATTATGTAGGCCCATGATTTTCAAGCGGGGCTCTTAACAACGATTTTGCCAAGGTCCCCTAAATGTATCTTTGCCTAAGTGAACCAAATGTATCTTTGCCTAAGTGAACCAAATGTATCTTTGCCTAGGTGGCCCAAATGTATATTTGCCTAGGTGGCCCAAATGTATCTTTGCCTAGGTGGCCCAAATGTATCTTTGCCTAGGTGGCCCAAATGTATCTTTGCCTAGGTGGCCCAAATGTATCTTTGCCTAGGTGGCCCAAATGTATATTTGCCTAGGTGGCCCAAATGTATCTTTACCTAGGTGGCCCAAATGTATCTTTGCCTAGGTGGCCCAAATGTATTTTGCCTAGGTGGCCCAAATGTATATTTGCCTAGGTGGCCCTAATGTATCTTTGCCTAGGTGGCCCAAATGTATATTTGCCTAGGTGGCCCAAATGTATCTTTGCCTAGGTGGCCCAAATGTATATTTGCCTGGGTGGCCCAAATGTATATTTGCCTAGGTGGCCCAAATGTATCTTTGCCTAGGTGGCCTTGCCTAGGTGGCCCAAATGTATATTTGCCTAGGTGCCTCAAATATAACTTTGCCTATTTTACCAAATGTATCTTTGCCTAGGGTATGGAAACATAATAGCAGCTTAGCAGTGAATATTGTAAATTAAAATTTAAATCAATTATCATTTTAGATAATCACATTTTATGACAAATTAAATTTTACTAAATTTACAACAAAGTTTAAAAAAAGAAAAATATTTCTCAAAATGGCTGCGACGCTTTCAAGCAATACCCAGAAGTAAACAAAAACCACACGCGGGTTAAAGGTTAAAAAAAAAGCACGATGGACATTTGGTCGTGTTTATTTTTCACACCAAGGCTCAAATCAGGCTCTCGTGCCTGTGACTGGAAGACATTTTAATAACCATGTTGCCTTTTGCAGGAGGTATGTTAATCAAAGCTGTCACCATGCCATCATTTGCTCTTCCTCCCTCTGCAACCTTTTTGTGTGATCAGTGTAATGAGAGCGCTTTGTGACTCTTGTCAAGTTTTCAATTAAAACGTGTTTAATGGACATAAACAGTCCTCAGTCAGCCAAGTAATTTTGAAATTAACCAATAAATATATAGCTCAAATTATTGTAAAAAAAAAATAAATCTAAAATGAAATAGAATTAAACTGAACGGGTAATACAAACATACACTTAATCGTCATTACAAGTCTGTTTGTAAACTGATGAAAGTAGTTTCAAAATATATTGATAAATATAATTATATTAAATAGATAGATGGAGAGATATATAGATGGATAGATAAAGAGATAGGTGGCGACGTTCATTGTGTGGTCATTGGTTTTAACAGTGCTTTTTTTTTGTAAAAAAAAAAGGTGCCGGTACACAGTGATGGATTGCCTAACTTTTAACTACCAGTTCGTAATTTCGCATTTTATTCTTATTGCGCGCGATTTTAAAATAATTCAATTTTAATAAATTAATAATATAATAAATTAATAATAAACGTTAGAATACAAGAAAAGTAATAATTTTTCCCCACATTTAAAAAGGTGCCGGTACTGGGTTTTAAAAAAACTGCTATTAGACGTGTTTCACATTCTGGCAGGCATACATTGTTAACAGTGAGGACTAAATGTAAAGAATAGTACACATACATAAAAAAAAAAACAAGCAATCTAAGCCTGGATACAGGACATGTTAGAGCATTTTCGTGTTATAAGTACGGGAAGTAAGTCGTGTTAAATAACTGTTACAAAAATAAATAATGAGTTACGCCCCATTGTACGCCCCTTTGTTAATATAGCTTATATAGTTAAAAAAAATGGTACATAATAAGCCCTTTTATTCGGCCCTCAGAGGTCAGATCACGAAATGGACTTTTGATGCACACATGGCAGGCCACGACCTACAAAATGATATATACATCATGGGTCTAGGACTTATGGTTGTTAAGATCTAGGGTAATGACGGACAGACAGACAAAACGGGGACAATAGAGCATTTTTTTCGAAAATGCTCTAAAAACTATTATACTAAACATTATATCCCCATCTGTATAATACTTTAGATAAACATAAATAAATTATATAATTATAAAATAATAATAGGTGTATGTTTATGTACCTTTACATTTAGTTGTGTGTGTGTGCGTACATTTAGCTGTGTATCTAAATTTAGCTGTGTGTGTACATTTAGTTGAGTGTGTACATTTAGCTGTGTGTGTGTACATTTAGCTGTGTGTGTGTACATTTAGCTGTGTGTGTGTGTGTATTTAACTGTGTGTGTACATTTAGCTTTGTGTGTGTACGTTTAGCTGTGTGTGTGTACATTTAGTTGTGTGTGTACATTTAGCTGAGTGTGTGTGTACATTTAGCTGTGTGTGTGTACATTTAGCTGTGTGTGTGTGTATTTAGCTGAATGTGTACATTTAGCTGAGTGTGCGTACATTTAGCTGAGTGTGTACATTTAGTTGAGTGAGTGTACATTTAGCTGAGTGTGTACATTTAGCTGAGTGTATACATTTAGCTGAGTGTGTACATTTAGCTGAGTGTATACATTTAGCTGTGTGTGTACGTTTAGCTGAGTGTGTGTGTACATTTAGCTGTGTGTGTGTATTTAGCTGTGTGTGTACATTTAGCTGTGTGTGTACATTTAGCTGACTGTGTACATTTAGCTGAGTGTGTGTACATATAGCTCAGTGAGTACATTTAGCTGAGTGTGTACATTTAGCTGAGTGTGTGTGTACATTTAGCTGTGTGTGTGTACATTTAGCTGTGTGTGTGTACATTTAGCTGTGTGTGTGTATTTAGCTGAATGTGTACATTTAGCTGAGTGTGTGTACATTTAGCTGAGTGTGTACATTTAGTTGAGTGAGTGTACATTTAGCTGAGTGTGTACATTTAGCTGAGTGTATACATTTAGCTGAGTGTGTACATTTAGCTGAGTGTATACATTTAGCTGTGTGTGTACGTTTAGCTGAGTGTGTGTGTACATTTAGCTGTGTGTGTGTACATTTAGCTGTGTGTGTACATTTAGCTGACTGTGTACATTTAGCTGAGTGTGTGTACATATAGCTCAGTGAGTACATTTAGCTGAGTGTGTACATTTAGCTGAGTGTGTGTGTACATTTAGCTGTGTGTGTGTACATTTAGCTGTGTGTGTGTGTATTTAACTGTGTGTGTGCATTTAGCTGTGTGTGTGTACGTTTAGCTGTGTGTGTGTACATTTAGTTGTGTGTGTACATTTAGCTGAGTGTGTACATTTAGCTGATTGTGTACATTTAGCGGAGTGTGTACATTTAGCTGAGTGTATACATTTAGCTGACTGTGTACATTTAGCTGAGTTTGTGTACATTTAGCTGAGTACATTTAGCTGAATGTGTACATTTAGCTGAGTGTGTGTAAATTTAGCTGAGTGTGTATATTTAGCTGAGTGTGTACATTTAGTTGAGTGAGTGTACATTTAGCTGAGTGTGTACATTTTGCTGAGTGTATACATTTAGCTGAGTGTGTACATTTAGCTGAGTGTATACATTTAGCTGTGTGTGTACGTTTAGCTGAGTGTGTGTGTAAATTTAGCTGTGTGTGTGTATTTAGCTGTGTGTGTACATTTAGCTGTGTGTGTACATTTAGCTGACTGTGTACATTTAGCTGAGTTTGTGTACATATAGCTCAGTGAGTACATTTAGCTGAGTGTGTACATTTAGCTGAGTGTGTGTACATTTAGCTGAGTGTGTACATTTAGTTGAGTGAGTGTACATTTAGCTGAGTGTGTACATTTAGCTGAGTGTGTACATTTAGCTGAGTGTATACATTTAGCTGAGTGTGTACATTTAGCTGAGTGTATACATTTAGCTGTGTGTATACATTTAGCTGAGTGTGTGTACATTTAGCTGAGAGTGTGTACATTTAGCTGTGTGTGTGTATTTAGCTGTATGTGTACATTTAGCTATGTGTGTACATTTAGCTGAGTGGGTACATTTAGCCGAGTGTGTACATTTAGCTGACTGTGTACATTTAGCTGAGTTTGTGTACATATAGCTCAGTGAGTACATTTAGCTGAGTGTGTACATTTAGCTGAGTGTGTGTACATTTAGCTGAGTGTGTGTACATTTAGCTGAGTGTGTACACATTTAGCTGAGTGTGTACATTTAGCTGAGTGTGTACATTTAGCTGAGTGTATACATTTAGCTGAGTGTGTACATTTAGCTGAGTGTGTACATTTAGCTGAGTGTGTGTACATTTAGCTGAGTGTGTGTACATTCAGCTGTGTGTGTGTGTGTATTTAGCTGTATGTGTACATTTAGCTGTGTGTGTACATTTAGCTGTATGTGTACATTTAGCTGTGTGTGTACATTTAGCTGAGTGTGTGTACATTTAGCTGAGTGTGTACATTTAGCTATGTGTGTACATTTAACTGAGTGTGTACATTTAGCTGAGTGTGTACACTTAGCTGAGTGTGTACATTTAGCTGAGTGAGTACATTTAGCTGAGTGTGTACACTTAGCTGTGTGTGTACAGTTAGCTGAGTGTGTACAGTTAGCTGAGTGAGTATGCACAAAGACAAACTAAAGTATAGACGCCATCTCACACACACAAACGAACACAAAAACAAAGTGTATTTCGCTCGTGTCGACAGAGATCGACTTACAAAAAGTAATTTTTTTAAATTCTTTTATTGCAAGTATCTGTGCGATGATTCAACATCTTTACTCCATAGATTGTCAACTATGGTTGTGATTAATTAAACACTGATTTGTATTCACAGTGTACATTTTTATCTTAATTTCTATTTCATCTTATCTTCATCAAAACTAGACTTGGTAATTACATTAAAATTTATCAATGGGTTTTGTTTAAACACGTTTCACACATTTTTCAAGTCACAATGTCAGGAGGGAGTTAAATAATATATATATAGCTGATTGTGTACATTTAGCGGAGTGTGTACATATTAGGGTGGGTCAAAAAAATTTTTCTTTGGAGTTGGGAATTTGAAACATATTCAAAAAGTTGCCTATGGTCCTACTGATTGTAAAACATGTCAATAATAACTATGAATTAATTATGTTGCAGAAAAATTTTTTTTAGATCAATTAAAATGTATTTTCAGAATGCTACTCATTCAGAAACTTCAATAATTTAAAAAATTAAAAGTCATTTTTCTCTGAAAAGATATTTTTGACATTTTGCTTCACTATGGCAAGAAAATCTCAAAAACCACCTGTCAGATTTTGATATAACTTCTAATTTTTATGTAGAAGAGGTGCATTTATAGAATGTCAGAGGCTTTTCAAGAAATTTTAAGCCCTTTTTTTTTTTTTTTTAATTTTCAAAATTAGCATTTTTTGCTTATTTTCATCATACAAAATTTTAAAAATTCATAAAAAAATTATTTATTACATTATCAAAAAAGTACTTTGACATTCCCTAAAGTAAGCTTTTTTGATTATAAAAATGTACATTTTATATGAATCAGTCAATAAATATTTCAGAAATATTTGCCACAAAAAGGTCATAAATTTCAAGATAGATGCATGCCGCACCCACAAATATCAATATGTTAATATTTTTTTTGAACAAAATTATTTTTAAATCTACTATATCATTACTAAGATATTAAAATGTCTTAAACTTTAATAATAAAAAAGATTTTGCTTTGACCCGGGTACCCCCCCCCCCCAATGTATGACATTTTACAACATTTAGAATGTTTGGTATAAGTAATATGAAATTGTACAAATCTATAAATCGTTCATGCAAAATATACAATGTACATATGAATAATACTGTTTATGGATTGTCACAGGAAACTTGCTTTTCTTTCAATTTTCGGAAGAACATCCCTTGATTTTTTTGTTTGCAAAACCATCCCATGTCGAGAGCTATGTCCCTACAGTTTGAAATGTCCGTACACTTTCAAACTAACAGCAGTAACTTCTTTAATTGCTCTTTCAACAGCTTGAGAGTGACAGGGAATTTGATCCATTATGATTGGGTTGTTGCGTTTAAGTTCATCATCACAAATATGTTCCAGCAGAGGAGGGGATGTCACTGCACAAAGATCCCAGTTAATAATCTGATCATATGGTTTAGCTGCAATATTCAGGATTATGTCATTTTTGTTGAAAAATTCTAACTTTGCATGGATCTGGTTTATGTCGTGCTTTTATGATTTTATTTACTGCAAACCTTCTAATTTCTTCATCATTGTCCTAACTGCAGCTAATAGAATGTTTTCTGGATGTGCAAAGTAGCAGTTATTTTCCAGTACAGGCAATATAATAGATTGATCAGCAGTTTCAAGGTTCTGAAGCAGTTGTATCATATAGAAAAAGTTTCTAGCCCCACTTTGACAAGATGGATCGCAAAAATCCTGTTCGCTTTTGTTAATCATCTTTGCTCTCATCAGTATGTTCCTTGGCTACACTATCTATGTCGACCGCATCTTTGCTGGATCCAGAGCTGTAGATGGTGTTAACATGTTTAAGTCCTTCAACACAGTTTTAACAATAAGAAATGTGTCCCTATTGCTTAGTTTACATCGATCCACTGCTTCATATTGATATCTGTTTTGTTATTTGGAACATTCCTCATCGCTGGAGAAGTCTGCATCAAGTAGTTATCATCTTCAGCATCCTGATCTGGAATATCATTATCTTTCTCATCATAGACGTTATCATTTGTGGTTCCTATCTGATCGCCACCCTGCATCAATGAATGTTTTCTTTTCTGTCGAGTTTGTAATATTTTTGTTGTTTGCTTGTCAACATTGTCTATGAACATATTTCTTGCCATCTTTTGATCCACCCAAAATGCCCACTCAAGCACAGAAATTATTACTGATTGTGGACATTTACAGTCTCCTCTATACCTAACACTGGCTAACACCTGCATTTTTTTACTCGAACAATTATACTTGTAATGTCATTTGTAGGGATACTAGCCTGGTCATATAATTGTTTAACTTCATGCGCTAATGCGTGTGCTCGTGAATGAAGGCTATGATTGTATTGTTCCATTTTAGGCATCCACCAATAGCCTTGAAAACATCTTCACTGGTTGGAAGTTGTCTTTTAGGCCATTCAGCTGCTGACCCAAACACAGAATATACAGTTGCACTTCTTGTAGAAGAACTCATATTCATAGAAGAACTTAATAAAATAATTGAAAAATTAATCAAAAATGAAATAAAACAACCATGCGTGATCCGATAATGAAAACACGGTACACCAGTTATATTGAGAGAAAAATGGATGCAATGCTTATCCCAGTTGTCTGAACTAATTAGTTATTCATAAAAAAGGTTATAAAGATAAAAAAACAAATTTTATATGCATATCATTTCTTTTTTGAATAACCTAGGTCACAAATTTAACATGTTCAGTCACAAAAAACTCACAGTAAATATAGTTAAAATTTCGAACAAAAGTTGGGAGTAGTAAAACTATGTAGTTTTCAAATATTTGTACATATTCCATGTACTATCATGATGTAACAACTTTTTAATAATGTTTCAATAAAAAAGATTTTTTTGACCCACCCTAATATATATATATATATATATATATATATATATATATATATATATATACATATTTACATCTATTTCCGTTTTCTATCTTGTCACACTGCTATATAATAACACCATTCTAAAATATGTAATCAACTCAACCTCCTCCCTTTTCCACCCATTAAAAATGCAACATTCATAACAAACATGGCTGTTAGTAATATCGCCCTCCTACCTGTTTCCTCTTTAGGCCCCCATCATTTGGTTCATCTAAGTATTGACATTGAACAAACGTGTCCTGAATAGACATCTTCCTCATCCAGTCCAACACAGACACAGACATAACAGACGCACAGGCTTTCATACACACGTCCTTTCTGCAAATAATTGGCGCGAAAAAAATAAACACAAAAACAGTGCTAGATAAAAGATGAATAAATAGTCAGATTGATGGACTGATACATACAAGAGTGCAAAATCAATGCAATTTAAATGATGAATAAATAGTTAGAATGATGGACTGATACATACAAGAGATACAAATCAATGCTATATAAATGATGAATGAATAGTTAGAATGATGGACTGATACATACAAGAGATACAAAATCATTGCTATATAAATGATGAATGAATAGTTAGAATGATGGACTGGTACATACAAGAGATACAAAATCAATGCTACATAAATGATGAATAAATAGTTAGAATGATGGACTGATACATACAAGAGATACAAAATCAATGCTATATAAATGATGAATAAATAGTTAGAATGATGGACTGATACATACCAGAGATACAAAATCAATGCTGTATAAATGATGAATAAATAGTTAGAATGATGGACTGATACATACAAGAGATACAAAATCAATGCTATATAAATGATGAATAAATAGTTAGATTGATACAAAGTTAATTAGCAAGAACATAAAATGTTCTGTTCTTATAAAGATAAAGAAACAATGAAGGAGAGAGAAACATGAGTGATGAAAAGATAATTTTGGCAGACTGGACAATTGATTCCATCTGCCTATTGAAAAGTGGGTCATTTAAAGAATAGTTTTTGTGACTCTCCCAGTCGTTTTCATCGGTTAGCAGAATCAAATTGTAGCGTAATAGAGCCCTTGTGGCATATTTTCAGACCATGTATTTAAGCCCAAAATCTTATGTCTGTTTTACTTATAATTAAAAAAAATAAATTAATTAGACATAAACACACTTGCATATATAGGCTGCATTAGTAATGTGCTAAATAATCATTATTCCAATGTTGTTGTTTTTTTACAAGCTGAATGCATCATGAAGTGTGAAGTTAACTGAAGGAGTTCACTACATTCAGGTGTCAACTTTACACACAGGGTGCGCTACAGGGCTAAAGGGAAATAAGTATACAATAGTTGGACTGAGAAAGATGCTATTGCTTGGGGCACGAGGAGAATAGGGGCAATCAGAAAAAAAAAAGCTAAGTATGTTACTGTGTCAATAGTGATTAAAGGGGAATTACTCAAATCCAGGGAGCAGACTCTGACTAAGTTGGCCTATTGACTTTGAAGGCGTGGGACTAATAGAGTTAAAGGTCCACAACACTGGTAGAAACATTTTAGCAGGATGGTTTTCTTTGTACGCAAGTTCAGCAACAGAAAAAAAAAATCAGTTTTTGTAAGGGGGACTTGATAAAGAACAACTCGTGAAGTCAGAGGGGAAGGAAGCGAGCTTATGCAGAGAGCCAGATGGTTTTATTGAAACCCTTCAAATACTCGACTGATTATTTAAAGTGAAATGTCCAACTCCTTAATTTTATTGTTTTATGTTTTTTTTATTTGTGTAATAAAAAAACGTTAAAGCAGCCGAAATCCCTGGCAACGCACCAGTGAACTAAAACTAGCGCTTATGTCCGAAAAAATACCGCCAAAACTAGCGGGAAAATGGTTAGGGAAAAGAGAAAATTGATTAGCAAGAGCCACGTTCTGGTTTTCCTTTTTTAAGTTTAGACATTTCTTCTTAGTAGGTCAAACCATCGTAGTGTTATTTCATAATAAAACTTAACATACATATAACACGACCCATAAAGTATTTTTTTTTAAGTTTTACGTATTTTTTTAAATAAAATGTGTTTTTTATGACAAGATTAATGTCATTTCTCTGTGTTTTTTATGACAAGATTAATGTCATTTCTCTGTGTTTTTTATGACAAGATTAATGTCAATTCTCTGTGTATTTTATGACAAGATTAATGTTTATTTCCCTGCCATTAAACAAATTACTTACACTAAAAATAAATACTGAGATAATATCAAATGTAACACGCTAAATATGCACACAAGCTTTATAACAAATTAGTCGAGTACCGGTTCTAAATAAATAACTGCATACATTTATTAGTTGAGAGAAAGAAAAATTGTATCTAACAAACAATAAGATACCTTGCATGTGGACAGTGAAAAGAAATCAAAGGATTAAAATTACCACATTCTCCCATGACATACCTATCTTGGAGCTACATAGCTCAAGAAGTAGCACAGTGCTGTCTAAACTTATGGTGTAGATATGTGTTACATACACCTGTGGAGAAGATAATGTTACCAACTTGGTTTGTCCATAAAGTAAGCTACACATGTAAAATTATTTTCTCCTTTCATCTCCTGTTGGAGCATAGGGTATCAAATGCAGCTGACACAGTTTTTGGTCAGTCTTCTAGAGTTGGTCCTTTGACTCCCCTCAAATTAATAGTTCAGAGTCTAAATAACAGGGCAAGAAGATATAGATGCCATGGCCTGTTTTAGGGAAGATCATTGGTGTCTCTTAGTAAGTTGAAAAAAAAAAAAACAGCCTTTTTAAGAGTGCTAAACTATAAAACACCACATAATGTAAAAGTAAATAATTATTAAGGTGTATTTAGAGCTTCATGAATGTGTGGTGTGTCAAGCTTAGTTTTTTTCTGATCGAGGATGTGGATTTATTTGCTGCATAACCCAACATACATACATAGCCCAAATACATACTTAGCCCAACATGCATACATAGCCCAACATACATACATAGCCAACATACATACATACATTTTAATATATTCTGATAAAGAATAATACATTTGCCCTCCTTGGTCATGGTCAAAACATATTTATTTTTAACACATAAAACAGTTTTCATGTACTTCCTTTTATTCCTATAAATTATAATAATTGTATTTCATTTATATGTAGCTTGTTAACTATGTCTAGAATGTACTTCTTATATGCATTTTAGTACATCTTAATCCAAAAAAGTTTTGTCTTAGCTTAATATGGTTGATGAGAAATAAAGATAACATAAAAAATGATTTAATTCTAAAATCATAATTCTAAAAAATTAAAACATTTTATTCAATTTGACCAATTAACTTACAGCAGCCTCAAAATTTATAATTTTTTTTTTAAATTATAGGCAAAGAATAAATTAAAAAATATAAAAAAAATTCTATCATGTTTGATAAATGACTCATAAAAAAACTAAATTGATTGCAATTAATAATTTTACAATAAAAATTAATATCAAAGCAGTTAAAATAAATATTAGTATGTTTGAATTTAAATTAAAAATAAATTTCCAGAGAACAGTAAAATAATACTTATGATTAAACAAAAAGTCATTCAATACCAATGTTCATATTTATAAGTGAAACAATTTCTAAAATTTGTGCAATTTTTTCCTTTTGCAATTTTTAACCATAAAAAGCCGAGCCATTCCATAAAAAGCAATATATCAAAGAACAAAAATATCTCATTTTAAGTACAATAAATTTTTTAATATTTAAGCATTTAAAAAGCAGTAACAATAATATTAAGATAATACAAATATTGCCGCTTTACTCTCATTATCAAAACATTATGACAAAGTTAGCATTATATAAATCAAACATCATACACACACATAACCTTTATGTTTATGACTACTATACAGGGCTTTAGTCATGCTTGATATTGACTAGACCAGTTTGATAAATTATTCACTAAAGTTTACTGGAGTACAATAATTATGCATGTTATAGATATTTATTACAGTCCTTAAAACTGTATTCCAAACACAGTTCAGTATGATGGCAGATTTACAAGGATAATTTTAGCCTTTCATTATTGACACAACTACTCTCAATTTTTATGATTATTAATAATATGGGTGCAAAGTCATACTTACAAAAAAGTTCTCTGAAATAATTTTTGCTTTCCACAATGCCACAGGGCCGTACAGTTTCCCATTGGGTAAAAAATAAATTTGGCAGGAATAAATCTATTAATGGTTTCAAGCAATAAGGAAACGCCATCGATTTTCTGTTTAAATATTTCTTTCTTTTTTTGAGAAAAAAAAAAACAAGCCTATTCAGCCAAATGAACAAATAAAATATCAATTTAAAAAAACTATTCATCAAGATAAGCAAAAAAAAAATAAAGACTTTTTATAGAATTTTGATATCAATTCTTAAAATAACAAATCCATAAAAATTTCACAATCATTGTAACAGTTTCACAGTTTCTAACAGCTCATTTTAATAACTGCGTTCTACTGGAATGTGTAATGCAGAGACAATCTTGTTAATCCTGTGTCTGTTAAGCTTCATGTCAAGAAATGGAATCCAGAATAAAAACTGTTCAAAACACAACAAAAAAATTATCTCAGAAAATGAAGGACAGCACTTAGTTTGTTATATCTTTTTGCTATTAAAAAATTAGGAAAAATTAATAATAAAAAAAATTATCTCGCTAATTTTATTTTATTCTGTTTTCATTATCTATCTGCAGTAGTAGCTACTTTGAAATACATATATTGATATAAACAAATTATTAAGCACTACTTTGAAATACACATATTGATATAAACAAATTATTAAGCACTACTTTGAAATACACATATTGATATAAACAAATTATTAAGCACTACTTTGCTTAACAGACATAACCTGAAGGTCCGTCTCAGTTTTTTTTTTTATCAACACTTTATGAAGTTCTTGGGGTCACCCACCTTATAATGGCTATGACACTGTGCTAGCTACACAATACCAAGTAGAACAGATATAGATTAACTCAACTAATGCAAAGGCTTAATCTTTCCTTTACAATCTAAAGAGATAACTGACAAGGAATAATTTTCTCAAAGGTATACACATTTTTACAATAAAAATCAAACAGAACCCATTTAATTTTTAAAATTACTGTTACAATAAATACCATAAGTAATTCTCTTTACTGGCCAATAATATTCTTCGTGTTCCTATGTATAACATCACAGTAATTTTTTTTTTACAATAATTGGTAAAAGCACCTACGTTTAACAAATCAAATATATTTAATGTTAAAACAGCTTACAAATAGCATAGTGTTGAGCAGAAATATATTTAAAAAAAAAAGCTGACAGAGGCTTTAGAGTATTTTCATTAACTTTTCAAAATCTCGTTCTTCAATAAGTTATATCTACAAATTTTTCTCCTAAACTTAAAAATAAATTATTATATAAGGAGCATCACAAGGAGTAAATTTTGTGGACTTAATCCACTAAAGGGCAGACCAAGAAGCAGATGTTTAGAGGAAGTGGAGAGAGACCTTAAAGCCATAGGAGTGCGAGAGTGGAGGAAGAAAACCATGGATAGGGAAAAGTGGAGAAGTATGGCAGACGAGGACCCTAAATGGTCTGTAGACCCAAAGGAAGAAGAAGAAGAATCCACTAAAGGTCTAGGTAGTAAATAAATCAATCACTTCCTGCTACAAGTTATTTCTTCTACTGATACTGACTTTATAGCAAAAAAAAAATGAATGCTTGTTTTTTTCTGTAATAATAATAAAAAAAATGTTACATATTTTATTAATTTTGTTTATTCCAAATTTTGACAGTTATCCAAAAAGAATTTAAATTTACGATCATACCTAAAAAAGTCATCGCCTAGCCCGTTTAAAGACTTAGCCATACAATATTACATTAATTTTTTTTAAAATGCCTCAATTTGTTTAATGAAAACAAAATTTCTAATCAATAAGCTGTTACATACATTTTAATTATTCTGATAATATTTAATGTAAAAAAGTGTAATATCTAAATTTATTTATTTTATTAAAAAAAAACCTATTTTATATTGTGTTCGTACCTGAACCAGGGGATAGAAGTCTTAAGAATATAAAAGTTGTGAGTATAATTTTATTATTTTGAGTAATTTTTTGTAAAAAAAAAAATGCTCTACAATGTACATTGTGTGTTAAACCTGAAGTCTGTAGCCAATACTACCTGAACAGCCTACACAAAAGGCATAAAAAGTTATGCAAAAATTCAAAACTAAAGTATTGAAGAATTAAAATAGTTGAGTTGAAATCAATTATAATCCAATCTTTGAAAAAGAATAAACTTTTAATGGTAAAACATGTTCAATAACTAATTTATTTTCGCAAAGTATTCAAATAAACTTACTATAAATCCCATTATTACAAATATGACCTATTCTTTATTATATCCTCATTACCTTTCACACACGTTTTTTAAATAATTCAAAATATAATAGTCATCAGTAGCTTATTTTCCAATGAAGAATGTAATGAATGTTTACTGTCAATTGAGCTTGCCTTTAAAAATTGTGAATAAACATGGTGGCTCCAAATATTATTTAATATTGCTTGAATTTTATTTCAAGTCTAGAGAATAGCAATGATGTAAAATCACTTTAGTTTTTGTTGTTTTTTTTTCCCAAAAATTTAATTATAATTTTAATAAGGTCATGTAATAGCCTAACACATTTTTCTGGCATTCCTTTTTTATAAAACTCATTTTTGGACTGACACTGGAGAAGTGGATAAGAGATTTTATGAATAGGATCTGAGAGTGTACATCACAATTTTTACAAACTTTTTTGCTTACAAAAATAATGTAAAATTATTAAACAGCCTATTTATTTGATAATATGGAATTTGAATTATTTATTTTTTCCCCCAGTAATCTTAGCTTAGGCCAGAAGACAGCGTAAGTGTTGTGAACAGTAATATCAAAATTTTTTTAAAATGATTAACATTTTTATATAAGGGTAAATTATCTAAACTAAAAAATAATAACGGGTTTTGTATTTTAATGATTCAATCAATCTCTATATTTGAATTAACAGAATAATTTAAATAAGCTGTGATACCGCCCAAACAAGAAAATTAGTAAAAAAAGAAATCTGCAAAAAAACAAAAAACACATTTTTTGGCAATAGTAGTGGTGGTAGGTCATGCTGGATACCAAAAATCTGGATCTATCAGTATTTTTTAATGTATATTTCTTGTCCCACTTTATAAATATTTCTTATGTGCAGTTTTGAAATATTATAAGAGAATAATGAAATCCCAAAAAAAAATGGAATTATAAAATCATAAAGGCCTACACATTTAAAATATTAATGTACGGCTAAGGTTACTTTTCTTTCACTTACATTACTGTTAATTGCTAGCTAAATCATTACTTGAATGGGAAAAGGAAGGCCTAAGATGAGTCAATTCTAAAATTTCTGAGATTTTGAAATATAAGCAGATGCCCATTTAAAATGCATAAACTAAATAAATTATTGCTCATTTTATTTAAAGAAATTATTTGGAACTGGGCAATATTGATATTTATGTACAAGTAGCCAGATAATAGTGATCCCATTAATTAAACATTTTTCTGTGGTTAGTTGTTCCATTGACTTACCAGATTAAAAAAACAGGCCAGAGGGATACAAAGAGGTAAAAATCCTGAAGAAAATGACCAAACCTGCAATTGAAAAATGACAATCTTTTTACTGATTTTGAATCTCACATAAATCAGCTTATAAGGTTGATGTGAATATGATACTGGATGTGATGGCTAAAAAAAAATTTCAGCTAAAATGAAAATACTGTGCATCATATTGTTTACTCATAGATTGTTTAGTGTAAACATTAGGCTGTCAACCAAACTGGGGTTTTGTATATTTAAATATATACTTTACAATTCTCTAAATTTCCTTTTAATTCTATTAAAGGGAAACCTAATTCACCTTAAAGTAATGTTTAGGATATCTTTATTTGAATAAATAGACAATAAAATCTTGGTTTTACTGTACACATTTTACAATTAGTAACAGAATATGCAGTTTATTAGAAAAAAAAAGAGGTGCATATTTATGTGTACATGTAAACCTACATTATAAAGAAATGTCTAATTTGTAAAATGAAATAAATAAAGGTATGTGTATGTAATAAATTCGTCAATCATTTTATTAGTTACACAATTAGCTAATTATTTAGTTTTATTTTCAAATCTGATTTATTAAAATGTATCAACAAAAAAATATAATCCAACTACCTCTGCATTTTTGCCAGTAAATTTGATTTCAATGATGTCTAGCCACTCAGCTTTGGTATAAACAAATACTTGTAAAAATCCTTTAGTAATCCTTATATCTTTCTACAGTAAAAGAAAAATACATGAATACAAGATGATAAAACCAATATTAGTTAACATGCGATATTTTGCCTTCATGAAATTTAAACTACAGTATGATAAGCTAGGTCAGATACAAATTTAAACTCAACCAATGCTAGGCAGCCTATTAAAAACAATTTAAAAAAAAAGTCATAATAAAAAACAGTATACCTTGTTGATGACCCAGTAAGATCTACTTTTGTCTTCATGTATTACATCATCCAAAGCCTTTACTACAGCTTCTAAATTAGCAGTGATGGAATCGTTGTTGAATTTCCATCTGGGAAAAGAAATACAAATTATACACGTATATTTTTTAGTTCAAAATAATACAAATATAGAAAAAAAGCCTGTCTGATGTTTTAAATTTTTAACATTTTGAGATAAATAAAATACTGGTTGGCACTATGATACTGTATGGTAACTGTTCATTTTTATTACTAGTAGTATAAGTGTTCAGTGAATTTATTAGAATAACTCAGCATTGATTATGCTAAAAATAAAATTTCTCAACAAAAGAAATATATACTAAAAAAAATTGATTTGTTTATTTAATAGTAAAAATTAAATGGGATGGAAGGTCATGTGATGCATAGTGTCGACCTAGTGACCCCAGGTTCAAACCTGAGAATTTTTCAGGTCCTGGTAAAAGTCCACTCAGCTTTAAATGGGTATCAGACATGTTGGCAAAGTTAAGGCAGCTGGGCATTGTGCTAGCTACACAATTCCTTAATATGCTGTGGTTGCAGAAAGAGGTGAAGTCTACACTTTCTATGCCCCCCATTAACATATTAAACAAGCAGTCTCATTTCTTTAAGTAGAAAGAGTTATATTTTGGGAAGAAAAAGAATTGCTACAAACATATTGGCAATATGGTTATAAATTGCCAAATGTTTTTTTTTAAACCCTTTGGGATATAGGTGAAAAGGATATACAAGTTATCATGAACAAATTCACATAATGACACATGTAAAGATAACAAACCCTGTTTTTAGAATAAATATAATTCTTACATAATATTTATCTCCATGCCCAAACAAAAGTGACCAAGATGTAAATTATTCAATGAGTCTGACATTATCTGTGTTAAATTACTGGTGAATATATAATACAAATTTTGCCCCCTTTAATTAGATAGTTTAGCTCCATCTATTATGGTCAGGTTATAAGAATAGGATGGGGGAAGAGTAACTTTCTTTTTCATAGAGCAGAGTGTTGGACTATATCTATTAGTTAAAGTAATTTCTATTTCATATATATCCAGTGCTTCTTTTCTGACCACTCCTCACTCAAACATCTGATGTCCAAGGTGTAATTATAGTTTTATGCAATGTTTTAGACTATTTCTATTGTAACTACTGATGCACCTATAACAAAAAACTTAATCCCCTAAGATTATAACTCTTACTTTTACTGGTAAGTTATAAAAATAGGGATAATGAAAGATAAGCATTGCTTACATTATCAATACCCTACGGTTTTAAACAATATCTATTCTAACTTTCTCCTACCGAAACTTAGATGCTGAAAAGTGATTGAGATATAAAACCTACATAAGAAGATTACAACTTTGCAGAAAGATAGATAATATGATTGAATACAATTTTTTAAACTTAATACTTTGTTTTTAATCTTTTAAACTTAATGTGTATTCTTGCAATAAATCAGCATTTTGAGAAAAATGTATTTGTTAATAAAAAGGCTTCTTTATTGCAGCAAAATAAATAAAAACGAATTTTGAAAGTGATGCACTGCCTTAGGCTTGGGGCCCCTAATAAGCACTTAGGTTGCATTAGCATTACAGCGGCACTAATTATTGGTACAAGTTTATTGAAAATTAGACATCTTTAAACCATATCACCAATACGTTTTAGAACAATAAGGCATTTTATAAATGTATCGCTGATATAAAAGCATCACTGTTATGGTTTTAGATATGTATATAATTAGCCTACTTTTCTCTGTGACTGTGAAGATTACGTATTCCTGGTAACCACACACCTGGACGAAGTGGACACTGGATAACACTCTGTACTCGGGCTACTATACTTGCCTTAGGTCTGTCCATGGTCTAAGCTATTCAGACAGACAAAAAATAAATGCACAGATTAAATTATTCTTTTTTTTTTTTAGAATGCAATGGTAAAAGTTAAAAAGACAGTATATACATGTCATATTCTTATATCTAATTTAAAATTAATTAATAGTCATGATTTAAATGTTTAAAAAAAGAGTGTCTTTATGTATAATATAGACTATTGTATAGCACATGCAATGAATATTTTCACCTTACATTTAACGATATTTCTTTTTTTTTTTTACTCTGAAAAAAGAATATTCCTAAGTTTTAATACTTTTAAGTACTTTGTAAGTTTGTTAGTAGGACGAATGGCCAAGTTGTATAGATGCTTGACTGTCGTTCCAAGTTTGATGCTCGGTGTGTTTAAAGTCTCCCCCCCCCCAG
This sequence comes from Bulinus truncatus, assembly GCA_021962125.1. Taxonomy (NCBI): domain Eukaryota; kingdom Metazoa; phylum Mollusca; class Gastropoda; family Planorbidae; genus Bulinus; species Bulinus truncatus. The sequence goes on along the minus strand of JAGDYQ010000081.1, from coordinate 3,759,727 downwards.
CTTTAAATGGAATCCTGACTTAAGTTGAAGTATTATTTATTTATTTTATTATCTATCATTCAGTCGATGATGATGAATTCAGAAACTGAGTGAGAATGACTCCCATTGAATGATTGATGATTGACTGATTATTCTTTGAATATTGGTAATGATTTACTTTAAATGATTCATAAATTTAATTGGCGTCTTCTCGTTATTCCGAATAAATTTATCTAGAAAAGTTAAAATTAATAATTGTACTTTAAAGATGAATTACAAAAAATAAATACTGATTAATGTTTACTAGTTCCCGTCATCTTGCAAGCCGGTATTGTTGACAATTTTACTGACCTTTGCACTAGTAGTAAAACTCTTTCGCTTTTTTACTTTTAACCGTGAAATTTAATTAAAAATGTAATTACGTAACTACTGAATAAATACTATTCATAGCTAAATGAACAATATCGAACTGAATTTTATGCAATAATTATAACTTTAAAGGCTCAGATTTACATCAATATAGCCTTTGGCATGACATTTTTGACGTGGACTATTAGAGTTTCCCATAACTTTAGACGGGTGTTCCGAAAACTTCAGTTCTATATTAAGTAATAAAGTATAAAGCATGGCCGAACCCAACTCTTTTAGGAGAAAAAATAGAGATTTTTTCCATTTCAAATTATGTTATTGATTTCGAATGATCAGACTATATTGATTCAACACAGCGTGAATAAAATGACCACAATAACACAGTGGCATCACTATGGTTGGTGCCCCCCCCCCCCACTCAAGACTTCCACCATGAGCAATGGTAGATATTTCGAATTGTTCTGCACTAGACCTAGAGAATTTACTTCAAAATACTTAACTAATAAAAACGATGGTATAACTGACTATATTTTAGAAAGATGTATATTACTTTCATCATGCTGGCACCCTGTGCTACTGCTCATGCTTTGAACTATTATCGGTTATAAAACCGACTATACCGAGTTTTTTCTGCTATGAAATTTACAAACGTTCATCTTGGTGTCAACCCTTAAATGGTGTCACCCGGTGCGGCCCGCACCCCTCCCGCACCCCCTAGTGACGCCACTGCAAACACAGATTAAAACGCACATGTCATGAAATGTTTTATTAATGTGCTTGCATTTTTCCTGCAAAGGTTTTCTTTAGTCCAGATTATAGATAGTAACGGCGCTATGGGTGTGTCGTAGCATCAACACATGATCTAGGGCAGAGGTTTTCAACATGTGGTCGGCAGCATGCAGGTTGAACTGAAGCATGAAGACCCGGCTCACTAACAGAGCTCCACCCAGCCACCCCCAAATTTATTGACACAGTGCCTATTTTCTCCATTAAAAAAATCATCAGGTTAAAATCTTAAGAATACCTCATCGCAAAGAATTTAATGGGATATGTTGTAATGAGCAACATGAGAATCTGCACCAAACTCGCTCATTGTCGCATTGATAGACTGAGGATTGAATCTCAGAAAAGAAATATGGCAGGAGTAGCAGTGGTGTAGCGAGCTTAACTCGCGCCTGGGGCACAATACCTTTTTAGCGCCCCCCCCATTCGAAAACCATATAATATTATATCTAAGATATACTGTTTGGTGCCACTTTGTAGGTAGCATCCGTGGCATGATGCCCCCCCCCCTCACTACGCCACTGAGGAGTGGGAAACTGTTTGAATCTGGTGACCTTATGATTCCCACCACTAAAATATAAGATACAGTCCATGGCCTCGCACGAAAGAGGAGTGTCTGTTGACTCTGTTATTTTGGATAATGAATGTATAATGACGTCATTCAATGAACAAAAAAAGAAAAGCCCGCAACAATGAAGGTAATCATGTCAGGACCATGTGACGGTCTCAGTGAAAGAAATATAAATTAAAACTGATATTGTAATAATTATGCATATAACAAGTAACAACGTAATATGGCAATTATTGAAAGATATTTAAAACAACAACAACAATAACAAAAAAAAACATAACAATAACACAATATTCATATTATACTTTGAATGGCTTTTTTTTTACTTTTTAAGAGTTACAAAAAATGTAACCATCTCACGTAAACTTATAGCCGAATTAAAAACCAAATAATTTTATGTTATAAATAATTCAGACCAACGGTATGCATATGACAAGGCATTAAGGTTAGCAGCTCACTACAGGTGTAGTAACAATTCAGTTACCTTAAGAATTACGATCAAAATACAGGTAGTTTTTAAAATAACCTTTTTTCTGTAGTGGGTCATTACGTGACTTTGAAGGAAGGGAGTGGAGGATTTACGTTTTTTTTACCTGAGCCCATCCCCCTCCCTTTTTAGACCCTCCACTAACTCAGAAAAAACGCGCACGTCCAACAAAAAGATACAACAACAGGAAAAATAAAAAACTGTTGCATACTACATTTCCTATATAGTAAAAATATATACAGTAGATTAGTGGCTTTAAAAAACATTGAGGAAGAAATAAAATGTTGGTGTCATTAATTATGAAAAGTAAATAAAAGTGTTGTGTATTGTTGTTTGTATGTTACAAAGGTTAAACGTGACCAGGTTAAAATAACAATACTACGTCATCAGCAGATCCACACAATATGGAGTTGTATTATATTATAGTTGCTTGTTACGCCTAGATCCTTGATTTGTAGTTTGTTTTCTTACAATAATGAATGGTCGCTGAGCTGTATAAAGGTAACACACACCTATACACATTATTATTATCATTATCTTACACAAATAATATAAATAGTTTTTTCAATTTATTTATATTGTTAAATTTATTTACATGGTTCAATTTATTTAATTTATTTTAAAAAAGTTTAATTCAATTTTTGTAATTGTTTCATTTAACTTTTAAAATTGACTGACGTCGTTCGGTTTATTTTCTAATTATCATTATATTTTTTAACGTATTCTTTCCGAATTTAATTACTGGCAAAGCAAACTAAGTAACAACTAAAATCCCTCTTTGCTAAGCCCCCCCCCCCCATCTCTTCCATTGTTTTTCTTAAAGTGTAACCCATTACAAATATAATTGGCTTTTATTTAAACAGTTCGAATTCTAAATTACATATTTTTCTATTTTTAAAATGAAATCTCAGAGTACATTTCACATTCTGGTAGGCCTCTATTGCTAACATCAAGGCCGTCGAAAGAAGAGGTATTTAAGCTATTGTTAGGAGCCCCAGGATGAAAATATTTAAAGTTGGGCGCGTGGAACCCCCTCGGACGTGGGGCCTTGTGAGGTTGCCATGTTACCTCTCACTAAGTCCGATACTGGGAGATACAATTTAAGATCACCCTTATTTGAATGGTAAATTTACTACTCTAATTTTCGAAATATATCACGCACTTTCAACCACAAAAGACGGGTTGAAAATGACGTTCAACCTTTAGTCCAAATGCTGTCCAGAAAGGCTGTAGAATTTTTTCACTGCTCTGTAATATGTGCGCTTCTTATATTCAGGTGCGTCTTTTAGTGTATTAGATACGTTTTTTTTTTTTACTATTAAGGTGTTTGTATTATTAAAAGGGGGCGGCATCTTGAGAGTCTGCCACGGGCGTCACACAACTATTTAAGCCGCTACCCCAAATACCATAAGAAAATGTTTCTTGTCCACCTGTTCACCTTTGACACAAATAAATAGAAACTAAACCAATGTTCTGTGAGCTACTCTCTCCTCTTTATAAAGTTTACTTGATCATTTATAAGAGTCTTTGTTTACATCATAGTTTACTGTGATCTTTTCTCTCATCACATTAAAACGTATTCGATTCTTTTCGTACATTATGGTTTACTGTGATCTCTTCTCTCATCACATTAAAACGTATTCGAGTCTTTTCTTATATTATAGTATAATAAGAAGGGAGTATGTTTCCGTTGGCAACATATTCATTCACTGTATGAAAAAAAGACAAGCCCCAGTTTATGTTTTCAGAATGCTCATAACGTGTTCAATGCAAATTATGCCAACGAATTTTCAATGTCCCGACACACATGTCACTATGATGTATCCGGGGGAAAAAAAAGGAGGCACAGTTGCACACAAAACTAATTCATTCACTTCTCCCATTTATTGCTGAAACCTTTTCCATATATCTTCATAATAAAAATTAATATCAACTAATTGATATCTTAACAGGCCAGGACAGTAACCGGAAAAAAATAAATAAAACAATCAGTTTAATATTTAAACAAGCAATTAAGCCTGTTCCATTCTGGACACAGGACGTGTTAGAGCATTTTCGTATTATGTATCAGTAGGCCTACGTATGCTATCTTTCAGTAAATATTTGTAAATTTTGTAAATGTTTATAAATTCAATTGTGTAATGCATATATCTGAAAAAAGATATTAAAAAGACGTTTCTTTATATTTGAAAACAAAATTATTTTCTCTTAAATCTAACTACAAGTGGTTTGTGGTCACTGAAATAGGACTCATAATTGAAACATTCGAAATTGTAGTCATTTAATCGTCCGAAAACTCCGTCAATTGTTGCATAGCTCTGATACTTTCAATTAAACTCAGAACACAAGCTTACTATTTCATTTGATGAGTTTCTTAATAAATCTTGGTGAAACTACGTGCTGCAGTATTTCGCAACAAATGAATGGGTTATTGAACGTACAAGGTGTATATATAATATATAAGCCCCTTAGGAGCCCTGAAGCCCGGCCCTCAGAGGTCCTATCGCGAAATAGACTTTTGATGTACACATGGCAGGCCAAGACCTACAAAATGATATATACATCATGGGTCTAGGACTTATGGTTGTTGAGATATAGGCGCTCTTTATTAATATAGCTTATATAGCAAAAAACGGTACTAAGCCCCATTTTACGGCCCTCAGAGGTCAGATCTCGAAATGGAAAAAAGTCATTTCTCGGCAGGCCAAGACCTACAAAATGATATATACATCATGGGTCTAGGACTTATGGTTGTTGAGATCTAGGGTGATGACAGACAGACAGACAGACAAAACGGGGACAATAGAGCATTTTTTTTTAGAAAATGCTCTAAAAATGAGAAAACAAGAAAAATCTTACGTCAAATGTATCTTTTCCCCAGTGTTTTCATGAAGCCAGGGCCGGATAAATAGTTGAGATCATAATGCTACAGCATTAGGCCTGAAAAAAGTAGGTCCTCGTTTATCAGACAACCAGAATCTATACCCGGCGTTGCCCGGGAAGATGGTGCCCTAGGACACTTTCATTTATTAATGCATTTGTGTCTGTGTGATATTTGTTTTAGTTTGATGTTGCAGACTGTGTAGAGCTCTTTTGTGGTGTAATGTGTACAGTATTATTGTCTGAAGTTATTAGTACTATGCATTAAATTTAGTACAATGAGATGTACTAAGGTTTGTGTGTCGTCATTACATGTTGTATCATTCGGTAAAACTTGTGTCTGTTGGTATAACTTGTTGTGTCTTGTTGAATAACTTGTGATGTCTGCTGTTATTACATTTTGTGTCTGTCGTTATTACATGTTGTGTCTATCGTTATAACATTTTGTGTCTGTCGTTATAACATTTTGTGTCTGTCGGTACAGCATGTTGTGTTTGTCGGTATAACATGTTGTGTCTGTCGGTATAACATGTTGTTTCTGTCGGTATAATTTGTTGCAGTGCTTTTCATGACTAGTTTTATTAAAAAAAACGGCAAGAAATCTGAATTACACTTTGCATCTTCTGTAAACTGATATATGATTTTTAATGTGGAAGGCATAATACAAGTCACTGTGATATATCTTGTTACTTTGTTCAATAAATAAGACCCTTTTTTATTGGTAATGACCCCTAAGCCTACAGTAATCTTAATCCGGCCCTGTATGAAGTTTTCTAGGTTCTAACGCAGTTTTTCATGGAATGTTCTTGAATTTGTTTGATTTAAATATTTCTTGTTTTAGTTCATACCATTTTAGAATTCTTTTCATTGATTGCTGTGTATTCTGTCCAGATGTTTTGGATCAAGGCTATCAAGTCAATTCTACACATTCATCTGGTGTCTGCTCTGGTCAGTCTGGAAAATCAAGTGTATTCAGGTGAATTCTAATACAACGTATCCTTGGGTAGAGATTATGTCCACTTTGTTCTGCCTATCAATCAATCTCTGTATATCTGTTATTAGAGTTTTTCTTAGTTACTTTGGGGCCCTAGACACAAATATCTTCTGGGTCCCCTTAGCATCGTATTTTTTTTATAGGAATCAATACTTGAACAAAGTCTCACCATTAGTCTCAAAGGCAGTAGGCTAGTCTACAAGAACGGCTGCGATTTTTATAATACTAACTGTAAAAAAAAATACAATCATGTTTAGCTATATTATTGTCAGTTTGAGCGACAAAAATTAAAAAAAAAAAAATAAATTTAAATCTCTTGCATTACAAATGTTAAGTTTTAATATTGACGCACCAATAAAAACAAATTCATTCTCAAAATTTTAATTGTTTTGATATTCTACCGTTAGGTTGTGGATTTGATGTGGTACAAGGACACCCTGAGATGTTCAAGTTCTGTAATGCTTATGGCCTCTGTATAAAAACATCTTGTGGAAATGACAGGGTGTTTAGGTAAATCAGTTTGTATTTTCCGCCTTAAATTAAAACATGTTGTGATTTCTTATAGCCTATATTGCCGTGTCTTCTTTTGTGCTCCTGTACGCCATTTGCGATATAAATATATTTTACATAGGGCCCCCAAAATAGCCTTTTGAATTCCCATCCCCCCACTGTACCTTTTTCATGGAGTGCCCCAAAACACATAAACACGTTTTGTCGTTGATCGAACATACAAACAAAACGAAAAAAAAAATAAGTGAAACATTAAAAATATAACTAACTAGCTGTACCCGGCCACGCGTTGCCGTGGCTAAACCCAATGTAATGTAATAGTACAATTGAGAAAGCCCTTGCTTCTAATTCAATTTATAAAAAAAAGACACATTTTAGAGAAAAATAATTATCAATCATTTAAAACTATAAACAAAGGAAAATGAGTTATATTTAGTTGATCTTTGTATCTAAATTTGTTGTTTATTGATGAAATGATTTTAGATATACAATATTTTTATTTTGTACCATTATTTGTGTATATATACACAGATTGTCATTTAAAGATATAAATTCTATATTAATAAAAAAAATACGGACGTAATAAATATTAGTTTGCACTCTCAATACAATAAGGTTGAAAAACTACTTCCCGTGGCTTTTACAAAAGAATAATCTCTAAAGTTAACAGAACAATTTTACGATACCGTTTGATTAATAAAAAAAATACTGTTGAAATAATACTTTACAAACTTAAGTAAAAAGAAATATTTTACGACACCGTTTTGTTAACTGAAAAGAAATATGATGAAATATGAGTTTTTACCCGTCGGATTGGTTTATTGACTATTTGTTTGTTAGCACTATGTGACTTATGATCTACCTCAGGTGGTTTTAAAAAAAAGTAAAGTGAAGTAAAGAAATAATTTTACCAAACCGATCGTTTAAATATTATTTTTAAATATAATGGATATTATATCAACTATATATACCAATACGCCGAGTAAATTACTGCAATTTTGTGTGTAAATTTTAAGGCAATTGGTGAAGAACTTGCGGAGTTAACCCAAGCGGCGTGAAACCTCTTTCCATTTTTATTTATATAGATATAGGAACAATGAATTTAAAATATTTGAACTACCGTTAGAGAGATACATATTCACAATTTTTAACAGCTTTAATCTGACAGAAAATTAAATATAAGGCATTTTGAAAACTGGGCCCCTCTACTCCTAATAAAATAAAATAAATTATTATTATTGATAATAGTCATTTTGAAGTCGATGTCCCCCTCCTTTCTTTCTTCAAGGTTCGGGGTCCATGAAAAGTGTTCTGTTGCTCCCCAACCCAAGATCCTAAAATACGTATATAATGTTATGCAAATGTATGTATACATTTCAGTCAGACTGACTGTGGCTGTGTACCATCAGTGATGACTTCCAACACAGACGTCATACCAGGGGCACATCCAGATCAAACCTCCAGTCTGGAAAATTCCACGATTCTGGATGAAAGAACTCGAGCTGTTGCATCGGTAGTGATCGGATTTGTGGAGACCGAGGCGGATCAGCTGTTGAATACATTGGGTGCAGAGGTGCCCGGGAGTGGGGCAACTACAACTAGTACTTCGACATTTCTCACTGAGTCAACAACTTCGATAAGTACACTATCTACCGACGTACTGGTCGTATCAACAGATTTTACCAACAATACCAGTCAAAAAGAGAGTTCTATTACAGAAAGTCTTAAAATGCAGACATCGCAAAAAATGACGGACAACAGTGCACTGAGATCAGATGGGGACAATAATTCCGAATTTGAAATTAATCTGTCGACTACTTCATTAGAAAACACTTCTGGGAAGCTTACGAACTTCCAGATGACAACAGATTTGTTAGTGACATTTTCTGATTGGAACTCAACAACAGATTCGTCTGTTTCATTTTCTGATTGGAACTCTACAACAGATTCATCTGTTTCATTTTCTGATTGGAACTCTACAACAGATTCATCTGTCTCATTTTCTGATTGGAACTCTACAACAGATTCGTCTGTCTCATTTTCTGATTGGAACTCTACAACAGATTCGTCTGTCTCATTTTCTGATTGGAACTCTACAACAGATTCGTCTGTCTCAATTTATGATTGGAACTCTACAACAGATTCGTCTGTCTCATTTTATGATTGGAACTCTACAACAAATTCGCCTGTCTCATTTTCTGATCACAACTCGACATATTCGGCTAATCAGTTGCAAAATTTTTCAAGGTTCCTTTTGAAAACCTTCTCTTCGGAGACACTTGTCGATCAGAAATTGACTTATTCTAACAATACGGACCAGGACAAAGCTGTTGCTGCAAATGGTTCCTTTGGTAGGTATAAAAGTACACGAGATTTCTCTCATACGATTACACTTTTTTTCTAATGAACTTACTATACAAGGGCATTATGTGACATTTTTTAAAATGTAAAAATAATCATTAAAGTAGTTATAATATGTAAATAGCCGCGGAATTATTTAGTTTAAAATCTTACATCTCTCTAATCCATTTCTAAAAAATAATTACCTAAACCAAAAAGTTAAAAATAATTCACTTCCTGATAATAAAATGCGGATGTAAGACTTGTTTATAATTTTTCTAACTATACCATCATTAATTTATTATTCCTTCAAGTATTTTTAGTAACGCTTTACACTTCTACATACCAAACAATAAATCTTTACTTTTTATTAAAGGACGGTAAGATAAAGGTTTGTCAGAACCTGTACAGTTGTTTCCCTTTTCTCACCGCTGTTTTTTTTTCATATGCCAAGTCTACATCATCCATCACCCATCAGTTTCAACTCATATTACCTTTTGATCTTATAATACTTAATATAAAAAACTTTTAGCCCTTGTCCCTCCCCCCTTGCCCGGAAGTTTCCCCTAAAATACCTATTGCCGATAGTTCTCAAAATAGTACAGTCAGGAGCTTTTAATAGACAATGGATTCAGAGCCGCCGGAAAAGCATTACGTTACATCTAAGTGACCACACGACAAACACATAGTATTATGTAATTTAATAGTCAATTAGCATTGGGTCTATTGACTCATTGGGCCCTCGGGTACACGCTTGTGTAGAACTATGAGTTAAGACGGCCCTGAAATAATAAGCAAAGGCTTGAAATGACTAACAGATAAATTTGTTTGTTATTAAAATATTTTAATCTCCTCTTTTATTTATTTATCTATTGGCGCGTGTTTTATATTGGCTCACTTTTCCTTGAAAATACTTCTATAATGTGTATGTTATATTAATATGTGCTAAATTAAAACATTATCATAGTAAAACTCATTAAAATGTTTCTATAATTTTTATTGTTTAACGGATGTACCTGGCTGTAATACTGGAACATATTATTATATTTTATTAATAAACCTATAAAATTAAAACTTTAAATAAAGAAACAAGTACCACATGCACACTTTTAATTTTCTAGCCTACACTTTTCATTCGTAATATGGACCTTTGACAGGGGCTTTAAAAATAGCTCAGGCCAAGATAACTTTTTACAGTAGCTTGACACACACACACACACACACACACACAAACACACACACACACACACACTCACACACACAGACACACACACACCTCTTCAAAGAACAATCACATACTTAAACACATCCCTAATACATTATATACATATTTTTTCTTTAGTTTGTCAACCGGAAGTGAAAATTACAGGCATGAACGATAGTGAAATTCTTACTGGTGAATCGTCAGTTGGAAGAGTCTATATTGGCTTCAAAGGGTTAAGTAACAACAATGGAGCGATCTATTTCAGTGGCAGCAGTCTTTTGTGGATACCATTCTATGATAGTATAACTTTCCCTTCAGGTAAACGAAAAATCTAATGCTACTTAATCAAAATAGAATATATTATGGGTGAGTAAATTTCTAGAACTGTAGCCACATCTGAATGCTGTCGCCTTGTCTACATTCTAAGGGCTACTAGGTTTAAATTCTAGCGAGTCCAATTACCTACCCTTGTGTTGCATGCAGGGCTCGATTGACCGCCGGGATATCCCCGGCACTGAGAACTGTCATCCCCGGCTCTGCTTTAGATAATATATCCCCGCTGGGGATGAAACCATAGACAGATCCCCGGTTCTGCAGAATTTTTTTTTTCAATCCCTGGCAGTGGTTTTTTCTTAAGTCGAGAACTGGTCGCTAGTAGCTTTTGTACATTTGATGTAAGGATGAGATGAAATCTCATTCAACCAATAAATCACTAATGGGACGGTTTCTTAGATGCCCTTCTTTCATCCAACGGCCATGGAGTCACTACAGGAAATATAACGGGCGACTTTTACCATGACCTGAAATATCTACTGTCCTCACCGGAGATCGAACTAGGGATCCGGAACCCTGAGGTCAAAAGTTGAGCGCTTAACCGTACGACCATTAGTCTCCACAATGACAACATTATCCAAGCCATCAATTATTTCTTTGCTAATCAAAGTTTTCTTTTGTATGCTTGTGTTTACATATATATCGGGAATGAGTTAATTTACTGATTCTGAACACAGGTTTGACCATCTCTCTGGAGATAAAGGAGAACGTCACTCACCAATTTCCCCAAGGAATAGTCAACAACTGCGGAAACGACGTTTTCCCTTCTGTCAGCATCATACTGAACCCCATTCTAAAACGCATCCTATTTAAAGCTGTGGTCATCTCTATCACAAAGTCAACTGTGGACAAACTGGAAGTGTCAGTTCCTTATGAGGTTGGCGTTGCATTTAGAAAGGATTATATGTTTTAAAGTTACTGGTTTGGAAGTAGCTATTTAAATATAAAACAATAGATTTTAAAGATTGGTTGAGAGTTTAAATTAACATATCTAGCAAGCAGACTTACGAATCTATGGATATTTTAAAATTATTTTTTTTTAAGCCAGGAGAAAGGAAGTTGGTTGAAATGGATTGTAATGGTCACAGTTTGATAGGGCGAGTAGGAGATCGTGTGGCTGTGTCCCCCGTTTTCACCAAAGGTGACTATAATGATCTCTGTTATATTCTGTCACCATGACGTAATTGAGATTTTTTATGTAGTAATTCAATCATAATTTTCAGTAATTAACTAATATCCTTGACAGAAAGCAAGTTAGCAGACATTGACAGAAAACAAGTTGGTAGACATTGACAGAAAACAAGCTGGTAGACATTGACAGAAAACAAGTTGGTAGACATTGACAGAAAACAAGTTGGTAGATATTGACAGAAAACAAGTTGGTAGACATTGAAAGAAAACAAGTTGGTAGACATTGACAGAAAACAAGTTGGTAGACATTGACAGAAAACAAGTTGGTAGACATTGACAGAAAACAAGTTGGTAGACATTGACAGAAAACAAGTTGGTAGACATTGAAAGAAAACAAGTTGGTAGATATTGACAGAAAACAAGTTGGTAGACATTGAAAGAAAACAAGTTGGTAGACATTGATAGAAAACAAGTTGGTAGACATTGATAGAAAACAAGTTGGTAGACATTGACAGAAAACAAGTTGGTAGACATTGACAGAAAACAAGTTGGTAGACATTGACAGAAAACAAGTTGGTAGACATTGACAGAAAACAAGTTAGTAGACATTGACAGAAAACAAGTCGGTAGACATTGACAGAAAATAAGTCACTTAAATTAAAGATAAACATTAGTGATTCATAGGATGGTTGAGAAATCCTCAAGTTGTGAACAATTACTCTCGTAATATTAAAATCTTTGATGCTGACACATATTACATGTATTAACCTTTTATCATTTTCTTAAGATGAAAATATCAGTTATAATATGTTATTTTTAATTTAAAAATGTTCATAATAATTTAAAGATGTTCATAATAGTTTAAAGATGTTCATAATATTTAAAGATGTTCATAATAGTTAAAATTTTTATTTTGTTGACTGTCTGTTAGATAAAAGCATGAAACAAAAAATCACATAACTTCAAATTTCAAATGCGAATTTAAAAGACTTCACAGTAGGCCCATATATATATATATATATATATATATATATATATATATATATATATATAAATATATATATACTATAAATGAACTTACAAGTATACTTTGAAAATAAAGTAATTTAAATTTAATAGGTATATGAAGTCATTCATATTTAAACTAAATATTAATTTTACGTCTTTTCCCAGGAGATAAGTACGATTTGTCAAGTCGACCTAGACCTATATTCGTAGGCAGAGGTTGTCCTGCAGAAAACACTGGAGACTATTATGGTGATATCTCACAGGCAAGTTGGCTTCAGTGTAATTTATACAACTGAGCTTGTTTTTTTATGACTGTTGTGTTAAAAATGTATCGCTTTTAAACTAAAACTAATCAGTTTACCCCCCCTGTTATTTCTAAAAAAATAATTCTATTCACAGATCAGCATTCATAGATGTACCAGGACAACAACTTTTAAGTAACTCAACTATAAAAATACGAGACTGGAAAATTTGAATATCTACCAATGTCTTGTATATGATCATAATTCATAGATGTACAGGAAATACATTTCTCATCAAAATTATTCTTTTCATCATGTAATTACTTCTGGTGTGTCATCCATTTATTTATAAACTATCCATTAAGATGTTCATCAAATACGTCAAATATAAGTTCCTCCTGTGATGTACGAAATAACGAAACAAGCAAAAATTAAGCCTGTAAAAACATGTATAGAGGGGGAAGTAAGTCATGTTTAATAACTGTTACAAAAAATAAAATAATGACCCACTCCCTTTGTTTACCTAAATAACGAAACAAGCAAAAATTAAGCCTGTAAAAACATGTATAGAGGGAAGTAAGTCATATTTAATAACTGTTATAAAAATATATAATCCTTACGGCGCCTGGCTTGGCCTATAGTGTGGATCTATTGCGTAATACACATTAGCCTTACACCTGGGGCTGGGCGTTCCAATTGATATATGTACTTTTTAGGTCCACAGGGCATGGTTGTTCCGATCTAATGTTATATAGATCATAGAGCTAGGCCATATGGGGGTTGTGGACCATGGTTTTGACAATCATCTAGACAGACAAAACGGGGACAATAGAGCATTTTTTTTCGAAAATGCTCTAAAAAATCGAATACGAAGAAACTCGCTATGTTGGTAGCTGAGATTATTATGATATCGTACATTATGATATCGTACATTATGATATCGGACGCAGTTTCAGAGCAGAGACTTGGAGTATAGATTTACGCTGAGCTAAATTTTTTGTTTCCGTATTTAAATATTTTAATTTATCTTTTATCCATGTTTTTAAAATCATATACTTTATTTAATAGGGTATTTTTGTTTACGATTAACAAATATTTATGAAATGTATTTATGTGTAATATAAGCATTTTTCTTTTGTTGTATTGTTTTGTTTTTTTATTAATGCGTATTGTTATAGAAATTTATCATTGTGAGAATGTAATTGATTACCATGCCCTCTCTCTTCTGGTTCCTATTTTTATAAGATCCATGAATTTGCTTCAAATCATAAAGATAGCGGAGGACCTAATATTCTTAAGTTGATAAAAAATCGAGAATTATACTTTGTACATAACAATAGTTATAATATTCTTATTAAATACAGTATTGACCTACAATAGTTAAAATAAATTCATATTAAATACAGTATTGACCTACAATAGTTAAAATAAATTCTTATTAAATACAGTATTGACCTACAATAGTTAAAATAAATTCTTATTCAATACAGTATTGACCTACAATAGTGGGGTAGTGACTCTACACATTTAACCACTTAAGCTAAGGACCATTCTGCATCAAGCAATACATAAATGCGTAAATAGTAACTATACATTTTATTTATTTTTACTTATAGTTTATGTAATTGTTTATCATTAATCTATCCTTCCCTTCTTCCCCCCTTCCCACAAAAAAAACAAACAAAAACAAAAAAAAACAGAATAACACTGGGCAACAAAAAAATATTTTTTGAAAATCGTCCAGGGTTTTCCAGTTGAATTAGACTAATTTTGATGCTCTGAGTCCGAAAATGACCTTGGTTTTGCTCAATCAGGTCAGGATTTTTTGCTACAGAAAAAAAAAAATCGTTTTTTTTTTTGTAAAAAAAAAAGCACATTTTTGCGGATCATCAGCTGATAAACCCCTGACAATTTCTTCCGTTTCACCCAAGAAATAAAAGTCAACGTATTCAAATTCTTTCAGTTTTTATTTGATAAGCATAATTATCATAATATTAGTATAACAATGAGCGTTACGTGAAACAAAAGTTCAGAGTTCAAGGCATAAATCGGCGTTTCTTCGATTCCCGTGTGTGAGCAGCTGCTGGGTTGTCTCTCTTCAGCGACCAGCAGTAGTCCGCCAGCATGACTGCGTCCCACCTCCCCTGGTACCTTTCCTCCATTTGGCGGATGTCTTGATGGAACCTTTCTCCCTGCTCATCGCCCCAAGGTTTTCAGGAAACTTCTCCATGTGTGAGAACAGGAAGTGCTTCTTTATACTCATCAAACACCCGAGATTTTGGAAGTCCTCTATCATGCTGCTGATGAGTCTGGCGTGGTTTGCTACCTTCTTGTTCCCCAGGAAGTTGTTCACCACCTGCACAAACGATTTCCAGGCGGCGCACTCAAGCGTGTTCATGGATTTTTGGAACTCTGTGTCCTTTATGAGCTGCCGTATCTGTGGGCCGTCGAAAATGCCGGTCTTCAGCTTCTCAATGGTCAGTTGAGGAAATGCTCATTGCCATCTTAGTTGAAGCACCTCCCATCCTTGTCCAGGGAATTGCGTAAACTGTTTTATTAACCCCAGCTTCATGTTCAAAGGTGGGATCAATATCTTCTCCCGGTCAACAGAGGTTCGTTTATGATGTTTCTCGCCCCAGGTACTAACTGCTCTCGCACCGGCCACTCTTTCTTTACATAGTGCTGGGCTCTGTCGCCACTGTCCCGCATACATATAAAGCATGGGTACTTCGTGAACCCGGACTGCTGACCAAGTAGAAAGTTCACCATCTTCAAGTCGACGCAGATGATCCATTGGTGCTGCTCATATTGGATTTTGTCGATCACGTACTTCACTGCTTTATATTTCTCTTCAAGAGTTGTGGAGTGCACAAGAGAGATTGAGGCAAACTGGCTACCGTTGTGGAGAAGTACACACATCAAAGAGCGCTTGCAGCTGTCAATGAAGAGTCACCAATCTCTCGGATCGTATTGAGAACCGCCGAGTTTATCAAGAAGACCAGCGACATCTCGGCAGTACACAAGGTCTTCCTCCTGGCAGAAGTAGCCCAAGTAGTCCTCATGCCTTCTACGGAAGAAAGTGATACGCGCGTCCTTGATAAGTAGATTTTTGTCTTTGAGTCTGGAGGCCAACAGCTCGGAGGAATTATTCGACAAGATGAGATCCCGAACCAGATCATTAAGCTTACATTGTGAGAACGGCTGCGGACCATCTTGTGGTTTATACTCCTCTTCTATATCTCCTCTCTCGTCTTAAGTGGTGGCCTCATCGTCGCTGTCAGGAAGATCTCTGAACGCTGGTACAGGAATTTCTTCGCAGTGAGCAGCTGGACGACGGGCAGTTGGAAGGTCGGGGTACTGGAGGCTGTGCCCAATCAAGTGCTGATGCATTAAATAATCAAGTGAAAATCTAGATTGATGATTTATAAATAAAATATAACTATCTCTGTTTTTATAATTGTGATTATTTTGCTGCTAATTTGTATGCAGCTAATTTAGAGAAATAAAAGAAAGTAAAGTTCCCTTCTTAGCCCTAGCTTGGGCCTTCGGGGCAGATGAAGTGTATAATTCATCTGTTTCTCAGCACCTCAGCATATGAAGGGATTGTGTGGTTAGCACAACGCCCAGCCGCCTTTACTTCCCCAACTGAAGTCAGGTACCCATTTAAAGCTGGGTGGACTTGTGGGACGACTTTGCACCAAATTTCACCTGGAAAAATTCCATGGGCCTCACCGAGGATCGAACGCAGGACTCTCAGGTCGACAGTCGAGTATCTACACCACTCGGCCATCCGTCCCAATTTAGAGAAATGATTGAACTCAAAACCCCTGATATTAGAATACGTATAGCTCGTTAGGTAGGTCTATGGCTGTATCTCAAGAAGTTGACCTGACCGAGCAAAATCAATGTGATATTCGGACTCCTGACGATTTTTTTTGGCTGTTGCCCAGTGTAATTTAAGAATTGAAGAAAAATTCTGTTGGATGGTTTCTGATCTCGACTTCCTATATAAAAGTGTTGATATTTGTCCGATTTTAGAGTCGTATAAATCGTCCCACAACTTGTATAGGCTAAACAAAATAAGTAACATTTTTTGCTTTACATTGGGAATACATGTATTGTTTTCATAAAGATGTATGTTTTCATAAAGATGTATGTTTTCATAAAGATGTATGTTTTCATAAAGATGTCTGTTTTCATAAAGATGTATGTTTTCATAAAGATGTATGTTTTCATAAAGATGTATGTTTTCATAAAGATGTATCTTTTCATGTATTTACAGTATACAGGCAGTATTTACAGTATGCAGGCAGTATTTACAGTATTGCAATTAACAATAGCTTTTTTTAACAAGTCCTCTAAAGGACTCTTGGATCCTACAAACTACTAATCGGATGGTTTTTGTAGTGCCCTTTTCTCGTCCCTACTATTGGCGATAGTGTAATGGCTATGGAGCAACCACGGGAATGTGGGATTTTCTGGTAGTCGAACCCTTAACCGACAGCATAAAGATCGAACTACAGCAGGACGATCCGGCTCGCTACCAGTTGTCGTTAGCCATGGACACGTCCTTTCATGGGACAGGCAGAAACGCAGATGAGAATAATCATGTCTATACTGTGATTGTCTCCTACAAAGAGAAATTGATTATTGTATTTCCCTTATTATACGTTCTTTAATTATGCCAGTGAAGATGTAATTTTATTTGTCGAACAGGGGTTGGGAAAGCTTTTTGAACCTTTGGCAACACTAGGCTATTAAAATGGAAAGAGTTTTAATATGAAATTATATAAATTTAATATTAACTAAACACTAATCACAGTGGAGCAGACAGCTTGAATGAAGCCCGGGCACATGTTTTTGTGGATTGTTCTCTTTTAGTTCTATGCATTTAATTGAAAAATCATCAGATAGCATTTGATGTTCAATGAAGTTATTGTGTTAAATATACTGAAATATTCTCAAATGCTCAGAAAAAAATCAAAATGCCAATGTTTAACCACATTTGCCTAATTTTACTTTTTTTCCCTATATAAAGATATTTTTACTTCGTTTTTTTAAGCTGTGATCACGTAAAGCTGGTACATTAACGACCTACATTCTGGGCAATATTTAAGTAGTTATAATAATATTTTTTTTATTAAAAAAAAAAAATAAAGATTATGAATAAAACAACAACCAAAAAATAAGTTTGACAACTTGAAATGTTAGAAATAAAACAAGTTTCCATTTTATTTTAAAATGTGAGACCATAAAACATTGCAAACAAAAACAGCGACAAAAGTAATAATAAAGTAAAAAAAAAATCAAATATAAAGTAAAGGAACGAAACAATAAACCAAGTGTGCCGCATATTGAAGATAAACATTTCATCATATCAGCAGTCATACAGTACAGAAGAAATCTCCCCAGCAATTGTAACACGTAACACAATATATGTTTCCACCGATACTACCTCAAACTACAGATGAACGATCTACAAACAAACAAACCCGCACTAACATTTTTTCTCATGTCTTGTTGATGATAATTATCTCGAGAAACAGAACTCTTAACTAAACAAAGAGCTGTATCGCTAGCTGGTGATGGATACGTTGGAAGATTTCTTCTTGAGTCCACATTTAGCCTTGGAGTCCAGACCTAGACGCCATATTCCTTTCTCGATGACTAGAAACAAGAGAAACAGATTGTTGCATTAAAAATCAATAGTTTTGTGACAGTTCAGTAGCAATTAAGTCATCAGCCTATGTATAGCCGTTGTTCACGTTTGGGGGGGGTGGGGAGGATTATTCAAGACCGCATCTTAAAAATGTAAGCCGTCTAGTAGAACTAATAAATACATTTCGATAAGAAAACTGTTGGAAAAAAATGTTTTTAAAAAACCGTAGTTTTAAAATTAAATTTACATTAAAATACGTAAACAAAACTTGAAGGCCCCCCACCCCCCCCCCTGTCAACCCCAAAGCACCGCGGGGAGGGGGTGGAGATTAAAAGGTTTTATTAGACTATCAGTAACAAAAGGCATTGAATCCAAGTTTATGTTTGCTTATTTAACCCTTTTTTTCAGATCTTTTTTTTTTGTCTTTCTACCTCCATTGAACATTGGCTGCTGTCTCTTACAATGTCTCACTCCACTGAACATTGGCTGCTGTCTCTTACAATGTCTACATCCAGTGAACATTGGCTGCTGTCTCTTACAATGTCTACCTCCACTGGAACATTGGCTGTTGTCTCTTCAATGTCTACCTCCATTGAACATTGGCTGCTGTCTCTTACAATGTCTACCTCCACTGAACATTGGCTGCTGTCTCTTACAATGTCTACCTCCACTGAACATCGGCGCTGAGGTCTCTTACAATGTCTACCTCCACTGAACATTGGCTGCTGTCTCTTACAATGTCTACCTCCATTGAACATTGGCTGCTGTCTCTTACAATGCCTACCTCCATTGAACATTGGCTGCTGTCTCTTACAATGTCTACCTCCATTGAACATTGGCTGCTGTCTCTTACAATGTCTACCTCCATTGAACATTGGCTGCTGTCTCTTACAATGTCTACCTCCTTTGAACATTGGCTGCTGTCTCTTACAATGTCTACCTCCACTGAACATTGGCTACTGTTCATTACAATGTCCACCTCCAGTGAACATTGGCTGCTGTCTCTTTTACAATGTCTACCTCCACTAAACGTCGGCTGCTGTCTCTTACTAATGTCTACCTCCACTGTAAATCGGCTGCTACCTCTTACAATGTCTACCTCCACTGAACATTGGCTGCTGTCTCTTACAATAGCGGTTCATATAAGAATGCGCTTACCTTTCTGATGCGGTAATTGGGAACTGAGCGAACTTCTTCAAACCCTTAGTTGTTTTAAACGAAGTGCATGTGTCTTTGCGTACCCCTGCTAAACCTTTCCGTTAACCCTTGGGGCACGCTTACCAGCGCCGGTTAAGAACGACTGCCTATCATCAAATCTAATCCCATCGTGCACTTACCTATATTTTCACCAACAAGAAGTGGGCAGGTTGAAGGTAGCAGGTTTGGCTCAGTCTCACCATTTGGTTTGAAGTTATACCACAGTAATTGCTAAACCCTGTAGTGATAGGGAAAATATTGCAATGTTGAAGATCCGCGTTTTTTAAATATTATATTGCTTACTTCTGGTGAAATATGTTATACGACTTGCAGCTTGATAAATGTGTATTATAAATTTGGACATGGCACGGGTGGCGGTGTAGAGCACTGAACTGTTGACCTGATTGTCTCTGGTTTAATCCTCGGTGAGATTCATGGGGAAAATGTATGCTCCTGATTGACAGTTCCCAAAGTACATCTAGATTTAAAATGGGTACCTGACCTTATTTGGAGTAAGATAAACGGCAAGTGAAAGTTGTTCTAGCCAGCCAATTCTTTAACATAGCGTGGATAATAAAAAACTGATGAATTCTAAGCCTCATCGCTCTGATGGCCAGTAAGAAAACTTTATAAATAAAGATAATATTGATATCTCCTTTATTGTTTTTTAAAATTTTATTAAAAAAACATTTTAAAAAAGGGTATGGCAACCATTTTAAAAATACCTAGCAAGGAAAGAAATAATCTGACCGGAAGCTTTAAAATAACATTGAAATGAATACAATGGGAGCGACACGAGATTGTAAGAAGTTAATTACTTTTTTTGGAATAACTGTGGCATTACTTTGTTCAACGAACATTGTTGCTCCACCCAGCACAGTGTCACTCAGCTGAAAAACAGCATAAGGTAATATTGGCACACTCATTAATAGAAATGCATAAGGTAATATTGTCACACACACAACTGGAAATGCATAAGGTAATATTGTCACACTCACAACTAGAAATGCATAAGGTAATATTGTCAAGCACCATCAACTAGAAATGCATAAGGTAATATTGTCACACCATCAACTAGAAATGCATTTCGTTCTTGAGTGTATTAATAATTGTTACTACTATTTTGAAATATATATAAATATAATATGTGCATTAGGTATATGACTTGAAAAACAAATTTTGTAATTTTACAAGTGGCGTGCCAGATCTCTGATGAGTTTTTATATAAAAATAATAAATACAGCAAAAAATCATCAATTTTGTTGAAAAAGTTCACCCATCAAAACATTTTAGTTTTAAAATAATCCATTTGGCTCTTTTTACTGAAGTTCACTTTTAGTCCTATTGCTTACCATTAAGATTCTATTTCCTGTTCTCCATGTTAGATTTTTCAATTATACTTGAGTTTGAATAATTATTTTAATTTTGCTTAATTTTATTCTCAAAAAATGTCTTACAAAAAATCATCACTTTGCGTTGCTAAAAAAATAAGGACAAATGTAGTGATGTAATTTTAAAAAATTTCAAACACTCTTAAGAAAGAAACAAAATCGGAATCGAGATCGAGCCACAGCATCCACATTCTAGGATGCCAAAAGAGTTGAAGATAATTGGTCGCTACATGGGCTTGGCCTCTATGGAAAAATCCAGATTGAAAAGAGTTGCAGCACTCAGGAAAGAAGTAGAGCTATTATGGAGCTTTTTTAAATTTCCCGATACTGTCTTTGGGATCAGTGAGCAGAAAAATTGAAACTTTAATTAAAAAGGTATGATGTTCATTTGAAAAAACCTGTGGGTGACATACGGGAGCAGTTTGATAAGTTATTTGATGTCACAAACAAAACTGGTCAATACAAATTCAAAGTGGAGATAAGACGGGATATACTACAACTAAAATTGCTAGTCAAAGTACAATCCATCCATCAAAACAGAAAATTGTTTGCAAAATTAATGAGGCACAACAACAACAAAGCAGTTTTAAAGTTCCAGTGATTCAAGTGATAACGAGAATTCTCAAAGTAGCTCTGATGGTGCTGATGCAATGCAGTCATCCACAGAAAGCTTGGATCAAAGCACACATAAGAAACAATCACAGCAACCCACTTCTAGTGCAGTTTCATTAGTTCAATCTGGGAAACTACCAGTTCGAAGAGCAGCATTAGTAAGCAAAATTTTGCATAAGTCCGGCGTAAAAATAGCAACTCCTTCTCAGTCAGGTGTCTATCGAGCTGTATTCAGAGAAGCAAGTAAACTAAAAGAAACATTATTAAATAATTTGTGTAATAGCTTATGGAGTTTACATTTTGATGGTAAAATTATTAAGAAAAAAGAACACCAAGTAGTTGCATTAAAAAATGAAGCAAAAGAAGTGAGGCTAGCCGTCTTAGTTTTACCTGATGGCAAAGCTGCTATGATTGGATCTGCCATTCAAAAAGTTTTAGATGAATATAACTTATGGTCAGCTATAAAGATGATAGTGTCAGACACTACAAATGTTAATACAGGGTCGAAGTCTGGTGTTGTGGTGAAACTTCAAAACTGTTTGTTCAACATGGTGAGTCTGCACCAGTCTTTATAGGTTGTCAGCACCATATACTTGATTGTGTTCTTAGACACGTGTGTGATGCATTGCTCGGTGATTCAACTGAGTCTCCTAACATAAATTATCCATTTGTAAATAAGATACTTAAAGATTATGAAATGTTAAAAAAGATTTTGAAAGTAAAACAAAGAAATGTGCTCCAATTTTACAAAAACAGGAAATAGATTGGAGAGTTGATATGAAATTTTTGCACCATCTAATTTGCGTTTTTAAGCATTTTAAGAGTTCTCAACAAATGCCAAAGTTAATTTTAGCGCACTGCCTGGCCTCAGCAATGCCCGATGGAACTCTCGAGCAATTTTTGCATTGTTGGCTTTCATACTATTGCCTGATGAACGAAAGGAACCTTCAGAAATTGTGTGAATTTATATGTGGACATTTGAGTGATGCCAGGTTTAGTGATCATCATTACAAAGCTGAACAATATGAACTTCTTTTCCATGCTGTTAATGATTATCCAAAAGGGTTGCGCTGTCTTCGAAATCATTGGTCTCAAAGTCCATCTCCAATACTCACTCCACGTAGCAATGTTTGTGCAGAAAGAGCAATAAAAGTTCTGCAAGATATTATTCCCCTTTGCCACTCACCAGAGAAACTGAATTTACGTTTTATTTTTACAAATAAACGTTTATGAAACAATACTTGAAATTATTACAAATTTCAATTTTTCTAAAACTTCAAAATGTTTGGTGGGTGACATTTTTCAATTTTTTTAATAAATTTGATATGGTTTTGTGTTTCTACAATAAAAACTCATCTGTTGATGGTATGCCATACAAGTGTTGTTCTGAAGTCATATACCTAATGTGCATATTAAAAGTTAAAAAGATATGGTACAGTAAATATTTCAGTGCATCAATTGAAATGTTTGTTAAATGTCCTTACAATAATCATGATGACATAAACTATAATGGTCCTAATGCAAATGTTTAAGCAGTGGGACAATAAGTAAATACATTCTCTGACTGTAACACTGAATTGTGAATGCTCACAGTGCACAACAAGTAAATACATTCTCTGACTGTAACACTGTATTGTGAATGCTCACAGTGCACAACAAGTAAATACATTCTGTGACTGTAACACTGTATTGTGAATGCTCACAGTGCACAACAAGTAAATACATTCTCTGACTGTAACACTGTATTGTGAATGCCCACAGTGCCACAACAAGTAAATACATTCTCTGACTGTAACACTGTATTGTGAATGCTCACAGTGCACAACAAGTAAATACATTCTCTGACTGTAACACTGTATTGTGAATGCTCACAGTGCACAACAAGTAAATACATTATCTGACTGTATCTCTGTATTCACTTACAAAAGCTTGTATTGTGGCCACTCGAGCTCCATAGATAATCCCCATGTACCTTGCATTATATTTCTGGAAATAAAATAACAAATAACAATAATGCTAATTATTAATTATTAAGAGAAATTTTGATTAATAAACAAACAAACCCAACAAATTCTGACTCACATTCAACTGAATCGAAATATATGTGAAGTTTTTTGTATTATTGAAAAAAAAAGTTTTTTAATCAAAAAATACTGATCAACGTACTTTGAAATATTTTGAAATAGTGATAATTAAATGGCAGTGAAAAAAATAGAGATAGAAAATGAGATAAATAAAAATGAGAGAGATAGTGAATGAGAGAGATTGAGAATGAGAGAGATAGAGAATGAGATAAAGAATGAAGAAGATAGAGAATGAGAGAGAAAATGAAAGACAGAGGAGAAAAAATATATTTGTACCAGTATACTTGTAAAAGTGTAATGAAAGATGAGGGCTGGGGTGGGAAGGGTGGCCACACATGACGTCATTAAGATCGGTTTTTATTCATTAAAAATGTTGTGCTACACTGAGACGTATACATTTAACTCAACAAGATTTATTAAAACATTCATAGAGAGCCACATAAAGCTCAACAAAGAACCACTTGTTGATCGGGCATTTGGTCATTGTATGTACGATTGGAAAAATAGAAATTATACAAAGGTAGACGTAATCTAAACAAACAACAACACAAACTATTTCACTAAAATAAGATGAATGAAAAATGTATATAATTGTTGTATTAATTGATTTTGCCAATAGCTCCAGAGCATCATTTAACTATATAGCTGAGTGAAGCAAATGTCAACCAATTGAAGTTTGTTGGTTAGTGCGGTCGATGGTGGATAACGAGATTAAATTTTATCTGTAACTTCTTTCTTTAAAAAAAAAATTCAGTAATTAGCTATTTTCATTTTAAAACTTTAATTTTTAACTCTGACTCACATAGAGTCTCTTCAACGACTTGATTTCATTCTGAGTGGGAGGGGATTTACTTTTCATAAGAAAGTTCTAATAAAATTTTTTGTGTGCTCATTTGGGTGCTATGGAAACGATAAAAATAACGGAAAAAAAGAAGAACTTAAAACCGTTATTGCTTTATTTGTAACTGAGATACTTAATTTTTATTAAAAAGTGAGGGATTTCTTAGGAAATGTTTAAATTTGTTTGAAACGAGGCACAATTAGGGTTATTTAAATCAATAAAAAAAATTATTATATTTTTTCTAGTTTCAAGTTTTAATGTTTAAAAGGGAATGAATGCGAAGAATTGAGGAAATGAAAGGTAAAATCTAATCTTGATTCTCTCCCAATGATATGGTACCACACAGGACCAATGCTAATTTTTTCCTGTTGAATATTCATGCAACAATGAATAGCGGGGGACTTAACATTCTTCAGACCAATATAATTCATAATGCATTTGTTTATTTCTCTATAAGTTTCTATGTAAAAATGATTAAAAAAATTAATACATAAAGAAAAGAACTAAAAAAGAAATAATATTACGTCATTAAAATGTGCGCCGGAGGAAGTAGAATAAAATAAGAAATTGACTAGCCATAAACGTAAATTCATGGTGTAAATCGTGTAAATTGTGCAGTATTGTGTGATTGGTGCATACAATAGAAGAATTAAAGATACTTAGCAGATTGAACAGGGTTTGAAATTAAAATTTGATTATTATAGCTAAGTGGAACTTTACAGTAATGAATATCATACAATATTTTGACTTTGTATTTATTTTAATTATATTGTGACATCTTTATGCAATAATGTTTATTACAGTGTATAATAAACCGTTACATTTACATATATTATTCGGTATTCATTCAACATCGCATAAAAATATAAATAAATCTGATAAAGATATATAATAGTAAATTTCTCATACATAACTATGTTGTTAGAGTGTCAACTAATTAAAGACTTGTCAGTTTCCTATCTTTGATATTTTTTTCCCGTACTATCTAATGTAATAATTTGTATTTACTACATATTTTACCAGTTAAGTAACATTCTTGTAACACTTCTATTAACATTTCCGGTAACACTTCAACACTCACCGCCTTCGATCTTAATAAATTGTTTTCATTATTGTACAGTTCATATGACCACATCATGGGAGACTTCATGATAAGAACTTTGATTGGCAAATCTCTAATGGTGAGAAGCCATATTTGTAAAGTTTTTTTTTTTAATTTAGTGTTTTTTTTATTATTTGTGTTTTTGTATAGGCAGAATCAGTCATTACCATATGGGCTAAAGGGTAAAGGAGGGGGGTGCAAGTTATGATGAGTGAGTTTATAAAGAGCTGTTACCGATGTTTTTCTATTTTTCCGAATATTGTGGGTGGCAGAAGATATTGGTTTAGTGCAGTTGAACGGTAGAGAGGCCAACTGGATGGCACAAAGGCCAAGTGAACCTTACAAATGGCCAACTGAACGACAGGCTGCGGCCAAGCGAGCGTTAGACAGGGCAACTAAACGGTAGAAAGGCCAAGTGAACGTTAGACTGAATGAAATATTAGCCAATGGGCTCAGCCTGTGCACAAAGCCAAAGAGAGGGTTCACTGGTCTCTATCTATACATGTTATCGTTTCTAAAATGGGTTCTGAATACTTGGCGGTGAAGGGGGCAAAACCCCTGCCCCATCCCATGATGGACGCCCATGTGTATGTTAACATTGACTTGCCATTTAGTGAAGCTCTATTACAAACGGACAGAAACAAGTGGCATAATTTGATGTTTGTGTGTGTGTCTTATCCATCTTGAATAACGATACATCTTATGTAGAAATACTAGCAATACAAATTTAATTGTACTTATATTGTTCAAAACGCTGCTGTGCTAATCAGTTTTTGATAGACGACGCCAGAATGTCTTATAAAAAAGATATACATAATCACCATTAACTATGTTATCTGCACACAGGCATTTAGTTAATGATAAACCTAAAATAATTTTAAATCAACACTAGTTATTGGATCGTGGACACTAATCTAATCTTTACCGGCCCTAGGCCCCTTAGACAATGGAGGGCTGTGTGGGAGAATGGGGAAAGCTTAGGCGGTTGCTACTTGGCTTATGATTTACATAATAACAAGTTGGTCGTTAGCACCTCCTCCCCGCCCTACAGTTTGCTTAACAAAGTTATTATAATGGACTTCCGCAATATCAATTTAAGCTGTAAGTTGGACATATATTTACTTTGTGTTGATCAGGATAAAAATCGCAGTGAGGTGTGTGTAAAGGAGAAGGTGAGAAGCGTCAGGAGTGAAAGCACGGAGACCGAGCAGTCGAGCACGAAGAGACACCACATCCACACCAAGTCTGTGTCTTCGTCTGACGTAAAGGACAAGAGGGAGACGTCCAAAGAGAAAGGAAAACGCAAAGCTGTGTCTGGTGAAGACTAGCTGGAAGACAAATGTCTGTCTGGTAAAGATCAGCTGGGAGACAAATGTCTATTTACGAACGTAAAAATTAAGTTTGTTGAGACTTATTAAAAATACTGCATTGTAATGAAAATAATTGTTACTCAATCTATGTTTATAGTATTTATTGTACCCTGTTGTTTGGAAGGATGTGGGTGTGGAAGGGGCGTGATTTAGGTATTACGTCCTGAGTTCAAGCTATCTGGCTGCAGAAATTTATCTTGAGTCCGGATAATATCCAGCCCCTCCCCCTCCATCCCAGCTTCTAATGGACTCGAGAAAAGTTAAAGCACACATGTACTTGACGAAACATTAAACCGTCAATTCTGGGGGCAGGAGTTGACATTTGAAGTTAATTTTACATTTTAAAATACATTCATATTCATTGGGGTGGCCCAAAATAAGAGGAAAAAAATATTTTCTTTCATTTAAACCCCAAACTTGATTACCACAAAAAAGTACTCATAAATATAAATTTCATAATTTTCAGATGAAATTTAGAGGTTGCACAAGCTCTCTGAAAATTGAGGTATGTTCTCCATTTACCACATTTTATCCCAAATACATTGATGAACCTGAATAAAGTCTGTTTTTTTTCTTTGATGTTTATAATGTGTAACTGTTTAATATTTATGTTGGTTGTAAATGTTGCCCTTATTGCACTCAATGTCTATTTGCACTTATTGACATCAATATTAATAATCAACGGAAAGTTCATAAAGAAAAGAGAGATCAGAGAGGTTATTGCTAAAATAGAAAAAATGACCAGAAACTCTAAAATTTCTCAAATGTCCAGCACGTTATTGCAATTTTCTGACAGCAGTTCAAATGAAGAGGTCACTGAAGAAAATGAATACGATGAAGAATTTTGATTAGTGCATCACAGAAACGAAGAAAATGTGCAGAAACTGCTCCTACAAAGTCAGTTCTGTCCAAAGAAGTTGCTGCAGCATCAGATTGATCACAAGTTAGTGATTGTACAGCAGTACATTTACTAGCTGCTACAGCTCATTCTATTGGTCACGATGTTAGTGACATGACATTAAGTCGAATTACTGTACAGCGTGTGAGAGCTCAAGATTAGAAAAAACAGCACATGAAGCGGAAGAACTTTTTGATCCACAAGTACCATTAACTGTACATTGGGATGGAAAATTGCTTCCAGATCTCACAGCCAGGAGAATGTTGAGAGGATTGCCAGTGATTGTAACAGGACTGCTAATAGGACTGCAAATAGAGTGCTTGCTAGGTGTACCAAATTTGGCTTAAGGGACAGGTAACAATCAAACTCAAGCTGTAGTTGAATGTCTGAAGTACTGGGAAATTTGAAAAAGTAGTAGCATTAAGTTTTGGCACAACAGCAAGTAACACCGGGGATTCCAAAGGGGCATGTGTTTTAATTGAAAAGCTGCTTGAAAAGTCTTTTCATCTTGCTTGCCGCCATCATATGATGGTAATTGTTCTGGAAAGGGTCACCTGCATTGAAGATATGGCCCTTCATCTGGACCTGATGTTGCACTTTCCAAAACGATTTAAAGAGCATCTAAAACAGATTCCAAGTGGTTGAGATTTTAGGAGTTCGGTTTGGAGTAAACAGCGTACTTTATTGACAATGCACCATATTCATATAGTACTATTTAGACAGTACAATACACGTAATACAATTAAGACAGCACAATACCAACATAACTCGAACTCACAGCACAATACCAACATAACTCAGACTCAATACGTGCAACTTAAAATATGAGTATACAGTGTATGGAGCCCACAACGTTTGAACCTACAGAATACCAAAGCTGCTTTGTAATGTCACGTTCTTTAAATAAATTAAAAGCAAATCTTCTGTGACAAAGGAAGGACAACACTGTTACCATTAGTTAATAGAAACACAAAAAACTGTTTATGCATCTAAAACGATTAGAATTTCAACCCGGTTCGGAAAGGCTTAGATCTACGTCTGCTTCAGAGGAATTGAAATGTAACATTCTCAAATGTAAATACAGGATTTCATTGCTATATATATATGTATGTAATTGTGTGAATAATAAAAAAAAAAGCGACAATCTGTTTCTGTTGAATTCAAGGTTCCCATTTTAGGATGTTTTTCAAAAGTACTTTGCAAAGTATGCAGTCAGGGGCTTGGTTGTTTACTGTAGGTGTAGGGATGAAACAATAAGTCGTGATCTCACTCAATACAGACTGTTAGATTCTGTAGGTGATATAAAGACGATGAGGCTGTAACTTTGATCTCCATGACGCAAAATGGAGGCTTGAATCCCTTTTGCAATATTTGCCACTTCTGCAATTCAGTTTCCTTGTGTAAAACAAAAAAAAATAAAAAAAATACGCTGTACATTTGTATGATTTCTCATTGGCAATATTTACCACTTCTGCATTTATCCCTTTATTTCTCTCTCACTTTCTCTCTATTTATCTGGATATCCCATTATTGATATAAATAACTCTATGTGTAAGTCTTTATTTGTCTCTATTTATATAAAAAATATTTTTTTTTAAAACCCGAAAAATAATAAAAATGAAAAAAATAACATTTCATTAATTGTTGGCTACATTCTAAATTATGGTAGAATATTGCATTAATTATTGGCTACATTCTAAATTATGATAGAATATTTCATTAATTGTTGGCTACATTCTAAATTACGGTAGAATATTTCATTAATTGTTGGCTACATTCTAAACTACAGTATAATATTTCATTAATTGTTGGCTAGATTCTAAAATAAAGCAGAATATTTCATCAACCAACAAGCTCAATTTTGTACTAAATAGAAGGGCATCAGGTAAAAAACAAGGACAGAATACAAGCAGACTAGGTGGCTAGTTAGGGCCTGTTAAAGGTCTTAACCCAATAATTATTTTAAATTTACCATGTGCAATTCAAAAAGTGTTTACAGCTTTTTACCAAAAAATTGGTCTAGATTCACATACTGTAAGGTCTACATTGTTAACATCACAAGGAAGGCCAAATTTTTTTTTCAGGGGACCAGAACCAAAGAGAATTATTAATTTGGGGGGGGGGGTGATTAAGTGAAGCTAAGATATCAATAATTATTTATGCCCATGATTTTCAAGCGGGGCTCTTAACAACAATTTTGCCAAGGTCCCCTAAATGTATCTTTGCCTAAGTGAACCAAATGTATCTTTGCCTAGGTGACCCAAATGTATCTTTGCATGGTGGCCCAAATGTATCTTTTCCTAGGTGGCCCAAATGTATATTTGCCTAGAGGTGACCCAAATGTATCTTTGCCTAGGTGGCCCAAATGTATCTTTTCCTAGGTGGCCCAAATGCATCTTTGCCTAGGTGGCTCAAATGTACCTTTGCCTAGGTGGCCCAAATGTATATTTGCCTAGGTGGCCCAAATGTATCTTTGCCTAGGTGCCTCAAATATAACTTTGCCTATTTTACCAAATGTATCTTTGCCAAGGGTATGGAAACATAATAGCAGCTTGGCAGAGAATATTGTAAATTAAAATTTAAATCAATTATCATTTTAGATAATCACATCTTACTAAATTTACAACAAAGTTTAAAAAAAGAAAAATATTACTCAAAATGGCTGCGACGCTTTCAAGCAATACCCACAAGTTAACAAAAACCACACGCGGGTTAAAGGTTAAAAAAAAAGCACGATGGACATTTGGTTGTGTTTATTTTTCACACCAAAGCTCAAATCAGGCCCTCGTGTCTGTGACTGGAAGACATTTTAATAACCATGTTGCCTTTTGCAGGAGGTATGTTAATCAAAGCTGTCACCATGCCGTCATTTGCTCTTTCTCCCTCTGCAACCTTTTTGTGTGATCAGTGTAATGAGAGCGCTTTGTGACTCTTGTCAAGATTTCAATTAAAACGTGTTTAATGGACATAAACAGTCCTCAGTCAGCCAAGTCATTTTGAAATTAACCAATAAATATATAGCTCAAATTATTGTAAAAAAAAAATAATCTAAAATGAGATGGAATTAAACTGAACGGGTTATACAAACATAAACTTAATCATCATTACAAGTTTGTTTGTAAATTGATGCAAGTAGTTTCAAGATATATTGATAAATATAATTATTTTAAATAGATACATGGAGAGAGAGATGGAGAGATAGTTAGATGGATAGATAGAGAGATAGATGGCGAGTTAGATAGTTGAAGAGGTAGATAGATGGAGAGATAGCTGGATAGATATATTAATGGAGAGAGATAGAAAAAGACAGGCGGTAAAATAAAGAATGTGTGGATAGGTGGATTTAGTGATAAATGGACCTGATAGCCCTGGGCAAGACCTCCATTGTCTAACGTGATACCCCCATGGCATCGAACTATCGTCTATGGTGGGGCTGAAAGATGGACAACAAATAAAGTCCCATAGTGGTTTGTCGGATCTAATAGATAAATATCTTATTCTTACAGGGACTCCACAGATTGACGGATGGATATAATAATAGATAGGCAGACCGACAGATAATAGATAGATATATAGAGAGATACTGGAATAGATGTGTGGATAAATAGCTAGAAGGATTGGTAGATAGATAGATGGACTGAGAGAAATAAAAGCACAGTTTGGCATCTACTGTACTATCGCTATTTATTATGTACAATCGTCTTTAACATCACATAACATCCATTTTAGCAGAGCCATTTTTACTGATTGGCATACTAGGTGGCTGGCGAGGGCTCCAGGTGCTAAACAGGTCCCCATATCGGGACGTTCATTATGGGGTCATTGGTTTTAACAGTGCTTTATTTTGTAAAAAAAAAAATAGGTGCCGGTACTCAGTGATGGATTGCCTAACTTTTAACTACCAGTTCGCAGTTTCTCATTTTATATTTTAATTCTTATTGCGCGCGATTTTAAGATAATTCAATTTTAACAAATTAATAATATAATAAATTAATAATAAACGTTAGAATACAAGAAAAATTATAATTTTTCCCCACATTTAAAAAGGTGCCGGTACGCCATACAAGTGCGTACCGGCACAAAAAAAACCACTGGGTTTTAAAAGAACTGCTATTAGGCGTGTTTCATATTCTGGCAGTCATACATTGTTAACAGCAGGGGCGCCGAGAGCCAACAAGGGCCCCAGGGCAGGACATCATTGCGGGCCCCTTAATAAACAATGAGTCTTGAAAAAATTGACATGGTCGGGGCGGCCGGGCCCCCTCACAGATGCGGGTCCCCTGGCAATGACCCCCCCTCTCTGGTGCCTTGTTAACAGTGAGACCTAAATGTAAAGAATAGTACACCTACATACAAAAAAAAAACAACTATTATACTAAACATTATATCCCCATCTGCGTAATACTTTAGATAAACATTAATAGATTATATAATTATAGGTGTATGTTTATGTACGTTTACATTTAGCTGTGTGTATCTAAATTTAGCTGTGTTTATGTACATTTAGCTGAGTGTGTGTACATTTAGCTGTGTGTTTGTGTACATTTAGCTGTGTGTGTGTGTTTACATTTAGCTTTGTGTATGTACATTTAGCAGAGTGTGTGTGTGTACATTTAGCTGTGTGCGCTTACATTTAGCTGAGTGAGTACATTTAGCTGAGTGTGTGTACATTTAGCTGAGTGTGTGTACATTTAGATGAGTGTGTGTACATGTAGCTGAGTGTGTGTACATTTAGCTGAGTGTGTGTACATTTAGCGGAGAGTGTGTACATTTAGCTGAGTGTATGTACATTTAGCTGAGTGTGTGTACATTTAGATGAGTGTGTGTACATGTAGCTGAGTGTGTGTACATTCAGCTGAGTGTGTATACACTTAGCTGAGTGTGTGTACATTTAGCTGAATGTGTGTACATTTAGCTGAGTGTGTACATTCAGCTGAGTGTGTATATACTTAGCTGAGTGTGTGTACATTTAGCTGAATGTGTGTACATTTAGCTGAGTGTGTACATTAGCTGAGTGTGTACATCTAGCTGAGTGTGTGTCCATTTAGTTGAGTGTGTACATTAGCTGAATTTGTGTACATTTAGTTGAGTGTGTACATTTAGCTGAGCGTGTGTACATTTAGCTGAGCGTGTGTACGTTTAGCTGAGTGTGTACATTTAGCTGAGTGTGTACATTTAGCTGAGTGAGTATGCACAAAGACAAACTAAAGTATAGACGCACTCTCTCACACACACACGAACACAAAAACAAAGTGTTTTTTGCTCGTGTCGACAGAGATAGATAGAAGTAAATGGTTCATCGAAAGAAGAAAACTTACAAAAAGTATTTTTTTTAAAATTCTTTTATTGCAAGTATCTGTGCGAGGATTCAACATCTTTACTCCATAGATTGTCAACTATGGTTGTGATTAATTAAACACTGATTTGCATTCACAGTGTAAATTTTTATCCTCATTTCTATTTCATCTTATCTTCATCAAAACTAGACATGGTAATTACATTAAAATATATCAATTAGTTTTGTATAAACACGTTTCATACATTTGTCAAGTCACAACGTCAGGAGGGAGTTAAATAATATTCTAACATATGTAATCAACTCAACCTCCCCCCCCCTCCCCTTTTCCGCCCATTAAAAATGCAACATTCATAACAAACACAATTCGTGTATGGTCCATGACTGTTAGTAATGTCGCCCTCCTACCTGTTTCCTCTTTAGGCCCCCATCATTTGGTTCATCTAAGTATTGACATTGAACAAACGTGTCCTGAATAGACATCTTCATCATCCAGCCCAACACAGACACAACAGACGCACAGGCCTTCATACACACGTCCTTTCTGCAAATAATTGGCGCGAAAAAAATAAACACAAAATCAGTGCTATATAAATGATGAATAAATAGTTGGATTGATACAAAATTAATTAGCAAGAACATAAAATGTTCTGTTCTTATAAAGATAAAGAAACAATGAAGGACAGAGAAACTTGAGTGATGAAAAGAGAATTTCGGCAGACTGGACAGTTGATTCCATCTGCCTATTGAAAAGTGGGTCCTTTAAAGAATAGTTTTTGTGGCCCCCCCCCCCCAGTCGTTTTCATCGGTAAGCAAAATCAAATTTTAGCGTAATAGAGCCCTTGTTGTATATTTTCAGACCATGTATTTAAGCCCAAAATCTTATGTCTGTTTTACTAATTATTAAAAAAAAAAAAAATTAGACATAAACACACTTGTATATGTAGGCTGCATTAGTAATACGCTAAATGATCCTTATTCTAATTTGTTTTTTTTTACAAGCTGAATGCATCATGAAGTGTGAAGTTAACTGAAGGAGTTCACTACATTCAGGTGTCAACTTTACACACAGGGTGCGCTACTGGGCTAAAGGGAAATAAGTATACAATAGTTGGACTAAGAAAGATGCTATTGCTTGGGGCACGAGGAGAATAGGGCCAATCAGAAAAAAAAGCAAAGTATGTTACTGTGTCAATAGTGATTAAAGGGGAATTACTCAAATCCAGGGAGCAGACTCTGACTAAGTCGGCCTATTGACTTTGAAGGCGTGGGACTAATAGAGTTAAAGGTCCACAACACTGGTAGAAACATTTTAGCAGGATGGTTTTCTTTGTACGCAAGTTCAGCAACAGAAAAAAAAAATCAGTTTTTGTAAGGGGGACTTGATAAAGAACAACTCGTGAAGTCAGAGGGGAAGGAAGCGAGCTTATGCAGAGAGCCAGATGGTTTTATTGAAACCCTTCACAAACTCGACTGATTATTTAAAGTGAAATGTCCTTAATTTTAATGTTTTTTTTTTTAATTTGTGTAATAAAAAACGTTAAAGCACCGAAATCCCTGGCAACGCACCAGCGAACTAAACCTAGCGCTTATGTCCGAAAAAATATCGCCAAAACTAGCGGGAAAATGGTTAGGGAAAAATTGATTAGCAAGAGCCATGTTCTGGTGTTCCTTTTTTAAGTTTAGACATTTCTTCTTAGTAGGTCAAACCATCGTAGTGTTATCTCATAATAAAACTTAACATACATATAACACGACCCATAAAGTATTTTTTTTTTAAGTTACACGTATTTTTTAAAAATAAAATGTGTTTTTTATGACAACATTAATGTCATTTCTCTGTGTATTTTATGACAAGATTAATGTCATTCCTCTATGTATTTTATGACAAGATTAATGTCATTTCTCTGTGTATTTTATGACAAGATTTATGTCATTTATCTGTGTATTTTATGACAAGATTAATGTTATTTATCTGTGTATTTTATGACAAGATTAATGTCATTTCTCTGTGTATTTTATGACAAGATTAATGTTTATTTCCCTGCCATTAAACAAATTACTTACAGTAAAAATAAATACTGAGATAATATCAAATGTAACACACTAATCATGTACACAAGCTTTATAACAAATTAGTCGAGTACCGGTTCTAAATAAATAAATAACTGCATACATTTATTAGTTGAGAATAAGAAAAATTGTATCTAACAAACAATAAGATACCTTGCATGTGGACAGTGAAAAGAAATCAAAGGATTAAAATTACCACATTCTCCCACGACATACCTATCTTGGAGCTACATAACTCAAGAAGTAGCACAGTGCAGTCTAAACTTATGTTGTAGATATATGTTACATAAACCTGTGGAGATGATAATGTTACCCACTTGGTTTGTCCATAAAGTAAGCTACACATGTAAAATTATTTTTCTCCTTTCATCTCCTGTTGGAGCATAGGGTGTCAAATGCAGCAAATTCTAGGCAAAGAATATATTAAAAAAATATTGAGAAATTCTATCATGTTTGATAAATGACTCATAAAAAACTAAATCGATTGCAATTAATAATTTTACAATAAAAATTAATATCAAAGCAGTTATAATAAATATTAGTATGTTTGAATTTAAATTAAAATAAATTTCCAGAGAACAGTAAAATAATACATATGATTAAACAAAAAGTCATTCCATAATAATGTTCCTATAAATGAAACAATTTCTAAAATTTGTGCAATTTTTTCCTTTTACAATTTTTAACCATAAAAAAGCTGAGCCATTCTATAAAAAGCAATATATCAAAGAACAAAAATATCTCATTTTAAGTACAATAAATTTTTTCATATTTAAGCATTTAAAAAGCAGTAACAATAATATTAAGATAATACAAATATTGCCGCTTTACTCTCATTATCAAAACATTATGACAAAGTTAGCATTATATAAATCAAACATCATACACACACAGAACCTTTATGTTTATGACTACTATACAGGACTTAAGTCATGCTTGATATTGACTAGACCAGTTTGATAAATTATTCACAAAAGTTTACTGGAGTACAATAATTATGCATGTTATAGATATTTATTACAGTCCTTACCACTGTATTCCAAACACAGTTCAGTATGAGGCTCTGCGTTTCAAGTGAAAAAAATGTGATGGCAGATTTACAAGGATAATTTTAGCCTTTCATTATTGACACAACTACTCTCAATTTTTATGATCATTAATAATATGTGCGCAAAGTCATACTTACAAAAAAATTCTCTGAATGTGTTTGTATTCATTTTAGCATAAAAGAAATAATTTTTGCTTTCCACAATGCCACAGAGCCGTATAGTTTGCCATTGGGTAAAAATAAATTTGGCAGAAATAAATCTATTAATGGTTTCAAGCAATAAGGAAACGCCATCGATTTTCTGTTTAAATATTTCTTTCTCTTTTTAAGAAAAAAAAAAACAAGCCTATTCAGCCAAATGAATAAATAAAATATCAATTTAAAAAAACTATTCATCAAGATAAGCAAAAAAAAAATAAAGACTTTTTATAGAATTTTGATATCAATTCTTAAAATAACAAATCCATAAAACTTTCACAATCATTGTAACAGTTTCACAGTTTCTAACAGCTCATTTTAATAACTGCGACAGCTCATTTTAATAACTGCGTTCTACTGGAATGTGTAATGCAGAGACAATCTTGTTAATCCTGTGTCTGTTAAGCTTCATGTCAAGAAATGGAATCCAGAATAAAAACTGTTCAAAACACAACAAAAAAATTATCTAAGAAAATGAAGGACAGCACTTAGTTTGTTATATCTTTTTGCTATTAAAAAATTAGAAAAAATTAATAATAAAAAAAATTATCTGGCTAATTTTATTTTATTCTGTTTTCATTCTGCAGTAGTAGCTACTTTGAAATACATATATTGATATAAACAAATTATTAAGCACTACTTTGCTGAACAGACATAACCTGAAGGTCTCAGTGAAGTTTATTTTTTTTTATCAAGACTTTATGAAGTTGTTGGGGTCACCCACCTTATGATGGCTATGACACTGTGCTAGCTACACAATACCAAGTAGAACAGATATAGATTAACTCAACTAATGCAAAGGCTTAATCTTTCCTTTACAATCTAAAGAGATAACTGACAAGGAATAGTTTTCTCAAAGGTATACACATTTTTACAATAAAAATCAAACAGAACCCATTTAATTTTTAAAATTACTGTTACAATAAATACCACAAGTAATTCTCTTTACTGGCCAATAATATTCTTTGTAAATTTTTTTTTGTACAGTAATTGGTAAATAGCACTACATTTAACAAATCAAATATATTTAAAGTTAAAACAGCTTACAAATAGCATAGTGTTGAATAGAAATATATTTTTAAAAAAAGCTGACAGAGGCTTTATAGTATTTTCATTAACTTTTCAAAATCTTGTTCTTCAATAAGTTCTGTCTACAAAATTTTCTCCTAAACTTAAAAATAAATTATTATATAAGGAGCATCACAAGGAGTAAATTTTGTGGACTTAATCCACTAAAGGGCAGACCAAGAAGCAGATGTTTAAAGGAAGTGGAGAGAGACCTTAAAGCCATAGGAGTGCAAGAGTGGAGGAAGAAAACCATGGATCGGGAAAAGTGGAGAAGTATGGCAGACCAGGACCCTAAATGGTCTGTAGAGCCAAAGGAAGAAGAAGAAAGGGCTAGGTAGTAAATAAATCAATCACTGCCTGCTACAAGTTGCTAACTTATTTCTTGTATTGATACTGACTTTTTAGCAAAAAAATGAATGCTTGTTTTTTCTCTAATAATAAAAAAAAATGTTACATATTTTATTAATTTTGTTTATTCCAAATTTTGACAGTTATCCAAAAAGAATTTAAATTTACGATCATACCTAAAAAGTCATCGCCTAGCCCGTTTAAAGACTTAGCCATACAATATTACATTAATTTTTTTTAAAATGCCTCAATTCGTTTTATGAAAACAAAATTTCTAATCAATAAGCTGTTACATACATTTTAATTATTCTGAGTAATATTTAATGTAAAAAAATGTAATATCTAAATTTATTTATTTTATAAAAAAAAACCTATTTTATATTATGTTTGTACCTGAACCAAGGAATAGAAGTCTTAACAATATAAAAGTTGTGAGTATAATTTTATTATTGTGAGTAATTTTTGTACAAAAAAAATGCTCTACAATGTGCATTGTGTGTTAAACCTGAAGTCTGTAGCCAATACTACCTGAACAGCCTACACAAAAGGCATAAAAAGTTACGCAAAAATTCAAAACAAAAGTATTGAAGAATCAAAATAGTTGAGTTGAAATCAATTATAATACAATCTTTGAAAAAGAATAAACTTTTAATGGTAAAAGATGTTCAATAACTAATTTATTTTTGCAAAGTATTCAAATAAACTTACTATAAATCCCATTTTTACAAATAAGACTTATTCTTTATTACATCCTCATTACCTTTCACACACGTTTTTTAAATAATTCAAAATATAATAGTCATCAGTAGCTTATTTTCCAATGAATGTTTACTGGCATTCCTTTTTATAAAACTCATTTTTGGACTGACACTGGAGAAGTGGATAAGAGATTTTATGAATAGGATCTGAGAGTGTACATCACAATTTTTACAAACTTTTTTGCTTACAAAAATAATGTAAAATTATTAAACAGTCGATTTATTTGATAATATGGAATTTGAATTATTTTTTTCCCCCAGTAATCTTAGCTTAGGCCAGAAGACAGCTTAAGTGTTGTGAACAATAATATCAACATCTGTTTAACATGATTAACATTTTTAGATAAGGATCAATTATCTAAACTAAAAAATAATAACATGTATTGTGTTTTAATGATTCAATTAATCTCTATATTTGAATTAACAGAATAATTCAAATGAGCTGTGATACCGCCCACACAAGAAAATTAGTAAAAAAAGAAATCTGCAAAATAAAAAGCAAATTTTTTGGCCTAAAGTAGTGGTGGTAGGTCATGCTGGATACCAAAAATCTGGATCTGTCAGTATTTTTTAATGTATATTTCTTGTCCCACTTTATAAATATTTCTTATGTGCAGTTTTGAAATATTATAAGAGAATAATGAAATCCTAAAAAAATGGAATTATAAAATCATAAAGGCCTACACATTTAAAATATTAATGTACGGCTAAGGTTACTTTTCTTTCACTTACATTACTGTTAATTGCTAGCTAAATCATTACTTGAATGGGAAAAGGAAGGCCTAAGAGGAGTCAATGCTAAAATTTCTGAGATTTTGAAATATAAGCAGATGCCCATTTAAAATGCATAAACTAAATAAATTATTGCTCATTTTATTTAAAGAAATTATTTTGAACTGGGCAATATTGATATTTATGTACAAGTAGCCAGATGATAGTGATCCCACTAATTAAACATTTTTTTCTGTGGTTAGTTGTTCCATTGACTTACCAGATTAAAAAAACAGGCCAGAGGGATACAAAGAGGTAAAAATCCTGAAGAAAATGACCAAACCTGCAATTGAAAAATCAGATTATAAGGTTGATGTGAATATGATACTGGATGTAATGGCTAAAAAAAAAATTTCAGCTAAAATGAAAATACTGTGCATCATATTGTTTACTCATAGAGTGTTTAGTCAAATATTAGGCTGTCAACAAAACTGGAGTTTTGTATATTTAAATATATACTTTACAATTCTCTAAATTTCCTTTTAATTCTATTAAAGGAAAACCTAATTGACCTTAAAGTAATGTTTAGGATATCTTTATTTGAATAAATAGACAATAAAATCTGAGTTTTACTGTACACATTTTACAATTAGTAACAGAATATGCAGTTTAATAAAAAAGAGGTGCATATTTATGTGAACATGTAAACCTACATTATAAAGAAATGTCTAATTTGTAAAATGAAAAAAATAAAGGTATTTGTAAGTAATAAATTCGTCAATCAGTTTATTAGTTACACAATTAGCTAATTATTTAGTTTTATTTTCCAATCTGATTTATTAAAATGTATCAACAAAAAAATATAATCCAACTACCTCTGCATTTTTGCCAATAAATTTGATTTCAATGATGTCTAGCCACTCAGCTTTGGTATAAACAAATACTTGTAAAAATCCTTGAGTAATTCTTATTTCTTTCTATAGTAAAAGAAAAATACATGAATACAAGATGATAAAACCAATATTAGTTAACATGCAATACTTTCCTTCATGAAATTTAAACTATAATATGATAGGTCGGATACAAATTTAAACTCAACCAATGCTAGGCAGCCTATTAATTACAATTTAAAAAAAAAGTCATAATAAAAAAACAGTATACCTTGTTGATGACCCAGTAAGATCTACTTTTGTCTTCATGTATTACATCATCCAAAGCCTTTACTACAGCTTCTAAATTATCAGTGATGGAATCATTGTTAAATTTCCATCTGGGAAAAGAAATACAAATTATACATGTATATTTTTTAGTTCAAAATAATACAAATATAAAAAAAAAGCCTGTCTGATATTTTAAATTGTTAACATTTTGAGATAATATACTGGTTGGCACTATGAAATACTGGTAACTGTTCATTTTTATTACTACATGTAGTAGTATAAGTGTTCAGTAAATTTATTAGAATAACTCAGCATTGATTATGCTAAAAATAAAATTTCTCAACAAAAGAAATATATAATAAAAAAAATTGATTAAGTTATTTAATAGTAAAAATTAAATGGGATGGAAGGTCATGTGATGCATAGTGTCGACCTAGTGACCCCAGGTTCAAACCTGAGAATTAATCAGGTCCTGGTAAAAGTTTTCAAGTCCACTCAGCTTTAAATGGGTACCAGACATGTTGGCAAAGTTAAGGCAGCTGGGCATTGTGCTAGCTACACAATCCCTTAATATGCTGTGGTTGCAGAAACAGGTGAAGTCTACACTTTCTATGCCCCCCCATTTACATATTAAACAAGCAGTCTCATTTCTTTAAGTAGAAAGAGTTATATTATGGGAAGAAAAAGAATTGCTAAAACCATATTGGCAATATGGTTATAAATTGCCAAATGTTTTTTTTAAAACCCTTTGGGCTATAGGTGAAAAGGATATACAAGTTATAATGAACAAATTCAAATAATGACACATGTAAAGATAACAAACTCTGTTTTTAGAATAAATATAATTCTTACATAATATTTATCTCCATGCCCAAACATAAGTGACCATGATGTAATTATTCAATGAGTAGGACATTATCTGTGTTAAAATATTGGTGAATATATAATATAAATTTTGACCCCCCCACGGTTTTATTAGATAGTTTAGCTCCATCTATTATGGTCAGGTTATAAGAATAGGAAGGGTGAAAGTGTAACTTTCTTTTTCACAGAGCAGAGTGTTGGACTATATCTATTAGTTAAAGCAATTTCTATTTCATATATATATTCAGTGCTTCTTTTGTGACCACTCCTCACTCAAACATCTGATGTCCAAGGTGTAATTATTGTTTTATGCAATGTTTTAGACTATTTCTATTGAAACTACTGGTGCACCAATAACAAAAAACTTAATCCATTAAGATTAGATAGTTCAACTCTTACTTTTACTGGAAGGTTATAAAAATAGGGATGATGAAAAATAAGCATTGCTCACATTATCAATATCCCAGGGTTTTAAACAATATCTGTTCTAACTTTCTCCTACATAAAACTTAGATGCTGAAAAGTGATTGAGATATAAAACCTACATAAGAAGATTACAACTTTGTAGAAAGATAGATAATTTGATTGAATACAATTTTTTAAACTCAATACTTTGGTCTTAATCTTTTGAACTTAATGTGTATTCTTGCAATAAATCAGCATTTTGAGAAAAATGTTTTTGTTAATAAAAAGGCTTCTTTATTGCAGCAAAATAAATAAGTAAAAACAAATTTTGAAAGTAATGCACTCCCTTAGGCTTGGGGTCCTAATAAGCATTTAGGTTGCATTAGCATTACAGCGGCCTTAATTATTGGTACAAGTTTATTGAAAATTAGACATCTTTAGACGGTATCACCAATACGTTTTAGAACAATAAGGCAAATTATAAACGTATCGGTGATATAAGATATATATATAATTAGCCTACTTTTCTCTGTGACTGTGAAGATTACGTATTCCTGGTAACCACACACCTGGACGAAGCGGAGACTGGATAACACTTTGTACTCGGGCTACTATACTTGCCTTAGGTCTGTCCATGGTCTAAGCTATTCAGACAGACAAGAAATAAATGCACAGATTAAATTATTCTTTTTTTTTTTTTAGAATGCAATGGTAAAAGTTAAAAAGACAGTCACATGCGATTATACATATTCTTATCTCTAATGTAAAATTAATTAATAGTCATGATTTAAATGTCTAAAACAGAGTGTCTTTATGTATAATATAGGCTATTGTATAGGACATGCAATGAATATTTTCACGTTACATTTAACGATATTTCTTTTTTTATTTTTTACTCTGAAAAAAGAATATTCAAAAGTTTTAATACTTTTAAGCACTTTGTAGGACGAATAGCCGAGTTGTATAGATGCTTGACTGTCGTTCCAAGTTTGATGCTCGTTGAGTTTAAAGTCCCCCCCCCCCCAGCTTTAAATGGAATCCTGACTTAAGTTGGGGAAGTATTATTTATTTAATTAATTATCTAACATTCAGTTGATAATAATGTATTAATGATGAATGCAGAAACTGAGAATGACTCCCATTGACTGATGCATGTTGTAGCTAGCTATTATTATTGCTTAATAATGTTGTACACTTGCCATGCTGTGTGCTTTACCTTTAAATGTTATATTTTTTTATTTAGACTGATTGTGCATTAAAGCTTGGACTCTTCAAAAATTTTGTGAACGCTCTGGACAAGGATTCGGGTGGCTTTTCGTATCTTCAAGAGAAGTTCAAGACCACTCTTACACCACCAAAGATAAGTGCGGGTGTGTTCACCGGACCTCAAATTCGTGAAGTAATTCCCACCTTTAAGACACAGCTGCAGCCTGCTCAGTTGGCAGCCTGTGATGCATTTGTGGCTGTGGTTTCTAACTTTTTGGGTAACCACAGGTCTGAGAACTATGCAGAGTTGGTTGAGAGATTACTAGCAACATGCAAGGATATGGGATGCAGAATGTCCTTAAAAATTCACTTTCTGCACTCCCATCTCAGTTTCTTCCCAACCAATCTAGGTGCAGTCAGCGATGAACAAACAGGGTGAACGTTTTCACCAAGAAATAGCAACGATGGAAAACAGATATCAAGGGAGGTATGACAGCAGCATGATGGGCAATTTATGTTGGTTTTTACAGTGAGAATATGACATTGATTTCAAAAGAAAACCAACATTGTCAAATTATTTCTGACTTCAAAATGCACTGTATTAGGATAGCCTGAGGTTATTTGTACATATGATAGCCTACTGTATAGTTGCTTCTTCTGTTCTATTTCCATGTAAATTGTAGTTATTGTATTGAAATTTCTAATGACCATAAAGTGTTATAATGGTAAATCAAGATGTTAACATAACTTAAAAACCTGACGTGATACACAATTTTCAATGACATATTTGGAATCAGCAGGTCAAAATTGTCTTAGTACACTTAATAGATCTCAGGTAGCAAAAATGTTGTTCCCTAGTGTTATTATTTGAATATTGGTAATGATTTACTTTGAATGATTCAAAAATTTAATTGGCGTCTTCGCGTTATTCCAAAAAAAGTTATCTAGAAAACTTAAAATTAATAATTGTACTTTTAAGATGAATTACAAACAATAAATACTGATTAAATGT
The DNA here is from genome assembly GCA_021962125.1 of Bulinus truncatus. Lineage (NCBI taxonomy): Eukaryota > Metazoa > Mollusca > Gastropoda > Planorbidae > Bulinus > Bulinus truncatus. The sequence continues at coordinate 3,715,595 of JAGDYQ010000081.1, read as the reverse complement.
TTACTAGTTCCCGTCTTCTTGCAAGCCGGTATTGTTGACAATTTTACTGACCTTTGCACTAGAAGTAAAACTCTTTCGCTTTTTTACTTTTAACTGTGAAATTTGATTAAAAAATGTAATTACGTACCTGCTGAATGAATATTATTCATAGCAAAAAAAAAAAACAATATTGAACTGAATTGTATGCAATAATTTTGACTTTAAAAACTCAGATTTACATCTAGCCGCTTCTGTCCCAATATAGCCTTTGACATGACATTATTGACGTGGACTATTAGAGTTTCCCAAAATTTTAGACGGGTATTCCGAAAACTTCAGTTCTATAAGTAATAAATAAAGTATAAAGCATGGCCGAACCCAACTCTTTTAGGAGCAAAAATAGAGATATATATTTTTTTCCATTTCAATTAATGTTATTGATTTCGAATGATCAGACTATATTGATTCAACACAGCGTTAATAAAATGACCACAAAAACACAGCGGCGTCACTATGGTTGGGGGGGGGCGACAGTGGGGGTACTGTGGTCAATGAGTATAATCCAAATCATAGTATTCACAGATGGCGGTGATGAAAGATGTGGTCGGCACCAACCCATCCACTCTGTCCCACTCAAGCACACCGTCGCAGCCTGCCATTTCTGGCAGATGGTTTAGACACATTACACCCTACCCTATGTCCGTGTGGCAGGAAAACACTGCCTTGCCATTCTAGCCAAACGGTTGTACACACACCCTGATGTAGCGGGCACACTGATGTTATCTCTTAATACGATATTGTTTATATCGTCACTTCAAGCTTTGACAGGTTGCATCCAGCCAATGTGGGCAGCATGCCGGTTGAACTGAAGCATGAAGACCCGGCTCACTACCAGAACTCCACCCAGCCACCCCCAAATTTATTGGCACAATTCTTATTTTCTCCATAAAAATATCACCAGGTTAAAATCTTAAGAATACCTCATCGCAAAGAATTTAATGGGATATGTTGTTTTGAGCAGCATGAGAATCTGCACCAAACTTGTTCATTGACGCATTGACAGACTGAGGATTGAATATCAGAAAAGAAATATGGCAGGAATAGCAGTGGCGTAGCGAGCTTAACTCGCGCCTGGGGCACACTACCTTTTTAGCTCCCCACCCCCAATTCGACAACCATATAATATTATATCTAAAATATACCATTTGGCGCCACTTTGTAGGTAGCATCCGTGGCATGTTGCCCCCTCCCCCACCCCTCACTACGCCACTGAGGAGTGGGAAACTGTTTGAATCTGGTGACCTTATGATTCCCCCCCCCCCCTAAAATATAAGATACAGTCCATGGTCTCGCACGAAAGAGGAGTGTCTGTTGACGCTGTTACTTTGGATAATGAATGCATAATGACGTCATTCAATGAACGAAAAAAAAAAGCCCGCAACAATGAAGGTAATCATGTCAGGATCACGTGACGGTCTCAGTGAAAGAAATATAAATTAAAACTGATATTGTAATAATTATGCATATAACAAGTAACAACGCAATATGGCAATTATTGAAAGATATGTAAAACAACAACAACAGTAACAAACATGCATAACAATAACACAATATTCATATTATACTTTGAATGCCTTTTTTTAATTTTTAAGAGTTACAAAAAATGTAACTATCTCACGTAAAATTATAGCCGAATTAAAAACCGAATAATTTTATGTTATAAATAATTCATACCAACGGTATGCATATGACAAGGCATTAAAAGTTTCAGCTCACTACAGGTGTAGTAACAATTCAGTTACCTTAAGAATTACGATCAAAATACAGGTAATTTTTTTTTCTGTAGTGGGTCATTACGTGACTTTGAAGAAGGGAGTATAGGATTTACGTTTTTTTTACCTGAGCCCATCCCCCTTCCTTTTTAGACCCCCCCCCCTCCTCCACTAACTCAGAAAAAAAAGCGCACGTCCAACAAAAAGACACGACAACAGGAAAAATAAAAACTGTTGCATACTACATTTCCTATATAGTAAAAATATATACAGTAGATTAGTGGCTTTAAAAAACACCGAGAAAGAAATAAAATGTTGGTGTCATTAATTATGAAAAGTAAATAAAAGTGTTGTGTATTGTTGTTTGTATGTTACAAAGGTTAAACGTGACCAGGTTAAAATAACAATACTACGTCATCAGCAGAATGGAGTTGTATTATATTAGTTGCTTGATATGCCTAGATCCTTGATTTGTATTTTGTTTTCCTACAATAATGAATGGTCGCTGAGCAGTATAAAGGTAACACACACCTATACAAATTGTTATTATCATTATCTTACACAAATAATATATATAATTTATTCAATTTATTTATATGGTTCGATCTATTTTCATGGTTCAATTTATTGAATTTTATTTTTAAAAAGTTTAATTCAATTTTTGTAATTGTTTCATTTAACTTTAAAATTGTCGTTCAGTTTATTTGTTTTGTTCACTTTAATTACTTTGTTCCAATTTGAACCTATCTTCTTTTGGCTAAAACTATTTTTTCTAGTTTTTTTTTCTAATTATCATTATATTTTTAACGTATTCTTTCCGAATTTAATTACTGGCAAAGCAAACTAAGTAACTACTAAAATCCCTCTTTGCTAAGCCCCTCATCTCTTCCATTGTTTTTCTTTAAGTGTACCCATTAAAAATATAATAGGCTTTTATTTAAACAGTTCGAATTCTAAATTACAGATTTCCTATTTTTAAAATGAAATCTCTGGGTACATTTCACCTTCTAGTAGACCTCTATTGCTAACATCAAGGCTGTCTAAAGAAGAAGGATTTATGCTATTATTAGGAGCTCCAGGCTGAAATTATTTAAAGTTGGGCGCGTGGGACCCCTCAGACATGGGGCATTGTGAGGTTGCCATGTTACCTCTCACTAAGTCCGATACTGGGAGATAAACTTTAAGAGCACCCTTATTTGAATGGTAAATTTACTACTGTATTTTTCGGAGTATAAGACCCACTTTCAAACAGAAAAGTCGGGGCGAAAATGAGGTGCAACCTTTAGTCCAAATACTGTCTAGAAAGGCTGTAGAATTTTTTTTCACTGCTCTGTAATATGTGCGCTTATTATATTGAGGTGCGTCTTTTAGTGTATTAGATACGGTTTATTTTAACTGTTAAGGTGTTTGGATTTCTGAACGGGGGCGGCATGTTGAGAGTCCACCTCGGGCGTCACCAATTTATTTAAGCCGCTGCCCCAAATACCAAGAAAATGTTTCTTGTCTACCATTTCACCTTTGACAAAATAAATAGAAATTAAACCAATGTTCTGTGAGATACTCTACCCTATTTATTAAACCAATGTTCTGTGATATACTCTACCCTCTTTATTAAACCAATGTTCTGTGAGATGCTCTACCCTCTTTATTAAACCAATGTTCTGTGATATGCTCTACCATCTTTATTAAACCAATGTTCTGTGATATGCTCTACCATCTTTATTAAACCAATGTTCTGTGAGATGCTCTACCCTCTTTATTAAACCAAAGTTCTGTGATATACTTTACCCTCTTTATTAAACCAATATTCTGTGAGATGCTCTACCCTCTTTAATAAACTAATGTTCTGTGAGATTCTCTACCCTCTTTATTAAACCAATGTTCTGTGAGATGCTCTACTCTATTTATTATACCAATGTTCTGTGAGATGCTCTATCCTCTTTATTAAACGAATGTTCTGTAAGATACTCTCGTCGGCATCCGTCCGTCTCGATAGACGATGGTGTAGCTAAGTTGAGTCTACAAAACACCGCCGGGAGTGGCTGTGCAGTCCGACTCGGAAGTGGCAATCCCTGCCGCACTTGTCACACTTGAAAATAGTTGGTTGTTGTAGTTGTTGTTGTAGCTGTTCTTTTTTCCGCTTCCGTCTTGTTCTTTTCAGGGCAGCATTATCCTGTCGCTCAGCCTCTGCGCGCAATGAACCCTGCCGGACAGCGAGCCTCCAGGACTGGCGGTCGGCTGCTTGGCTCTCCCAGGAGTTGGGGTTAATGGAGCACTGTTTCATATCCTTTTTGCAGGTGTCTTTGTAGCGCATTTTAGGTCGCCCTGTTTTCCTCTGGCCGGTAACTAGCTCGCCATAGAGTAGGTCCTTCGGGATGCGGCCTGCGTCCATTCTTTTGACATGACCGAGCCATCTGAGGCGTCTCCCGCTGAGAACTGCAAACAAGCTGCTCATGTTGGCCCTCTCCAGCACCCCAGTGTTGGGGATCTTGTCTTGCCACTTTATCTGCAGTATACGTCGCAGGCACCTCATGTGGAAATTGTTTAGCTTCCTTTCGTGCCTCGCGTAAGTGGTCCACGTCTCGCATCCATAGAGGAGGGTACTAAGTATGCAGGCCTGGTAGACGCGCAATCTGGTATTTTCGGTGAGGCTGGGGTTTTCCCACACACGTTGCTTTAGTCTCGCCATGACTGTGGCTGCCCTAGCGATTCTGCAATCGATCTCCGGGTCTATGGATAGCGAGCTGGAGATGGTGGACCCGAGGTAAGTGAAGTTCTCGACGACCTCTAGGGTGTGCCCATCGATGTCAATGCTTGGGGGTGTATCTGTACCCTGTGCCATGACATTCGTCTTTTTCAGGCTGATAGTCAGTCCAAACTCCTTACATGCATGGGAGAGGCGGGTGACAAGCTGCTGCAGTCCGTCTTCAGTGTGTGATGTCAAGGCTGCGTCATCAGCAAAGAGCAGCTCGCGGATTAGGACCTTTGTGACTTTGGTCTTTGCACGGAGGTGGGCTATGTTATAAAGCTTGCCATCGGACCTTGTATGGATGTAAACACCCTTGCTGCAATTCTTTAAGGCGTATTGGAGGAGCATGGAAAAGAAAATGCCGAAATGTGTAGGTGCAAGGACGCAGCCCTGTTTTACTCCGCTGCTGACTGGGAAGGCCTCGGAGATTGCGCCATTGTAGCAAACCGTGCTATGCATGTTGTCGTGGAAGGACATGACCACTGCAAGCAGGTGTGGGGGGCAGCCAATCTTTTGCAGTAAGCTGAAGAGTCCGCTTCGACTTACTAGATCAAACGCCTTTGTGAGGTCGACTGTAAGATACTCTACCCTCTTTATTAAACCTATGTTCTGTGAGATGCTCTTCCCTCTTTATTAAACCAATGTTCTGTGATTTACTCTACCCTCTTTATTAAACCAATGTTCTGTGAGATGCTCTACCCTCTTTATTAAACCAATGTTCTGTGAGATGCTCTACCCTCTTTATTAAACGAATGTTCTGTGAGATGCTCTACTCTCTTTAATAAACCAATGTTCTGTGAGATGCTCTACTCTCTTTATTAAACCAATGTTCTGTGAGATGCTCTACTCTCTTTATTAAACCAATGTTCTGTGAGATGCTCTACCCATTTATTAAACCAATGTTCTGTGAGATGCTCTACCCTCTTTATTAAACCAATATTCTGTAAGATACTCTACCCTCTTTATAATGTTTTCTTTCATCATGTATAAGAGTATTCGAGTCTTTGTTTACATTATAGTTTACTGTGATCTTTTCTCTCATCACATTAAAAAGTATTCGAGTCTTTTCTTATATTATAGTATAATAACAAGGGACTATGTTTCCGTTGGCAACATATTAATTCACTGTATGAAAAAAAGACAAGCCCCAGTTTATGTCTGTCGGTATAACATGCTGTGTCTGTCATTATAACATGTTGTGTCTGTCGGTATAACATGTTGTGCCTGTCTGTATAACTTGTTGCAGTGCTTTATATGACAAGTTTTATGTAAAAAACGGCAAGAAATCTGAATTACACTTTGCATCTTCTGTAAACTGATATATGATTTTTAATCTGGAAGGCATAATACAATTCACGGTGATATATCTTGTTACTTTGTTCAATAAATAAGATCCTTTTTTTGGTAATGACCCCTAAGCCTACAGTAATCTTAATGATGTTTTCTAGGTTCTAACGCAGTATTTCATGGAATGTTCTTGAATTTGTTTGTTTTAAATATTTCTTGTTTTAGTTCATACCATTTTAGAATGCTTTTCATTGATTGCTGTGTATTCTGTCAAGATGTTTTGGATCAAGGCTATCAAGTCAATTCTACACATTCATCTGGTGTCTGCTCTGGTCAGTCTGGACAATCAAGTGTATTCAGGTGAATTATAATACAACGTATCCTAGGGTAGAGATTATGTCCACTTCGTTCTGCCTATCAATCAATATCTGTATATCTGTTATCAGTGTTGTTCTTAGTTACTTTGGGGACCTAGACACAAATATCTTCTGGTTCCTCTTAGCATCATATTTTTTTTATCGAAATCAATACTTGAAGAAAGTTTCACCATTAGTCGTATAGGCAGTAGGCTAGTCTACAAGAACAGCTGCGATTGTTATAATACTGACTAAAAAAATACAATCATGTTTAGCTATATTATTATCAGTTTGAACGACAAAAATTAAAAAAAAAAAAAAACTTTAAAAATCTCTTGCATTATAAATGTTAAGTTTTAATATTAACGTAACAATAAAAAGAAATTCATTCTCAAAATTTAAATTGTTTTGATATTCTACTGTTAGGTTGTGGATTTGATGTGGTACAAGGACACCCTGAGATGTTCAAGTTCTGCAATGCTTATGGCCTCTGTATAAAAACATCTTGTGGAAATGACAGGGTGTTTAGGTAAATCAGTTTGTTTTTTCCCGCTTTAAATTAAAACATGTTGTGATTTCTTATAGCCTACATTACAGTGCCTTCTTTAGTGCTCCTGTACGCCATTCGCTGTTTACAGTTCTTTTCTTTTCCACCTTCCTGATAGTTGAAACTACTTGGATTTATTATGCTTAGTCTGCCTAAAATAGTCTTTAAATGCTGGGTGAACAATAACCTGCAACACTGTGACTGAAGAACTAACAACTCGGACACTCCCCATGCTAGATCGTTAGAAATCGAAAATAGCTCATTTCAATGAAGTAAATTTTCTTTAAAATGATGGTACATACGATTTTTAGAGCATTTTCGAAAAAAAATGCTCTATTGTCCCCGTTTTGTCTGTCTGTCTGTCCGTCCGTCCGTCATCACTCTAGATCTCAACAACCATAAGTCCTAGACCCATGATGTATATATCATTTTGTAGGTCTTGGCCTGCCAAGAAATGACTTTTTTCCATTTCGCGATCTGACCTCTCAGATCTTGAGATAAAGGAGAACGCCACACACCAATTTCCCCACGGAATAGTCAACAACTGCGGAAACGTGGTTTTCCCTTCTGTCAGCATCATACTGAACCCCATTCTAAAACGCATCCTATTTAAAGCTATGGTCATCTCTATCACAAAGTCAACTGTGGACAAACTGGAAGTGTCAGTTCCTTATGAGGTTGGCGTTGCATTTAGAAAGGATTATGTGTTTTAAAGTTACTTATAAAGTACCATTTTTTAACTATATAAGCTATATTAATAATGGACCGCCCTATATCTCAGCAACCATAAGTCCTAGACCCATGATGTATATATCATTTTGTAGGTCTTGGCCTGCCATATGTACATCAAAAGTTCATTTCGCGATAGGACTTCTGAGGGCCGGGCTTCAGGGCTCCTAAGGGGCTTATATATTATATATACACCTTGTACGTACAATAACCCATTCATTTGGTGCGAAATACTGCAGCACGTAGTTTCACCAAGATTTATTAAGAAACTCATCAAATGAAATAGTAAGCTTGTGTTCTGAGTTAAATTGAAAGTATCAGAGCTATGCAACAATTGACGGAGTTTTCGGACGATTAAATGACTACAATTTCGAATGTTTTCAATTATGAGTCCTATTTCAGTAACCACAAACCACTTGTAGTTAGATTTAAGAGACAATAATTTTTTTTTTAAATATAAAGAAACGTCTTTATAATATTTTTTTTACAGATATATGCATTACACAATTGAATTTATAAACATTTCCAAAATTTACAAATATTTACTGAAAGCTAACAAACGTACTGATACATAACAAGAAAATGCGCTAACACGTCCTGTGTCCAGAATGGAACAGGCTTAATTGCTTGTTTAGCTCAATTTATCATATTACCGACAGAGACCATTAAATATACAGCCACCATGAATTTAGCAGTTGACGAAGTCTCCGTGGTTTATGAATAATAGTGCCAACGGATCAAGGCATCTAACGCAGAGAAAAGGACCGTCTCAATTCGCATGTATTGACTTTTGAGACGTGAGTTCCAAGAGCCATGAGAGAAGCAAAATGTTGTTCAGACCACAGAATGGTCAAGATATGATATCAGCAAAAAATATGTTATAACTGTGGTATGTGCCACTGTTATATGTTATATCTGTGGTATGTGATACATATTATATATTATATTTGTGGTATGTGCCACTGTTATATGAGGCTAGATGGTTGACACTCTTCTGCAGTGGTTCTAAAACGTTAGCGCTTCGCTTTGAAAACCACTGCTCTAATGTAATCAGTTATCTTTTATGTGAGTCTATTTTATTGATATGCAAACTAAGCGGCTGGGGGGGGGGGGGGCTTCACGGCTAAGGAGGCCACCTTAGGGACTTTATTTATTGCAGTTACCTGTTATGTCTAGCAAATATGACAGTTTAGGGGGGCTAGAAATGCTCGTATGTCGAACACTACTAAGACCCATGATTCGGAAACAAAGACTTTGGCAGAGGTTGTTCTAGGTCCCAAATTATTCAGTCGATATAAACATAAACAAATATTTTACATAGGGCCCCCAAATAGCCTTTTGAATTTACCCCCCCCCCCCACAGTACCTTTTTTATGGAGTTCCCCAAAAAACATAAACACGTTTTGTCGTTGACAAAACATACAAAAAAAAACGAAAAAAAAAATAAGTTAAACATTAAAAATATAACTAATAAAGGAACAATGAAATTAAAATATTTGAACTACCGTAAGAGAGATACATATTCACATTTTTAAGCAGCTTTGAATCTGACAGAAAATTAAATATAAGGCATTTTGAAAACTGGGCCCCTCTACTCCTAATAAAATAAAATAAATTATTTATTATAGATAATAGTCATTTTGAAGTCGATGTCCCCCCTCCCTTCTTTCTTCAAGGTTCGGGGTCCATGAAAAGTGTTCTGTTGCTCCCCAACCAACTCTCGGCTGTCAAAGATCCTAAAATACGTGTATAATGTTATGCAAATGTATGTATACATTTCAGTAAGACTGACTGTGGCTGTGTACCATCAGTGATGACTTCCAACACAGACGTCATACCAGGGGCACATCCAGATCAAACCTCCAGTCTGGAAAATTCCACGATTCTCGATGAAAGAACTCGAGCTGTTGCATCGGTAGTGATCGGATTTGTGGAGACCGAGGCGGATCAGCTGTTGAATACATTGAGTGCAGAGGTGCCCGGAAGTGGGGCAACTACAACTAGTACTTCGACATTTCTCACTGAGCCAACAACTTCGATAAGTACACTCTCTACCGACGTAATGGTCGTATCAACAGATTTTACCAACAATACCAGTCAAAAAGAGAGTTCTGTTACAGAAAGTCTCAAAATGCAGACATCGCAAAAAATGACTGACAACAGTGCACTGAGATCAGATGGGGCCAATAATTCCGAATTTGAAATTAATCTGTCGACTACTTCATTAGAAAACACTTCTGGGAAGCTTACGAACTTCCAGATGACAACAGATTTGTTAGTGAAATTTTCAGATTGGAACTCAACAACAGATTCGTCTGTCTCAATTTCTGATATGAACTCAACAACAGATTCGTCTGTTTCATTTTCTCATTGGAACTCAACAACAGATTCGTCTGTCTCATTTTCTGATTGGAACTATACAATATATTCGTCTGTCTCATTGTTTGATTGGAACTCTACAACAGATTCGTCTGTCTCATTTTATGATTGGAACTCTACAACAGATTCGTCTGTCTCATTTTCTGATCACAACTCGACATATTCGGCTAATCAGTTGCAAAATTTTTCAAGGTTCCTTTTGACAACCGTCTCTTCGGAGACATTTGTCGATCAGAAATTGACTTATTCTAACAATACGGACCAGGGCAAAGCTGTTGCTGTAAATGGTTCCTTTGGTAGGTATAAAAGTACACCAGATTTCTCTCATACTATTACACTTCTTTCTAATGAACATACTTTACGAGGGCATTATGTGACATTTGTTTAAATATAAAAATAATCATTAAAGAAGTTAACATATGTAAATAGCCGCGGAAGTATTTAGTTTAAAATCTTACATCTCTCTAATCCATTTCTAAAAATAAATACCTAAACCAAAAAGTTAAAAATAATTCACTTCCTGATAATAAAATGCGGATGTAAGACTTATTTATAATTTTGCTAAGTATACCATCATTAATTTATCATTCCTTCAAGTATTTTTAGTAACGCTCTACACTTCTACATACCAAACTATAAATCTTTACTTTTTATTAAAGGACGGTAAGATAAAGGTTTGTCAGAACCTGTACAGTTGTTTCCCTTTTCTCATCGCTGTTTTTTTTTAACTGCCAAGTCTACATCATCCATCACCCATCAGTTTCAACTCATATTACCTTTTGATCTTATACTAATTATTATAAAGAACTTTTAGCCCTTGTCCCCCCCTTGCCCGGAAGTTTCTCATAAAATACCTATTGCCGATAGTTCTCAAAATAGTACAGTCAGGAGCTTTTAATAGACAATGGATTCAGAGCCGCTGGAATAGCAATACGTTACATCTAAGTGACCACACGACAAATACATAGTATTATGTAATTTAGTAGTCGATTAGCATTGGGTCTATTAACTCGTTAGGCCACCGGGTACACGCTTGTGTAGAACTATGAGTTAAGATGACCCTGAAATAATAAGCAAAGGCTTGAAATGACTAACAGATAAATTTGTTTGTTCTTAAAATATTTTAATCTCATTATCTTTTATTTATTTATCTATGGGCGCGTGTTTTATATTGGCTCACTTTCCCTTGAAAATACTTCTATAATGTGTAAGTTATATTAATATGTGCTAAATTAAAACATTATCAAAGTAAAACTCATTCAAATGTTTCTATAATTTTTTATTGTTTAACGGATGTACCTGGCTGTAATACTGGAACATATTATTACATTTTATTCATAAATCTATAAAATTTAAACATTAAATAAAGAGACAAGTACCACATTCCAACTTTTATTTATCTAGCCTACACTTTTTATTCGTAATATGGGCCTTTGACAGGGACTCTAAAAATAGCTTAGGCCAAGATAACTTTTTACAGTAGCTTGACACGCACACACACACACACCTTTATAGAACAATCACATACATAAACACATCCCTAATACATTATATACATATTTTTTCTTTAGTTTGTCAACCGGAAGTGAAAATTACAGGCATGAACGATAGTGAAATTCTCATTGGTGAATCGTCGGTTGGAAGAGTCTATATTGGCGTCAAAGGGCTAAGTAACAACAATGGAGCGATCTATTTCAGAGGCAGCAGTCTTTTGTGGATACCATTCTATGATAGTATAACTTTCCCTTCAGGTAAACGAAAAATCTAATGCTAATTAATCAAAATAGAATATATTATGGGTGAGAAAATTTCTAGAACTGTAGCCACATCTGAATGCTGTCGCCTTGTCTATATTCAAAGGGCTACTAGGTTTAAATTCTAGCGAGTCCAATTACCTACCCTTGTGTTGCATGCAGGGCTCGATTTACCGCCGGGATGATATCCCCGGCACTGAGAACTGTCATCCCCGGCTCTGCTTTAGATAATATATCCCCGCTGGGGATGAAACCATAGACAGATCCCCGGCTCTGCAGAATTTTTTTTCATCCCTGGCAGTGGTTTTTTCTTAAATCGAGAACTGGTTGCTAGTAGCTTTTGTACATTTGACTGTAAGGATGAGATGAAATCTCATTGAGCCAATAAATCACTAATGGGACGGTTTCTTAGATGACCTTCTTTCATCCAATAGTACAACGGCCATGGAGTCAATACAGGAAATACAACGGGCGACTTTTGCCATGACCTGAAATATCTACTGTCCTCACCGGAGATCGAACTAGGGACCCGGGACCCTCAGGTCGAAAGTTGAGCGTTTAACTGTACGACCATTAGTCTCCACAATGACAACATTATCCAAGCCATCAATTATTTCTTTGCTAATCAAAGTTTTCTTTTGTGTGTTTGTGTTTACATATATATCTGGAATGAGTTAATTTACTGATTCTGAACACAGGTTTGACCATCTCTCTTGAGATAAAGGAGAACGCCACTCACCAACTTCCCCAAGGAATAGTCAACAACTGCGGAAACGACGTTTTCCCTTCTGTCAGCATCATACTGAACCCCATTCTAAAACGCATCCTATTTAAAGCTATGGTCATCTCTATCACAAAGTCAACTGTGGACAAACTGGAAGTGTCAGTTCCTTATGAGGTTGGCGTTGCATTTAGAAAGGATTATATGTTTTAAAGCTACTGGTTTGGAAGTAGCTATTTAAATATAAAACAATAGATTTTAAAGATTGGTTGAGAGTTTAAATTAACATATTTAGCAAGCAGATCTACGAATCTATGGATATTTTAAAATTGTTTTTTGTTTTTTTTTAAGCCAGGAGAAAGGAAGTTGGTTGAAATGGAATGTAACGGTCACAGTTTGATAGGGCGAGTAGGAGATCATGTGGCTGTGTCCCCCGTTTTCACTATAGGTGGCTATAATGATCTCTGTTATATACTGACACCATGACGTAATTGAGATATTTTATGTAGTAATTCAAACATAATTTTCAGTAATTAACTAATATCCTTGACAGAAAACAAGTTGGTAGACATTGACAGAAAACAAGTTAGTAGACATTGACAGAAAAAAATTAGTAGACATTGACATAAAACAAGTTGGTAGACATTGACAGAAAACAAGTTGGTAGACATTGACAGAAAAAAAATTAGTAGACATTGACAGAAAACAAGTTGGTAGACATTGACAGAAAACAAGTTGGTAGACATTGACAGAAAACAAGTTGGTAGACATTGACAGAAAACAAATTGGTAGACATTGACAGAAAACAAGTTGGTAGACATTGACAGAAAACAAGTTGGTAGACATTGACAGAAAAAAAATTAGTAGACATTGACAGAAAACAAGTTGGTAGACATTGACAGAAAAAAATTAGTAGAACTTTGACAGAAAAAAAGTTGGTAGACATTGACAGAAAAAAAATTAGTACACATTGACAAAAAACAAGTTGGTAGACATTGACAGAAAACAAGTTGGTAGACATTGAAAGAAAAAAATTAGTAGACATTGACAGAAAAAACGTTGGTAGACAGTGAATGTTTTCGATTTGTCACTTAAATTAAAAATAAACATTAGTGATTCATAGGATGGTTGGGAAATCCTCAAGTTGTGAACAATTACTCTTGTAATATTATAATCTTTGATGCTGATACATAGTACATATATTAACCTTTTCTCATTTTCTTAAGATGAAAATATCAATTATGTTATTTTTAATTTAAAGATGTTCATAATAGTTTAAAGATGTTCATAATAGTTTAAAGATGTTCATAATATTTAAAGATGTTCATAATAGTTAAAATCTTTATTTTGTTGACTGTCTTTTATATAAAAGCATGAAACAAAAATTCACATAACTTCAAATTTCAAATGCGAATTAAAAAGACTTCACAGTAGGCCTATATATATATATATATATATATATATATATATATATATATATATATATATATATATACTATAAATGAACTTACAAGTATACTTTGAAAATAAAGTAATTTAAATTTAATAGGTATATGAAGTAATTCATATTTAAACTGGATATTAATTTTACGTCTTTTCCCAGGAGATAAGAATGATTTGTCAAGTCGACCTAGGCCTATATTCGTAGGCAGAGGTTGTCCTGCAGAAAACACTGGAGACTATTATGGTGATATCTCACAGGCAAGTTGGCTTCAGTGTAATTTATACAACTGACCTTGTTTTTTTTATGACTGTTGTGTTAAAAAAGTATTGCTTTTAAATTAAAACTAATCAGTTTATCCCCCTGATATTTCTAAAAAAAATTCTATTTACAGATCAGCATTCATAGATGTACCAGGACAACAACTTTTAAGTAACTCAACTATAAAAATACGAGACTGGAAAATTTGAAAATCTACCAATGTCTTGTATATGATCATAATTCATAGATGTACAGGACTACATTTCTCATCAAAATTATTCTTTTCATCATGTAATTACTTCTGGTGTGTTATCCATTTATTTATAAACTATCCATTAAGATGTTCATCAAATACGTCAAATATAAGTTCCCCCTGTGATGTACGCATATAGATGTAAATGTAACGAAATAAAGAAAAAAAACTCGAATACGAAGAAACTCGCTATGTTGATAGCTGAGATTATTATGATATCGTACATTATGATATCGTACATTATGATATCGTACATTATGATATCGTACATTATGATATCGTACATTATGATATCGGACGCAGTTTCAGAGCAGGAGACTTGGAGTATAGATTTACGCTGAGCTAATTTTTTTGTTTCCGTATTTAAATATTTTAATTTACCTTTTATTCAATTTTTTAAAATCATATACTTTATTTAGTATGGTATTTTTGTTTACGATTAAAAAATATTTATGAAATGTATTTATGTGTAATATAAGCATTTTTCTTTTGTTGCATAGTTTTGTTTATTTATTAATGCGTATTGTTATAGAAATTTATCTTTGTGAGAATGTAATTGATTACCATGCCCTCTCTCTTCTGGTTCCTATTTTTATAAGATCCATGAATTTGCTTCAAATCATAAAGAAAGCGGCGGACCTAATATTCTTGAGTTGATAAAAAATCGAGAATTATACTGTGTACATAACAAGTTATAAAATTCTTATTAAATACAGTATTGACCTACAATAGTTAAAATAAATTCATATTAAATACAGTATTGACCTACAATAGTTAAAATAAATTCATATTAAATACAGTTTTGACCTACAATAGTTAAAATAAATTCATATTAAATACAGTATTGACCTACAATAGTGGGGTAGTGACTCTACACATTTAACCACTTAAGCTAAGGACCATTCTGCATCAAGCAATACATAAATGCGTCAATAGTAACTATACATTTTATTTATTTTTACTTATAGTTTATGTAATTGTTTATCATTAATCTATCCTTCCCTTCTTCCCCCCTTCCCACAAAAAAAAAAAACAACAACAAAAACAAACAAAAAAAAAACAAAGAATAACACTGGGCAACAAAAAAATATTTTTTTGAAAATCGTCCAGGATTTTCCAGTTGAATTAGACTAATTTTGATGCATTGAGTCCGAAAATGACATTGGTTTTGCTCAATCAGGTCAGGATTTTTTGCTACAGAAATTAAAAAAAACCCTTTTTTTTTTTTTTTTGTAAAAAACACATTTTTGCGGATCATCAGCTGATAAAACCCCTGACGATTTTTTCCGTTTTACCCAAGAAATAAAAGTCAACGTATTCAAATTCTTTCAGTTTATATTTATCCACAAATTTGATAAGCATAATTATCATAATTTTAGTATTAGTATAACGTGAAACAAAAGTTCAGAGTTCAAGGCATAAATCGGCGTTTCTTCGATTCCCGTGTGTGAGCAGCTGCTGTGTTGTCTCTCTTCAGCGATCAGCAGTAGTCCGCCAGCATGACTGCGTCCCACCTCCCCTGGTACCTTTCCTCCATTTGGCGGATGTCCTGATGGAACCTTTCTTCCTGCTCATCGCCCCAAGGTTTTCATGAGACTTCTCCATGTGTGAGAACAGGAAGTGCATCTTTATACTCATCAAACAACCGAGTTTTTGGAAGTCCTCTAGCATGCTGCTGATGAGTCTGGCGTGGTTTGCTACCTTTGTGTTCCCCAGGAAGTTGTTCACCACCTGCACAAACGATTTCCAGGCGGCGCACTCAAGCTTGTTCATGGAGTTTTGGAACTCTGTGTCCTTTATGAGCTGCCGTATCTGTGGGCCGTCGAAAATGCCGGCCTTCAGCTTCTCAATGGTCAGTTGACGAAATGCCCGGCACATGTAGTTGAAGCATCTCCCATCCTTGTCCAGAGCGCGCGTAAACTGTTTCATTAACCCAAGCTTCATGTGTAGCGGTGGGATCAATAACTTCTCCCGGTCAACAAGTGGTTCATTTATGATGTTTCTCGCTCCAGGTACTAACTGCTCTCGTGCCAGCCACTCTTTCTTTACATAGTGCTGGGCTCTGTCGCGACTGTCCCACATACATATAAAGCATGGGTACTTCGTGAACCCGGACTGCTGACCAAGTAAAAAGTTCACCATCTTCAAGTCGACGCAGATGATCCATTGGTGCTGCTCATATTGGATTTTGTCGAGCACGTACTTCACTGCTTAATATTTCTCTTCAAGAGTTGTGGAGTGCGAAAGAGAGATTGAGGCAAACTGGCTCCCGTTGTGGAGAAGTAAACACATCAAAGAGGGCTTGCAGCTGTCAATGAAGAGTCGCCAATCTCTCGGATCGTATTGAGAACCGCCGAGTTTATCAAGAAGACCGGCGACATCTCGGCAGTACACAAGGTCTTTCTCCTGACAGAAGTAGCCCATGTAGTCCTCATGCCTTCTACGGAAGAAAGTGATACTCGCGTAATTGATAAGTAGATTTTTCTCTTTGAGTCTGGAGGCCAACAGCTCGGAGGAATTATTCGACAAGTTGAGATCCCGAACCAGATCATTAAGCTCACATTGTAAGAACGGCTGCGGACCATCTTGTGATTCATACTCCTCTTCTGTATCTCCTCCCTCGTCTAAAGTGGTGGTCTCATCGTCGATGTCAGGAAGATCTCTGAACGCTGGTACAGGAATTTCTTTGCAGTGAGCAGCTGGATGACGGGCAGATGGAAGGTCGGGGTACTGGAGGCTGTGCCCAATCAAGTGCTGATGCATTAAATAATCAAGTGAAAATCCAGATTGATGATTTATAAATAAAATGTAATTATCTCTGTTTTTATAATTGTGATTATTTTGCTTCTAATTTGTATGCAGCTAATTTAGAGAAATAAAAAAAAAAAGTAAGGTTCCCTTCTTAGCCCTAACGGGCCTTCGGGGCAGATGAAGTGTATAATTCATCTGTTTCTATAACCTCAGCATATGAAGGGATTGTGTGGTTAGCACAACGCCCAGCCGCCTTACTTCCCCAACTTAAGTCAGGTACCCATTTAAAGCTGGGTGGACTTGTTGGACGACTTTGCACCAAATTTCACCTGGGAAAATTCTATGGACCTCACCGAGGATCGAACCCAGGACTCTCAGGTCGACAGTCGAGTATCTACACCACTCGGCCATCCGTCCCAATTTAGAGAAATGATTGAACTCAAAACCCCTGATATTAGAATACGTATAGCTCGTCAAGTAGGTCTATGGCTGTATCTCAAGAAGTTGACCTGACCGAGCAAAACCAATGTGATATTCGGACTTAGAACACCCAAATTAGTCTAAATCAGTTGAAAAACTCCTGACGATTTTTTTGGCTGTTGCCCAGTGTAATTTAAGAATTGAAAAAAAATTCTGTTGGATTGTTTCTGATCTCGACTTCCTATATAAAAGTGTTGATATTTGTCAGATTTCAGAGTCGTATAAATCGTCCCACAACTGTTATAGGCTAAACAAAATAAGTAACATTTTTTTGCTTTACATTGGGAATACATGTATTGTTTTCATAAAGATGTATGTTTTCATAAAGATGTATGTTTTCATAAAGATGTATGTTTTCATTTAGATGTATGGTTTCATAAAGATGTATGTTTTCATAAAGATGTATGTTTTCATAAAGATGTATGGTTTCATAAAGATGTATGTTTCCATGTATTTACAGTATACAGGCAGTATTTACAGTATACAGGCAGTATTTACAGTATTAACAATAACTTTTTTTTTAACAAGTCCTCTAAAGCCAGTGAAGATGTAATTTTATTTGTCGAACAGGGGTTGGGAAAGCTTTTTGAACCTTTGGCCACACTAGGCTATTAAAATGGAAAGAGTTTTATTATGAAATTATATAAATTTAATATTTACTAAACACTAAGCACAGTGGAGCAGACAGCTTGAATGAAGCCTGGGCACATGTTTTTGTGGATTGTTATCTTTTAGTTCTACGCATTTAATTGAAAATCATCAGATAGCATTTGATGTTCAAT
This sequence comes from Bulinus truncatus, assembly GCA_021962125.1. Lineage (NCBI taxonomy): Eukaryota > Metazoa > Mollusca > Gastropoda > Planorbidae > Bulinus > Bulinus truncatus. The sequence continues at coordinate 3,697,354 of JAGDYQ010000081.1, read as the reverse complement.
GAAGTTATTGTCTTAAATATACTGAAATATTCTCAAATACTCAGAAAAAAATCAAAATGCCAATGTTTAACCACATTTGCCTAATTTTACTTTTTTTCCCTATATAAAGATATTTTTTTCTTCGTTTTTTTAAGCTGTGATCACGCAAAGCTGGTAAATTATAGACCTACATTGTGGGCAATATTTAAGTAGTTAAAGATTATGAATAAAACAACCACCAAAAAAAAAGTTTGACAACTTGAAATGTTAGAAATAAAACAAGTTTCCATTTTATTTTAAGATGTGAGACCATAAAACATTGCAAACAAAAACAGCGACAAAAGTAATAATAAAGTAAAAAAAAAATCAAATAGAAAGTAAAGGAACGAAACAATAACCAAGTGTGCCGCATATTCAAGACAAACATTTCATATCAGCAGTCATACAGTACAGAAGAAATCTCCCCTGCAATTGTAACACGTAACACAATATATGGTCCCACCGATACTACCTCAAACTACAGATGAACGATCTACAAGCAAACAAACACGCACTAACATTTTTTCTCATGTCTTGTTGATGATAATTATCTCGAGAAACAGAACTCTTAACTAAATAAAGAGCTGTATCGCTAGCTGGTGATGGATACGTTCAAACTAAATAAAGAGCTGTTTCGCTAGCTGGTGATGGATACGTTGGAAGATTTCTTCTTGAGTCCACATTTAGCCTTGGAGTCCAGACCTAGACGCCATATTCCTTTCTCGATGACTAGAAACAAGAGAAACAGTTTGTTGCATTAAAAATCAGTAGTTTGTGACAGTTCAGTAGCAATTAAGTCATCAGCCTATGTATAGCTGTTGTTCACGTTTGGGGGTTGAGGGGGAATATTCAAGACCGCATCTTAAAAATGTAAGCCGTCTCGTAGAACTAATAAATACATTTCGAGAAGAAAACTATTGGAAAAAAATGTTTCTTAAATAACCGTAGTTTTAAAAATTAAATTTACATTGGAATACGTAAACAAAACTTGAAGGTCCCCCCACCCTCCACCCCCTGTCAACCCCAAAGCATCATGGGGAGGGGGTGGAGATTAAATGGTTTAATTAGACTATCAGTAACAAAAGGCCTTGAATCCAAGTTTATGTTTGCTTATTTAACTTTTTTTTCAGATCTTTTTTTTTTGTCTTTCTACCTCCATTGAACATTGGCTGCTGTCTCTTACAATGTCTACCTCCATTGAACATTGGCTGCTGTCTCTTACAATGTCTACATCCAGTGAACATTGGCTGCTGTCTCTTACAATGTCTACCTCCACTGAACATTGGCTGCTGTCTCTTACAATGTCTACCTCCATTGAACATTGGCTGCTGTCTCTTACAATGTCTACCTCCACTGAACATTGGCTGCTGTCTCTTACAATGTCTACCTCCACTGAACATCGGCTGCTGTCTCTTACAATGTCTACCTCCACTGAACATCGGCTGCTGTCTCTTACAATGTCTACCTCCATTGAACATTGGCTGCTGTCTCTTACAATGTCTACCTCCATTGAACATTGGCTGCTGTCTCTTACAATGTCTACCTCCACTGAACTTTGACTGCTGTCTCTTACAATGTCTACCTCCATTGAACATTGGCTGCTGTCTCTTACAATGTCTACCTCCTTTGAACATTGGCTGCTGTCTCTTACAATGTCTACCTCCACTGAACATTGGCTACTGTCTATTACAATGTCCACCTCCAGTGAACATTGGCTGCTGTCTCTTACAATGTCTACCTCCACTAAACGTCGGCTGCTGTCTCTTACAATGTCTACCTCCACTGTAAATCGGCTGCTGTCTCTTACAATGTCTACCTCCACTGAACATTGGCTGCTGTCTCTTACAATAGCGGTTCATATAAGAATGCGCTTACCTTTCTGATGCGGTAATTGGGAACTAGCGAACTTCTTCAAACCCTTAGTTGTTTTAAACGAAATGTATGTGTCATTGCGTACCTCTGCTAAACCTTTCCCCGTAACCCTTGGGGCACGCTTGCCACCGGTTAAGAACCGTTGCCTTACAACACATCTAACCCTATCGTGCACTTACCTATATTTTCACCAACAAGAAGGGGGCAGGTTGAAGGTAGCAGGTTTGGCTCAGTCTCACCATTTGGTTTGAAGTTATACCACAGTACTGCTAAACCCTGTAGTGATAGGGAAAATATTGCAATGTTGAAAATTCGCGTTTTTTAAATATTATATTGCCTACTTCTGGTGAAATATGTTATACGACTTGCAGCTTGATAAAGGTGTATTATATATTTGGATATGACACGGATGGCGGTGTAGGGCGCTAAACTGTTGACCTGATTGTCTCTGGTTTAATCCTCGGTGAGATTCATGGGAAAAATGTATGCTCCTGATTGACAGTTCCCAAAGTACATCTAGATTTAAATGGGTACCTGACCTTATTTGAGTAAGATAAACGGCAAGTGAAAGTTGTTCTAGCCAGCCAATTCTTTAACATAGCGTGGATAATAAAAAACTGATGAATTCTAAGCCTCATCGCTCTGATGGCCAGTAAGAAAACTTTATAAATAAAGATAATATTGATATCTCCTTTATTGTTTTTTAAAATTTTATTAAAACATTTTAAAAAAGGGTATGGCAATCTATTTTTAAAATACCTAGCAAGGAAAGAAATAATCTGACCGGAAGCTTTAAAATAACATTGAAATGAATACAATGGAGACACGAGATTGTAAGAAGTTAATTACTTTTTTTGGAATAACTGTGACATTTTGTTCAACGAACATTGTTGCTCCACCCAGCACAGTGTCACTCAGCTGAAAAACAGCATAAGGTAATATTGGCACACTCATTAATAGAAATGCATAAGGTAATATTGTCACACACACAACTGGAAATGCATAAGGTAATATTGTCACACTCACAACTAGAAATGCATAAGGTAATATTGTCACACCATCAACTAGAAATGCATAAGGTAATATTGTCACACCATCAACTAGAAATGCATTTCGTTCTTGAGTGTATTAATAATTGTTACTACTATTTGAAATATATATAAATATAATATGTGCATTAGGTATATGACTTGAAAAACAAATTTTGTAATTTTACAAGTGGCGTGCCAGATTCTGATGAGCTTTTATATAAAAATAATAAATACAGCAAAAAATCATCAATTTTGTTGAAAAAGTTCACCCATCAAAACATTTTTTAGTTTAAAAATAATCCATTTGGCTCTTTTTACTGAAGTTCACTTTTACTCCTATTGCTTACCATTAAGATTCTATTTCCTGTTCTCCATGTTAGATTTTTCAATTATACTTGAGTTTGAATAATTATTTTAATTTTGCTTAATTTTATTCTTAAAAATGTCTTACAAAAAATCATCACTTTGCGTTGCTAAAAATAAGGACAAATGGGCGAGTAATTTGAAAAAATTTCAAAACACTCTTAAGAAAAGAAACAAAATCGGAATCGAGATCGAGCCATTGCATTCACATTCTAGGATGCCAAAAGAGTTGAAGATAATTGGTCGCTACATGGGCTTGGCCTCTATGGAAAAATCCAGATTGAAAAGAGTTGCAGCACTCAGGAAAGAAGTAGAGCTATTATGGAGCTTTTTAAATTTCCCGATACTGTCTTTGCGATCAGTGAGCAGAAAAATTGAAACTTTAATTAAAAGGTATGATGTTCATTTGAAAAAAACCTGTGGGTGACATACGGGAGCAGTTTGATAAGTTATTTGATGTCACAAACAAAACTGGTCAATACAAATTCAAAGTGGAGATAAGACGGGATATACTACAACTAAAATTGCTAGTCAAAGTACAATTCATCCATCAAAACAGAAAATTGTTTGCAAAATTAATGAGGCACAACAACAACAAAGCAGTTTTAAAGTTCCAGTGATTCAAGTGATAACGAGAATTCTCAAAGTAGCTCTGATGGTGCTGATGCAATGCAGTCATCCACAGAAAGCTTGGATCAAAGCACACATAAGAAACAATCACAGCAATCTACTTCTAGTGCAGTTTCATTAGTTCAATCTGGGAAACTACCAGTTCGAAGAGCAGCATTAGTAAGCAAAATTTTGCATAAGTCCGGCGTAAAAATAGCAACTCCTTCTCAGTCAGGTGTCTATCGAGCTGTATTCAGAGAAGCAAGTAAACTAAAAGAAACATTAATAAATAATTTGCGTAATAGCTTATGGAGTTTACATTTTGATGGTAAAATTATTAAGAAAAAAGAACACCAAGTAGTTGCATTAAAAAATGAAGCAAAAGAAGTGAGGCTAGCCGTCTTAGTTTTACCTGATGGCAAAGCTGCTATGATTGGATCTGCCATTCAAAAAGTTTTAGATGAATATAACTTATGGTCAGCTATAAAGATGATAGTGTCAGACACTACAAATGTTAATACAGGGTCGAAGTCTGGTGTTGTGGTGAAACTTCAAAAACTGTTTGTTCAACATGGTGAGTCTGCACCAGTCTTTATAGGTTGTCAGCACCATATACTTGATTGTGTTCTTAGACACGTGTGTGATGCATTGCTCGGTGATTCAACTGAGTCTCCTAACATAAATTATCCATTTGTAAATAAGATACTTAAAGATTATGAAATGTTAAAAAAGATTTTGAAAGTAAAACAAAGAAATGTGCTCCAATTTTACAAAAACAGGAAATAGATTGGAGAGTTGATATGAAATTTTTGCACCATCTAATTTGCGTTTTTAAGCATTTTAAGAGTTCTCAACAAATGCCAAAAGTTAATTTTAGCGCACTGCCTGGCCTCAGCAATGCCCGATGGAACTCTCGAGCAATTTTTGCATTGTTGGCTTTCATACTATTGCCTGATGAACGAAAGAACCTTCAGAAATTGTGTGAATTTATATGTGGACATTGGAGTGATGCCTGGTTTAGTGATCATCATTACAAAGCTGAACAATATGAACTTCTTTTCCATGCTGTTAATGATTATCCAAAAGGGTTGCGCTGTCTTCGAAATCATTGGTCTCAAAGTCCATCTCCAATACTCACTCCACGTAGCAATGTTTGTGCAGAAAGAGCAATAAAAGTTCTGCAAGATATTATTCCCCTTTGCCACTCACCAGAGAAACTGAATTTACGTTTTATTTTTACAAATAAACGTTTATGAAACAATACTTGAAATTATTAACAAATTTCAATTTTTCTAAAACTTCAAAATGTTTGGTGGGTGACATTTTTCAATTTTTTTAATAAATTTGATATGGTTTTGTGTTTCTACAATAAAAACTCATCTGTTGATGGTATGCCATACAAGTGTTGTTCTGAAGTCATATACCTAATGTGCATATTAAAAGTTAAAAAGATATGGTACAGTAAATATTTCAGTGCAGCAATTGAAATGTTTGTTAAAAGTCCTTACAATAATCATGATGATATAAACTATAATGGTCCTAATGCAAATGTTTACAGTGGACAATAAGTAAATACATTCTCTGACTGTAACACTGAATTGTGAATGCTCACAGTGCACAACAAGTAAATACATTCTCTGACTGTAACACTGTATTGTGAATGCTCACAGTGCACAACAAGTAAATACATTCTGTGACTGTAACACTGTATTGTGAATGCTCACAGTGCACAACAAGTAAATACATTCTCTGACTGTAACACTGTATTGTGAATGCCCACAGTGCACAACAAGTAAATACATTCTCTGACTGTAACACTGTATTGTGAATGCTCACAGTGCACAACAAGTAAATACATTCTCTGACTGTAACACTGTATTGTGAATGCTCACAGTGCACAACAAGTAAATACATTATCTGACTGTAACACTGTATTCACTTACAAAAGCTTGTATTGTGGCCACTCGGGCTCCATAGATGATTCCCATGTACCGTGCATTATATTTCTGGAAACAAATAAGAAATAAAATAATGTTAATTATTAATTATTAAGAGAAATTTTAATCAGTAAACAAACCCAACAAATTCTGACTCACATTCAACTTATTCAAAATATATGTGAAGTTTTTTGGATTATTGAAAGAAAAATATTTTTCTAATCAAACATTTCTCATCAACATACTTTGAAATATTTGGAAACTGAGATAAGTAAATGACAGTGAAAAAAAGAATAGAGATAGAAAATGAGAGGGATAGAGAATGATAGAGGATAAATAAAAAATGAGAAAGATAGAGAATGAGAGAGATAGAGAATGAGAGAGATAGAGAATGAGAGAGAAAGATAAAGAGAGAGGTATATTTGTACCAATATACTTGTAAAAGTGTAATGAAAGGGAGGGTGGTCACACATGACGTCATTTAGATCGGTTTTTATTCAGTAAAAAAATGTTGTGCTACACTGAGACGTATACATTTAACTCAACAAGATTCAGAAATACATTCATAGAGAGCCGCATACAGCTCGTTAAAGAACCACTTGTGTATCAGGCATTTGGTCATTGTATGTACGATTGGAAAAATAGAAATTATACAAAGGTAGACGTAGTCTAAACAAACAACACAAACTATTTCACTAAAATAAGATGAATGAAAATGTATATAACTGTTGTATTAACTGATTTTGTCAACAGCTCCAGTGCATCATTTAACTATATAACCGAGTGACGCAAATGTCAACCAATTGAAGTCTATTGGTTAGTGCAGTCGAAATTCAGACAATGGTGGATAACGACATTCAATTTGATCTGTGATTTCTTTCTTTGAAAAATAATCAATAATTATCCAATTTCATTTTAAGGAGAGAACTTAAACTTTAATTTTAAATTCTGACTCTTCAACGACTTGATGTTATTCCGAGTGGGAGGGGCATTAACTTTTCATAAGAAAGTCCTAATAAAGTTTCTGTGTGCTCATTTGGTTGCTATGGAAACGATAAAAATAACGGAACAAAGAAGATTTTAAAACCGCTATTGCTTTATAACTGGGATACTTAATTTCTATTAAAAAGTGAAGGATTTCTTAGTGAAAATGTATTCAAATTTGTTATTGAAACTGAGGCTTACAATTAGCGTTATTTAAATCAATAAAAAAAATTATTGCTATATTTTTTCTAGTTTCCAAGTTTTAATGTTTAAAAGGGAATGAATGCGAAGAAATTGAGGAAATGAAAGGTAAAATCTAATCTTGATTCTCTCCCAATGATATGGTACCACGACAGTGACCAATGCTAATTTTTTCCTGTTGAATATTCATGCAACTAATGAATAATATGCATATCATCAATATTAATAATAATTAACAAATGGTCCTTAAACTCAAAACATAAGTAAAACACGAATGTATGCTAATAGGGATTTAACATTCTTCAGACCAATATAATTCATAATGCATTTTTTTATTTCTCTATAAGTTTCTATGTAAAAATGATAAAACAAAATTAATACATAAATAAAAGAACTAAAAAAGAAACAATATTACGTCATTAAAATATGCGCCGGAGGAAGTAGAATGAAATAAAAAATTGACTAACCATTAACGTAAATCGTGTAAATTGTGCAATGTTGTGTGATTGATGCATACAATAAAAGAATTAAAGCTAATTAGAAGATTAAACAGATTTTGAAATTAAACTTTGATTATTATAGATTCGTGGAAATTTACAGTAATGAATATCATACAATATTTTGACTTTGTATTTATTTTAGTAAAGAGTAATAAAATTTCACTCTTAAGAACTTAACTATCAAAAGTTACTTTTTATGTCTTTATATTGTGACATCTTTATGCAATAATTTTTATTACAGTGTATACTAAACCGTAACATTTACATATATTATTCGGTAATCATTCAACATCTCATACAAATAAAAATACATCTGATACAGATATATAGGCCTAATAGTAAATTTATCATACAAAAATATGTTGTTAGAGTGTCAACTAATTAAAGACTCGTCAGTTTCCTATCTTTGATATTTTATTCCTTGACCTATTAATGTAATAATTTGTACTTACTATATAGTCGACTATTTAAGTTAAATTTGTAACATTCTGTAACACTTCTTTTAACATTTACAATAACACTTAAACACTCATCACCTTCGATCTTAACAAACTGTCTTCATTATTTTACAGTTTATTTGACGACATCATGGGAGACTTCATGATAAGAACTTTGATTGGCAAATCTCTAATGGTGAGCAGCCAAATTTGTAAAGATATTTTTTTTAATTTAATGTTTTTTTTTTATTTGTGTGTATTTGTGTATAGACAGAAGCATTCATTACCCTAAGGGCTAAAGGGTAGGGAGGGGGGCAAGTTATGATGAGTGAGTTTATAAAAGGGCTGTTACCGATGTTTTTTCTATTTTTCCAAATATTGTGGATGGCAAAAGATATTGGCTTAGCGCGATTGAACGGTGGAAAGTCCAACTGGATGGCACAAAGGCCAAGTGAACCTTACAAATGGCCAACTGAACGACAGACAGGCCAAGCGAGCGTTAGACAGGGCAACTAAACGGTAGAAAGGCCAAGTGAACGTTAGACTGAATGAAATATTAGCCAATGGGCTCAGCCTGTGCACAAAGCCAAGAGGGTTCACTGGTCTCTATCTATACATGTATCGTTTCTAAAATGGGTTCTGAATACTTGGCGGTGAAGGGGGCAAACCCCCTGCCCCATCCCATGATGGACGCCCATGTGTATTTAACATTGACTTGCCATTTAGTGAAGCTCTATTACAAGCGGACAGAAACAAGTGGCATAATTTGATGTTTGTGTGTGTGTCTTTATCCATCTTGAATAACGATACATCTTATGTAGAAATACTAGCAATACAAATTTAATTGCATTTGTATTGTTCAAAACGCTGCTGTGCTAATCAGTTTTTGATAGACGACGCCAGAATGTCTTATAAAAAAAGACATGATAATCACCATTAACTATGTTATCTGCACACAGGCATTTAGTTAATGATAAACCTAAAATAATTTTAAATCAACACTAGTTATTGGATCGGACACTAATCTAATCTTTACTGGCCCTAGGCCCCTTAGACAATGGAGGGCTGTGTGGGAGAATGGGGAAAGCTTAGGCGGTTGCTACTTGGCTTATGATTTACATAATAACAAGTTGGTCGTTAGCACCTCCCTCCCCCCCGCCCTACAGTTTGCTTAAATAAAAGTTATAATGGACTTCCGCAATATCAATTTAAGCTGTAAGTTGGACATATATTTACTTTGTGTTGATCAGGATAAAAATCGCAGTGAGGTGTGTAAAGGAGAAGGTGAGAAGCGTCAGGAGGAAAGCACGGAGACCGAGAAGTCGAGCACGAAGAGACACCACATCCACACCAAGTCTGTGTCTTCGTCTGACGTAAAGGACAAGAGGGAGACGTCCAAAGAGAAAGGAAAACGCAAAGCTGTGTCTGGTGAAGACTAGCTGGAAGACAAATGTCTGTCTGGTAAAGACTAGCTGGGAGACAAATGTCTATTTACGGAACGTAAAAATTAAGTTTGTTGAGACTTATTAAAAATACTGCATTGTAATGAAAAATAATTGTTACTCAATCTATGTTTATAGTATTTATTGTACCCTGTTGTTTGGAAGGATGTGGGTGTGGAAGGGGCGTGATTTTTAGGTATTACGTCCTGAGTTCAAGCTTATCTGGCTGCAGAAATTTATCTTGAGTCCGGATAATATCCTCCAGCCCCTCCCCCCCTCCATCCCAGCTTCTAATGGACTCGAGTAGTGTTAAAGTACACATGTACTTGACGAAACATTAAACCGTCAATTCTGGGGGCAGGAGTTGACATTTGAAGTTAATTTACATTTTAAAAATACATTCATATTCATTGGGGTGGCCCAAAATAAAGAGGAAAAAAATATTTTCTTTCATTTAAACCCCAAATTTGATTACCACAAAAAAGTACTCATAAATATAAAATTTCATAATTTTCAGATGAAATTTAGAGGTTGCACAAGCTCTCTGAAAATTGAGGTATGTTCTCCATTTACCACATTTTATCCCAAATATTGATGAACCTGAATAAAGTCTGTTTTTTTTCTTTGATGTTTATAATGTGTAACTGTTTAATATTTATGTTGGTTGTAAATGTTGCCCTTATTGCACTCAATGTCTATTTGCACTTATTGACATCAATATTAATAATCAACGGAAAGTTCAAAGAAAAGAGAGATCAGAGAGGTTATTGCAAAAATAGAAAAAATGACCAGGAAACTCTAAAATTTCTCAAATGTCCAGCACGTTATTGCAATTTTCTTCTGACAGCAGTTCAAATGAAGAGGTCACTGAAGAAAATGAATACGATGAAGAATTTTTGATTAGTGCATCACAGAAACGAAGAAAATGTGCAGAAACTGCTCCTACAAAGTCAGTTCTGTCCAAAGAAGTTGCTGCAGCATCAGATTGATCACAAGTTAGTGATTGTACAGCAGTACATTTACTAGCTGCTACAGCTCATTCTATTGGTCACGATGTTAGTGACATGACATTAAGTCGAATTACTGTACAGCGTGTGAGAGCTAAGATTAGGAAAAAAACAGCACATGAAGTTAAAGAACTTTTTGATCCACAAGTACCATTAACTGTACATTGGGATGGAAAATTGCTTCCAGATCTCACAGCCAGGGAGAATGTTGAGAGATTGCCAGTGATTGTAACAGGACTGCTAATAGGACTGCAAATAGAGTGCTTGCTAGGTGTACCAAATTTGGCTTAAGGGACAGGTAACAATCAAACTCAAGCTGTAGTTGAATGTCTGAAGTACTGGGAAATTTGTGAAAAAGTAGTAGCATTAAGTTTTGACACAACAGCAAGTAACACTGGGGATTCCAAAGGGGCATGTGTTTTAATTGAAAAGCTGCTTGAAAAAAGTCTTTTTCATCTTGCTTGCCGCCATCATATGATGGTAATTGTTCTGGAAAAAGTGTTCACCGCATTGAAGATAAGTGGCCCTTCATCTGGACCTGATGTTGCACTTTCCAAACGATTTAAAGAGCAGTAGCATTTTATAAGGAAAGGGATCCTATCCTATGATACTGCAGATGGGATGACTGAAGTAGACCTTTTCAAAGAGAGCACATTGCAGTTTGCAAATGACAATCTTCAAATTCGTCACCCACGAGATGATTACAGAGAATTTTTGGAACTGGCTGTCATATTTCTTGGAGGAACACTACCACGTGGGATTCATTTCCATGTTCCAGGAGCTGTACACAGAGCAAGTTGGACGGCAAGAATAATTTATTGCTACAAGATGTGGATGTTTAAGAAGCAGTTTAAGCTAAAGCCTTCTGAAGAACAAGGACTGTTTCAGTTCCTCTGTTTTGTTTCCAGTACTTTTATGAAACTGTGGTTTCAAGCCCCACAGCCAGCAAGGGCGCCATTAAATCAAGGATTTAGAAAAATATAACTCCGTTAATTCAGTTATTGGAAAAGCAGCAAAAAAAGCTTTCATTCGACATTTATGATATCTAAGTGAAATTACAGTGGGCCTCGCTTTTTTATATGAAAATATTGATCCCAAGCAAAAGGTTCAGATGCTTAAAAATATGCAATAAAACCCGGATCTACAAATCGAGCTCAGCATCTTGATTCCAATGGATTCTATGCAGACCAGCCCATCAGCTTCTTTGTTACAAACAATACAAAGGCATTTTTATCCATTCTTGGTTTGCCACATTCATTCCTGGAAATGTCCTCTGAAACATGGAGCAACAACAATAAATAAAAACATGCAGAAAAGGTTGTAACCAATTTGAAAGTTGTTAATGACACAGCCGAAAGAGGAGTGAAACTGATTCAGGATTTCAATGGAGTTTTATGCAGAAAAGAAGACCAGAAGCAATTCTTACTTCAGGTGGTGCAAGAACACCAACGATTATATCCGGATGCAAAGAAGACCACAGTGGTTACTGGACTAGCAAAAAGCAGTCAGTGAATATGACGTCCATAAATAGTAAACACTTTGCTTTATTGCTTTCTATTATTTTATTTGTTTTGGGGTTGTTATTTCATGTTTAGCACTAAACATAAACCATTAAATTACTATCTAATACCAAATCAATGTTTTCATTGCCTTTGTGCAACCCCTAAATATTTCACGATTGTATTCATTTTTTCAGAAAACACTTTTTTTTCTGGCAGAACACAATGCAGGCCTTAAATTTAGAAAAAATCGGAAAAAAGTTTTTTTGGGCCACCCTAATATTCATACATGTTTTGATTGTCTACCACAGAATATGTTTACAGGCCAATCTATGGCGAGCTGGATTGGTGCAGTCTAATGAACTGTATAAAATAACATAATTTGTTTTTAAATATCTAATTTTACAGTCGCTAAAAATCCAATACGGATCCCCCATCAATGAACTTCTATAAATATAGAATTGGGCTTTAATACTGTGTTTTCATTTGGTAAATGAATTAATTAAAAAATATTGACCTATTTTCAATGAAATAATATTAGGTTGACTTCAACAAGATTTAGTTACATTGGTATGGTAACTACCAATGTAATACACATACAATTTAATTGAAGAGTATTTCGCTATTTATTAATGACTCGGCTCAGTGGAGGTATGGCTGTGGGCCCGATAGGTATGCTGTTTGATTCAAATCGTATCATGCTCATTACCATTCCATGGTCTTCTATAGTGCCTCTATAACCATTGCACAATCGGATAGAGTAGCTCTCGTTATTGTTTTTATAGGGACCAAATGATAAACATCTCATCTCTATAGCAACAGATGAATTCTACACTTCATCTGCCCAGGTGACCCATTAGAGCTTAGGGAAATTTACTTACTTAATACTGTACAATTGTTTATTTATTTTTTAATCTGCTACAGTTCACTTACCCTGTTAAGTTCTGAATGAGGCAGGGTGAGTCCTGAGATACCATAGTCGATTACCTGTTGATTAAATAAGAAACCTGCAGTGGCTCATAAGTTTAACTAACCTGCAGTGGCTCATTTGTTTAGCTAACCTGCAGTGGTTCATTTGTTTAACTAAAATGCAATGGCTCATTTGTTTAACTAACCTGCAGTGGTTCCCCCAATGAATAGGACGTGTTACTCTGCACGGTATCCATATTGGTAACGTCACCGGCTCTTTTGGACACTCGCTGAATGCTGTCATCGTGGTCATCTCTAAAGAATGACCTGCAGATGACATGAATATGTAATAGTAGGATTGGAAATCTTGAGATAAATTGCGCGTAATGGTCACATCGAATTACAAATTTGGTCTAAGTGAAATCATTGTATTGTTGAGATTACGACATCTATCAAGTCAAGTGTAAACCTAATTTTTTTAGTGTGAGCCCATGAACCTGGGAGTGCTGAAATGTTTTTTTGTTTTAATGAAACATACACAAGTATATAACATGAGGAAGTATAGATGAAAGGACGTCACCATTAAAAGTAAGAAGACAGGAAAAGACTTAAAATAATGGGGGACGGGGGTGAGGGGGGTGACGAGAGCTATACTAATTGTACCTGTTAAAATATTTGAACACAATGAGAAGTTTATGTTTGTCATTGTATTAAACTATTTGAACACAATGAGAAGTTTATGTTTGTCATTGTATTAAACTATTTGAACACAATGAGAAGTTTATGTTTGTCATTGTATTAAACTATTTGAACACAATGAGAAGTTTATGTTTGTCATTGTATTAAACTATTTGAACACAATGAGAAGTTTATGTTTGTCATTGTATTAAACTATTTGAACACAATGAGAAGTTTATGTTTGTCATTGTATTAAACTATTTGAACACAAAGAGAAGTTTATGTTTGTCATTGTATTAAACTATTTGAACACAATGAGAAGTTTATGTTTGTCATTGTATTAAACTATTTGAACACAATGAGAAGTTTATGTTTGTCATTGTATTAAACTATTTGAACACAATGAGAAGTTTATGTTTGTCCATGTTAAATATATATGTATCTGCCTTAAATTAGGCGGTTGCTGAGGGCCACCCTGTAGAGACCTTGTTTTTTGGCCTTTATTAAATACAAACTGATAGCAATAACAGTTCCTATTGTTTTTCTAAACCATCTAACTATTAAAGCTGTTAACTAGTTCCAAAGAAAATGGTTAGAAAGAGTTTTACATTGTGCATTGCATACATGTAGGGTCACAACCAGGAAGGGCAATGTATGTACGTGTCACTGACACCTGATTAAACTTATTTAATTGTGTGTGAGAATGTTGGAGTGAGTGTGTGTTGGAGTGAGTGTGTATGTTGGAGTGAGTGTGTGTGTTGGAGTGAGTGTGTGTGTTGGAATGAGTGTGCGTGTGTTGGAGTGAGTGTGTGTGTTGGAGTAAGTGTGTGTGTTGGAGTGTGTGTGTTGGAGTTTGTGTTTGTAGGAGTGAGTGTGTGTGTTGGAGTGAGTGTGTGTGTGTTGGAGTGTGTGTGTTGGAGTTTGTGTGTGTGACGGAGTGTGTGTGATGGAGTGTGTGTGTTGGAGTGAGTGTGTGTATGTTGGAGTGTGTGTGTATTGGAGTGAGTGCTGGATTGTGTGTGTTGGAGTGTGTGTATGTGTTAGAGTAAGTGTGTGTGTTGGAGTGTGTGTGTGTTGGAGTGAGTGTTGGAGTGAGTGTTGGAGTGTGTGTGTTGGAGTGTGTGTGCTGGAGTGAGTGTTGGAGTGAATGTTTGAGTGAGTGTTGAAGTGTGTGTGTGTTGGAGTGTGTGTGTTGGAGTGTGTATGCGTTGGCGTGTGTGTGTGTTGGAGTGAGTGTTGGAGTGAGTGTTGGTGTGTGTGTGTTGGAGTGTGTGTGTTAGAGTATGTATGTGTTGGAGTGTGTGTGTGTTGGAGTGAGTGTTGGAGTGAGTGTGTGTTGGCGTGAGTGTTGGAGTGAGTGTTGGTGTGTGTGTGTGTTAGAGTGTGTATGTGTGATGGATTCTGTGTGTGTTAGAGTGAGTAGAATTAAAAACTTTCAGCGGTCTAAGACTTTTAATGGAGTTGCAAGATTTGCAAGTGACATCGACAGTGTTGTTGGCTAAAGTCCTTTTTGGCCCCGCAGTATGTAGTAAGAACGACCATACACGTAAAAGAGGCCTCAAGTATTTTAATGCCAATCCCCCTGTACTCTAAATGATTGCTGTTAATTGGTACTTTGTTATAAAATACCTTGTAATTTTTTCTTTCTTTTTTTTAGTTATATCAGTAATTCAGTAATGTAATCTTTTGTAATGTTGTATTTACCCTTTGTATTGCCACATTGTGGTAGACACTTCTCCAGGCATAACTTGTTCATTCAACTAAATAAATATTGGAATAAGACAAGAGAACAGATTACAATATATATATATATATATATATATATATATATATATATATATATATATATATTAATGTTCCGAAAATAAAACAATATTATTACGTATCATTCAATGAAAAATATTATGGAAATAGTGATGACTAGAGTAGTGCGGGAACTATTTAATTTGCTATTGATCATTGAATGCCGTTTTAAGACATATTGATCTCTGAATATATTTTTTTTTAGTTTAGCAGTGTATGCCATGGTGTGTCCGATAAACCCCGTAGTGTGTCCAGTATATTTTTGAAATTATAATTTAATTATGTCATAGATTTAAGAAAAAAATTATTTCAATGGCGCCCGCATTTAAATGGTAAATTTAACAATAGGACTTTATATCAAGAGAAAAATAAGGAGAAAACCAGAAGTTGAATTCCAATAATTTGGATTAGGTAGGCCCACAGGATATACATTAAACAGAATGCACATCGTCAATTTAAATTAATTTGTTCCGCAAGTCGCCATTTCTGTGTATTATTCTATTGTATATCAATATTTAGGTGCTGCACTATTGTGTATCAATATTTAGGTGCTACACTACTGTGTATCAATATTTAGGTGCTACACTATTGTGTATCAATATTTAGGTGCTACACTACTGTGTATCAATATTTAGGTGCTACACTATTGTGTATCAATATTTAGGTGCTACACTACTGTGTATCAATATTTAGGTGCTACACTATTGTGTATCAATATTTAGGTGCTACACTATTGTGTATCAATATTTAGGTGCTACACTATTGTTTATCAATATTTAGGTGCTACACTATTGTGTATCAATATTTAGGTGCTACACTATTGTGTATCAATATTTAGGTGCTAACCTATTGTGTAACAATATTTAGGTGCTACACTATTGTGTATCAATATTTAGGTGCTACACTATTGTGTATCAATATTTAGGTGCTACCCTATTGTGTATCAATATTTAGGTGCTACACTATTGTGTATCAATATTTAGGTGCTACCCTATTTTGTATCAATATTTAGGTGCTACACTATTGTGTATCAATATTTAGGTGCTACACTACTTGTTTCAATATTTAGGTGCTACACTTTTATATATCAATATTTAGGTGCTACACTATTGTATATCAATATTTAGGTGCTACACTATTGTGTATCAATATTTAGGTGCTACGCTATTGTGTATCAATATTTAGGTGCTATACTATTGTGTATCAATATTTAGGTGCTACACTATTGTATATCAATATTTAGGTGCTACACTATTAAAAAGGAACAAAACACAAATGGTGGCACTTTTTTTAGACATTGGTAGAAGACTTTTTAATAAGCGATGCGCTTTAAATATTATGTGTAACCCGTGGGTATGCCTTGTGGGGATGTAGGTAGTCTTATTTAGTCGTTTTGATTCGGACTCCATGAAATGTTTCGATATTCCATATTCCTAATTTAGATGTATTTCAAAAAAAATACGTTAACTTCAAAAATAAACAACAACAATTCTCACGTCCACCTCCCTCAAAGTCCCCACCCTCCACTCCTAACCTTTGGTTGTCCTTTACTGCAGGGACTGCTAAACTGGGAGTGTAGACATTAGAAAGTAAGATTAAAAATGGTCCTTATCAGTGACGTCAGGCATTGCCAGATGCTTTTAGCTAACAACAAAAAGCGCAATAAGTAATACACATAAAACTAGGGAGCGACCGATAATCGGATCGGTATCGGTATCGGACCGATATTGGCACTATCGGTTAATATCGGATCGGCCGATTTTTGTAGTGAGCGACCGATAATCGGACCGATATTGGCACTATGGGCTAACTATCGGACCGGCCGTTTTTTGGCTGCCGATACATTGTTTTTTCGAAAATCTAGTAACTCTAAACTGGTTTTGTTTTACAGAGGTAAAGTTTAATTACAGACTTCCAGGTAACTGTTTACCTGAGTGAAGTGATTTAATGATATAATTAAGAGTTTTTAATTTTTCAAACTTTTTTTTAAAATTCTGCTACACGTAAATTCAGTAAAAATTATAAAGATTAACGAAGAAAATTATTTTAATTTCATCACAACTTTCACAAGTTAGTGAAGTTACAATTAACAATTAATATAATTTTACGTTTTTAGTTAGACATTAATTATTTACAATTTTATCTTACTTTTCTCTTTGAGTACAAGTAAAAAGTAAAAAACAACAAATTGTTTGTCATAAGTTTAATTTTAAACATTAAACATGCAGATTTCTGAGATTATGCAGGCATGGTTTGTGTTTCTGGCTTCGGTCTTCCGGTCTATCTTTTCAAATCTTTTGTTCTTCTAATCTTCTTCATCTGCAAGACACCCTTTCATTAATAGCAAAATATCGGTATCGGCAAAAATGCTTGGGAAAATAATCGGTATCGGACTATCGGTAAAAAGGCATATCGGTCGCTCCCGATATAAAACCCTACTGATTTGTATTTCATATATTGCTTACTTAATTTCAAGATTAAAAAAAAATCCCCTCCTACGAACAGCCTAACTACACTAAAACTGTTTAATGAATTTGTGTCCAAATTTAACCACTGACCTGGTCCAGAGTTTTGTTCTTCAAAATTTGAATCTCTCGTTCTGAGAGGAAATCATGAAGGAGGGAAATGAAAGGGACGGAACTCAACACTTCCTCTTTGTAGAACAAGTAGGGTACACTGGATGACTTTCGTAGACGACATTTTACGTTGGGTTTAAGAAGTTTCTAGAATTAAAAAAGTTTTACTAAACAAAAAAAACCCACAAAAAAAAAACCAATAACATTAGCTGAGGACATTACATTTAACAACATCAGCTCAGGACATTACATTTAACAACATCAGCTCAAGACATTACATTTATCAACATCAGCTCAGGACATTACATTTAACAACATCAGCTCAGGACATTACATTTAACAACGTCAGCTCAGGACATTTCATTTAACAACATCAGCTCAGGACATTACATTTAACAACATCAGCTCAGGACATTACATTTAACAACATCAGCTGAGGACATTACATTTAACAACATCAGCTCAGTACATTACATTTAACAACATCAGCTCAGGACATTACATTTAACAACATCAGCTCAGGACATTACATTTAACAACATCAGCTCAGGACATTACATTTAACAACATCAGCTCAGGACATTACATTTAACAACATTAGCTGAGGACATTACATTTAAAAACATCAGCCGAAGGCCTTACATTTAACAACATCAGCTCAGTACATTACATTTAACAACATCAGCTGAGGACATTACATTTAACAACATCAGCTGAGGACATTACATTTAACAACATCAGCTGAGGACATTACATTTAACAACATCAGCTGAGGACATTACATTTAACAACATCAGCTGAGGACATTACATTTAACAACATCAGCTCAGGACATTACATTTAACATCAGCTGAGGACATTACATTTAACAACATCAGCTGAGGACATTATATTTTAAAAACATCAGCTGAGGACATTACATTTAACAACATCAGCTGAGGACATTACATTTAACAACATCAGCTGAGGACATTACATTTAACAACATCAGCTGAGGACATTACATTTAACAACATCAGCTCAGGACATTACATTTAACAACATCAACTCAGGACATTTCATTTAACAACATCAGCTGAGGATATTACATTTAACAACATCAGCTGAGGACATTATATTTTAAAAACATCAGCTGAGGACATTACATTTAACAACATCAGCTCAGTACATTACATTTAACAACATCAGCTGAGGACATAACATTTAACAACATCAGCTCAGGACATTACATTTAACAACATCAGCTCAGGACATTACATTTAACAACATCAGCTCAGGACATTACATTTAACAACATCAGCTGAGGACGTTACATTTAACAACATCAGCTCAGGACATTACATTTAACAACATCAGCTGAGGACATTACATTTAACAACATCAGCTGAGGACATTACATTTAACAACATCAGCTGAGGACATTATATTTTAAAAACATCAGCTCAGGACATTACATTTAACAACATCAGCTCAGGACATTACATTTAACAACATCAGCTCAGGACATTACATTTAACAACATCAGCTCAGGACATTACATTTAACAACATTAGCTGAGGACATTACATTTAAAAACATCAGCCGAAGGCCTTACATTTAACAACATCAGCTCAGTACATTACATTTAACAACATCAGCTGAGGACATTACATTTAACAACATCAGCTGAGGACATTACATTTAACAACATCAGCTGAGGACATTACATTTAACAACATCAGCTGAGGACATTACATTTAACAACATCAGCTGAGGACATTACATTTAACAACATCAGCTCAGGACATTACATTTAACATCAGCTGAGGACATTACATTTAACAACATCAGCTGAGGACATTATATT
This sequence comes from Bulinus truncatus, assembly GCA_021962125.1. Classification (NCBI taxonomy): domain Eukaryota; kingdom Metazoa; phylum Mollusca; class Gastropoda; family Planorbidae; genus Bulinus; species Bulinus truncatus. The sequence continues at coordinate 3,677,642 of JAGDYQ010000081.1, read as the reverse complement.
TTAAAAACATCAGCTGAGGACATTACATTTAACAACATCAGCTGAGGACATTACATTTAACAACATCAGCTGAGGACATTACATTTAACAACATCAGCTGAGGACATTACATTTAACAACATCAGCTCAGGACATTACATTTAACAACATCAACTCAGGACATTTCATTTAACAACATCAGCTGAGGATATTACATTTAACAACATCAGCTGAGGACATTATATTTTAAAAACATCAGCTGAGGACATTACATTTAACAACATCAGCTCAGTACATTACATTTAACAACATCAGCTGAGGACATAACATTTAACAACATCAGCTCAGGACATTACATTTAACAACATCAGCTCAGGACATTACATTTAACAACATCAGCTCAGGACATTACATTTAACAACATCAGCTGAGGACGTTACATTTAACAACATCAGCTCAGGACATTACATTTAACAACATCAGCTGAGGACATTACATTTAACAACATCAGCTGAGGACATTACATTTAACAACATCAGCTGAGGACATTATATTTTAAAAACATCAGCTGAGGACATTACATTTAACAACATCAGCTCAGTACATTACATTTAACAACATCAGCTGAGGACATTACATTTAACAACATCAGCTGAGGACATTACATTTAACAACATCAGCTGAGGACATTACATTTAACAACATCAGCTGAGGACATTACATTTAACAACATCAGCCGAGGACATTACATTTAACAACATCAGCTATTACACAATGGTAACCGTTATGCATCTCTTCCCATTGCCCACTCAACAAAACTTAAAGAAGAGTATGAGAATATCAAAATACTATAGCAGAAAGTCCGTTTTTATGAGCATCAGTGGTCAATTTGTGTTGATCTAAAAATGGTTAACTTCTTGCTTGGGCAGCAGTCAGGATACACTAAATACCCATGCTGCATGTGCCTTTGGGATAGCAGGGCAAGGCAAGATCATTGGACAAGAGTGACATGGCCTGCAAGGGAAACCATGGCTGTAGGTAAAGAAAATATTATCAACAAGGCACTGGTTGACAAAAATAAGATAATTCTGGGACCGCTTCGTATCAAATTATGTTTAATGAAACAATTTGTTAAGGCTTTGGACAAATATGGCAATTGGTTCAAGTATATTTGCAGATCATTTCCCGGATTGAGCCTGGAGAAGCTGAAAGCTGGGATTTTTTACGGTCCTCAGATTCGGAAACTCATCAACGATCGAAATTTTACTAATTTCATGGATCACCTTGAAGCTTCTTCACGGAACAGTTTTGTTTCAGTTGTCAGGAACTTTTTAGGTAATAACAGATCAGAGAATTACGAAGAACTGGTGCAAGATATGCTCGCTAACTTCAGAAACATTGGAACAAATATGAACATCAAGGTACATTACCTGCACTTTCATTTAGAAAAATTTCCAGGTAACCTTGGGGACTTTAGTGAGGAACAATGTGAGAGGTTTTATCAGGATATGAGGGTGATGGAGGTGAGATATCAAGGAAGATGGGACATACATATGATGGCTGACAACTGTTGGAGCCTCCAGCGCAATTGACCCAACGACACACACAAAAGGAAGTCGAGCAAACAGCGATTTGCTAATGCATTACCATAGACAATAAGCATATTAACTAATTTATTAATTAGACATAATTAGTTTTTCAAATGAAAATGTTTTCCTCTATAACACTATTACACATATTTCTGAACAAATTTCTGCATGACCATTAACAGTTTCACTACTATATGTTAGTATACTATTTTACTTCATGCAATTCTTGACAATTTTCAAACACGGTGCATACATTATTTCATTAATTTTAATTATCTCGAAAAATAGAGCCAATCTAGGAAAAGCACTTACATATTCTAAATCAGCATAGTTGACTTTGTATAAAATGATTCAAATATCACTAGCAATGAGTTCACTGTTTACCAGTGTAATTTGCTTTTAATCTTTTTACAATTAAAAATTTCAGCCATGAAGGGTACTAAATCAGATTCCGGAGCACAAAAACGAAAACGAAAGAAGTCGAAATGGAACTATTGAAATCACAAGAGGGTGCTATTTATAAACACTTGAAGATGAAGGATAAAAATACAGACGTTGTTTTAGAGTCCTCCTCCGAGTTACTTTGTGAAGCGTCCGAAGTTGAAGACAATGAGCAAGAACATATAGCTATAACCTATCATGACGTATTGAAAAAAGATAGCATTGCCGACAAAACAGAAGAAACAACATCGGAAAAACGAAAAGATCAAAATCAAACAGAAATAGACGTAAAAGATGTATCCAAAAAACTAATAACGAATCCAGACAACGCAGTCGACTGGACTGACATTAGTGGTTGGCCATCATCTCTCAACAATCAGCAGCGTGTTTTTGTTGTTAAGCGGGGTCCAATACGTATTGAAATTTTTAATTTTCCAGAGACAGATGGGAGACGATTTTTAACAGCATACTACAAAAGGAAACTCTGCAATCAGGAACCACTTGACAGACGTCAACGTGTTGATGGATCAAGCTATAATGTCTTTTAATGAACGATTGGAACATTGAACCCAATTTAACAATAATTTTGGATTCCTCTTTAAAATTTCAGACTTGAAAAATCGTGACGACGCAATGCTAAAAAAACAATGCAAAAACTTACGTGAAGTATCCTCTGATGTTAGCAATTCTGCCTCTGCGCATTTACAATCACGGAAATCGATAGTGACATCGAGGAACTCAATTTATTTACTGAACTAAAAACTTTAACTTTTGCCATACCTGAAGGTACATCTCCACTTGACGTGTTAAAGTATATTAAAGCACACCGATTAAATGAGGTCTTTCCAAATGTTACAAAAGCTTTACGCATTTTGTTAACAATACCTGTTACTGTTGCATCAGCAGAACGCAGTTTTTCAAAATTAAAGTTAATTAAAACTTATTTGCGCTCCACAATGACGCAAAATAGGCTGGTAGACCTTGCCCTGATTTCCATTGAGAATGATATAGCATCATCGTTGGATTATACAAGTTTAATTGACGAATTTGCAAGCATAAAGTGTAGAAAAATTGTCCTGTAAATAAACCTAACTATTAAATTTCATAATTCTGAACACAATATTCTTTCGTCTATTAATTAATTATTATTAATAAAAAATCGTTTACTAGTGTCACTATCTAGTCCAACTTTGCTGTTCATGATTACTATATAAAATTAATATGTAGAGGGGCCGCCATTTTTACTTTTGCCTAGGGCCGCCAAATATCTAAGGCCGGCTCTGAACCCGGATATAATATTTCCGTTGAGTGTTACACTGACAATAACCCGGATATAATATTTCCGTTGAGTGTTACACTGACAATAACCCGGATATAATATTTCCGTTGAGTGTTACACTGACAATAACCCTGATAAAATAATTCCGTTGAGTGTTACACTGACATTAACCAGGATATAATAATTCCGTTGTGTTACACTCTAATCATATGGTTCTTTATGACTTCATTAATGTTGTATAACAAATCAACAAAAAGAAAAATATTGCATCAGGAGTGACCCTTAACTTAGGTGTGACTGATATCATTTAATGAAGCCAAATGTCTTCTGCACAATGGTAACCCACTTAATGCTGACTCATATTATTGACGCCAAAGAAGAAATAATCAAGATGATCTAATCAGTTGTGTTGAGCTACACCACTACAAACCGTTAGTTATTCTCAAGTAGACGTTAGTAGGGTCAAATGGTGCAACGCGTGTGTGTCAACGTACCCTTTGTTCCTGTAGCCATGTAGTGTTTGTGGTGTTGTGACACGTATCAAAGAATGTCTTTCTCCAGGGTTCAACTTTCTCTCGTTTCAACTCCATGATTGGTTCAACATTTCTGGCGAATCTGTGTTTCATGTAGTCCTGGTACAGTACGGCGTTATCTGGATCTATCATTTACACAGGTTAAGAAAATAAAGAAAATTATAAACAAAAATATAATCTTGCTATAATCTAGCTATTATTATCTAGCTATAATATAGTTATAATCCTCTTTACACATGTAGAAAGCAAGCTTTGACATTTACAACCATAAAATAAAATAAAAATAATTAAAAATCATTCAAAATTTAAACTAAATTGACTTTTAAAACAATACTATATGATTAAGTTCATAGTTAACTTAGAATTAAAACACATTGTTTACACTGGCATTTTTTAAAGTGAAAACTAAGAAAACAAATATCTACCAAGCTCTACAGCCTTTTCATACAGTCTGACTGTCTTGTCCGGGTCATTTTTCTGTGGAAGCGAAACAAGATTCATAAAAAAAAAAAAAATTGCAATTCACGGAATTTAGTATCACGCAGAAAGCGTGTCGCTATTTCAAAAGTCCTCTAATAAAGACTTTTAAAACTGCCGCAATTTGTTTAGATTTCTTATTTTTAATAAGCGCCTAAATATTGATACATATAAACACAATAAAAAATGGCGTCTTTATGGAAATGTTACTTTAAAAAGACGATCACCGTTCTGTATAATTTACATTGTGTGGTCTACGCTATTGCATTGTTAAAAGAGTCAATTTACATTGTGTGGTCTACGCTATTGCATTGTTAAAAGAGTCAATTTACATTGTGTGGTCTACGCTATTGCATTGTTAAAAGAGTCAATTTACATTGTGTGGTCTACGCTATTGCATTGTAAAAGAGTCAATTTACATTGTGTGGTCTACGCTATTGCATTGTTAAAAGAGTCAATTTACATTGTTTTGTGGTCTACGCTATTGCATTGTTAAAAGAGTCAATTTACATTGTGTGGTCTACGCTATTGCAATGTTAAAAGAGTCAATTTACATTGTGTGGTCTACGCTATTGCATTGTTAAAAGAGTCAATTTACATTGTGTGGTCTACGCTATTGCATTGTTAAAAGAGTCAATTTATGTTGTGTGGTCTACGCTATTGCATTGTTAAAAGAGTCAATTTACGTTGTGTGGTCTACGCTATTGCATTGTTAAAAGAGTCAATTTACGTTGTGTGGTCTACGCTATTGCATTGTTAAAAGAGTCAATTTACGTTGTGTGGTCTACGCTATTGCATTATTAAAAGAGTCAATTAACGTTGTATGGTCTACGCTATTGCATTGTTAAAAGAGTCAATTTACGTTGTGTGGTCTACGCTATTGCATTGTTAAAAGAGTCAATTTACGTTGTGTGGTCTACGCTATTGCATTGTTAAAAGAGTCAATTTACGTTGTGTGGTCTACGCTATTGCATTGTTAAAAGAGTCAATTTACGTTGTGTGGTCTACGCTATTGCATTGTTAAAAGAGTCAATTTACATTGTGTGGTCTACGCTATTGCATTGTTAAAAGAGTCAATTTACATTGTGTGGTCTACGCTATTGCATTGTTAAAAGAGTCAATTTACATTGTGTGGTCTACGCTATTGCATTGTTAAAAGAGTCAATTTACATTGTGTGGTCTACGCTATTGCATTGTAAAAGAGTCAATTTACATTGTGTGGTCTACGCTATTGCATTGTTAAAAGAGTCAATTTACATTGTGTGGTCTACGCTATTGCATTGTTAAAAGAGTCAATTTACATTGTGTGGTCTACGCTATTGCATTGTTAAAAGAGTCAATTTACATTGTTTTGTGGTCTACGCTATTGCATTGTTAAAAGAGTCAATTTACATTGTGTGGTCTACGCTATTGCAATGTTAAAAGAGTCAATTTACATTGTGTGGTCTACGCTATTGCATTGTTAAAAGAGTCAATTTACATTGTGTGGTCTACGCCATTGCATTGTTAAAAGAGTCAATTTACATTGTGTGGTCTACGCTATTGCATTGTTAAAAAAGTCAATTTACATTGTGTGGTCTACGCCATTGCATTGTTAAAAGAGTCAATTTACATTGTGTGGTCTACGCTATTGCATTGTAAAAGAGTCAATTTACATTGTGTGGTCTACGCTATTGCATTGTTAAAAGAGTCAATTTACATTGTTTTGTGGTCTACGCTATTGCATTGTTAAAAGAGTCAATTTACATTGTGTGGTCTACGCTATTGCAATGTTAAAAGAGTCAATTTACATTGTGTGGTCTACGCTATTGCATTGTTAAAAGAGTCAATTTACATTGTGTGGTCTACGCTATTGCATTGTTAAAAGAGTCAATTTATGTTGTGTGGTCTACGCTATTGCATTGTTAAAAGAGTCAATTTACGTTGTGTGGTCTACGCTATTGCATTGTTAAAAGAGTCAATTTACGTTGTGTGGTCTACGCTATTGCATTATTAAAAGAGTCAATTAACGTTGTATGGTCTACGCTATTGCATTGTTAAAAGAGTCAATTTACGTTGTGTGGTCTACGCTATTGCATTGTTAAAAGAGTCAATTTACGTTGTGTGGTCTACGCTATTGCATTGTTAAAAGAGTCAATTTACGTTGTGTGGTCTACGCTATTGCATTGTTAAAAGAGTCAATTTACGTTGTGTGGTCTACGCTATTGCATTGTTAAAAGAGTCAATTTACATTGTGTGGTCTACGCTATTGCATTGTTAAAAGAGTCAATTTACATTGTGTGGTCTACGCCATTGCATTGTTAAAAGAGTCAATTTACATTGTTTTGTGGTCTACGCTATTGCATTGTAAAAGAGTCAATTTACATTGTGTGGTCTACGCTATTGCATTGTTAAAAGAGTCAATTTACATTGTTTTGTGGTCTACGCTATTGCATTGTTAAAAGAGTCAATTTATGTTGTGTGGTCTACGCTATTGCAAAAAGAGTCAATTTACTGTTGTGTGGTCTACGCTATTGCATTGTTAAAAGAGTCAATTTACGTTGTGTGGTCTACGCTATTGCATTGTTAAAAGAGTCAATTTACGTTGTGTGGTCTACGCTATTGCATTATTAAAAGAGTCAATTTACGTTGTATGGTCTACGCTATTGCATTGTTAAAAGAGTCAATTTACGTTGTGTGGTCTACGCTATTGCATTGTTAAAAGAGTCAATTTACGTTGTGTGGTCTACGCTATTGTATTGTTAAAAGAGTCAATTTACGTTGTGTGGTCTACGCTATTGCATTGTTAAAAGAGTCAATTTACGTTGTGTGGTCTACGCTATTGCATTGTTAAAAGAGTCAATTTACGTTGTGTGGTCTACGCTATTGCATTGTTAAAAGAGTCAATTTACGTTGTGTGGTCTACGCTATTGCATTGTTAAAAGAGTCAATTTACATTGTGTGGTCTACGCTATTGCATTGTTAAAAGAGTCAATTTACATTGTGTGGTCTACGCCATTGCATTGTTAAAAGAGTCAATTTACATTGTGTGGTCTACGCCATTGCATTGTTAAAAGAGTCAATTTACATTGTGTGGTCTACGCCATTGCATTGTTAAAAGAGTCAATTTACATTGTGTGGTCTACGCCATTGCATTGTTAAAAGAGTCAATTTACATTGTGTGGTCTACGCCATTGCATTGTTAAAAGAGTCAATTTACATTGTGTGGTCTACGCCATTGCATTGTTAAAAGAGTCAATTTACGTTGTGTGGTCTACGCTATTGCATTGTTAAAAGAGTCAATTGACGTAAAGTGGAATAAATATCTTTGACCAAATGGGACATTATTCGGAAATTATAATTTTCAGAGATAAAATATGATTTAATCACTTTGAGAATTTGGAGTTTCAGCTTTAAGAAGTAAAGAAGGTAAGAATTCATTTGTTTCAGTAACCTAGGTATATAAAGGGATTGTGCGGCTAGCACAACGCCGAGCCGCCTTTACTCACCCAACATAAATTCAAGTAACCATTTAAAACTGCGTTGACTTACACAAGGACCTCAAAAATCCCAAGGTTCTAAGTGAGGTTTGAACCCAGGAATCTTCGGTCGACTGTCGACCACTCTACCACCCGTCCTCTACAGCTTTCAAAAAAAAAAAAAATATTTTTCTCTACCCGGAAAGCTATTCTGGCTAATGCGGTCAACGCCGAACTGAGGTTAAAGGTCAGTTTAGTGGTGTCAATGTTGTTTAAATCTACTGGGCTGATGGCAGTCTCCAGCCATTCAGTTGCTGTGTCCAGCAGTCCGGCCTTCAGAACAGTTTTACCTGCAGGGGATACAAAAGTCTTGATGACGTTACGATTGATTGATTAATGTACAAAAGTAAATGAGAGGTGAATGACATGTAATGTGACCTAACATCAGACTTGTGACGTCTCTAAAAGCCTTAAGCTCGGATCTACCATAAATGTCAACCTTATTAAACTCCATTTTTTTTTCTTTAATAAATCATAGTACTAAAAATAGACCACTTCCGTATACGAAATTGAGTGTGATTTTTATACTTAGACACAGTTACTAAGACACTATTATGGACTTAGTGTACTTTTAACGAATTTCATTAATTAACTTCACACTTTGCTGTATTCTTAGGTGATATTTTTGCTAATCAATTTTATGAAGTGATTGATTTGTTTTAAACACATTAATTTAGGAAGGTTACGGCGGGTTGTGCTTAACAAGAAAGGGGTGCCGAAAGAGCCCTGTTAAATGTTTTTGCACTTTTCAGATTGGGAGGGGGGCGCCAAATAATGTAACTAGCACAAGACGCCACACCAGCTATTTACTTCTCTGTTTAGAGACAGATGATTATTTGAGTGCAGTGCCTTATGGTATCGGTGATGAAGAATAACGTGCCTTCTTAGAGTTTACCGAATGGTGCATCACTCATGTGGGCGCAACCGATGTACGGGTCGTGCGGGTCCGGACCCTACCAAAAATCAAGCCACTGGTATTCGACCCTACCAAAATTTGGGGGGGGGGGGCTGACATACCAATTTTTATCTTACCTAATATTTTGGACCTTACCAACTTCAACATACTGGTTGCGCCCCTGATCACTCACCTATATCGTAACAGTCTGAACGAGTTAACAGCTCTCCTTGGTGGTCCATCACACTGCCCTGAAGTAGGTCAGACATGGACAGGTTATACGTGGCCTGGATGACTGTAATGGCCGTACCGATCTTATCCAAATCTTGTCTTGTTGGTAGTGGTACTGTAACATTATATTCTAGGAATTCTCTGAGCCCTGTGTGAAAAATGTGTTTGTTCTGTACATATTGTCATATATATATATATATATATATATATATATATATATATATATATATATATATATATATAAGAAACAATTAATGATTGCGTGAAATGCTGTAAAAGAAGAAAAAAAACATAATAAACGGTTAGTAGTAGGGAGCGACCGATATGCCTTTTTACCGATAGTCCGATAACGATATTTCCCGCAGCATTTTTACCGATACCGATATTTTCTTTTTAGGGGCTGTCCATTATTTATGTCAACAAATTTTTGGCGATTTTTAACTCCCCCCCCTCATTGTCAACAACTTGTCAAACTTCCGGAGACCCCCCCTATAAAATTACGTCAACATTTGATTACCCCACCCCCCCTAAAAAAGGTGGCTTCCAAAATGTTTATGTGGCAAAATTAGTAGGAATATAGTTAGTTTAATTAAAATACTGAATGTTAAGCGAGTGTGTAACACAGAACTACAAGAAATTTAATTACTTATTAAATTTTATAAAGTAACATTGTTGACGTCAACTTTTCTTGACCCCCCCCTCCCCCTTGTCAACAATTGTCAAAAATTTTCTGACCCCCCTCCCCCTATTTTGTTGACGTAATTAATGGACAGCCCCTTAAGCAACAACAATGCCAAACACGTGTTTTTCTCGTGCTGTATGACGTATGTCAACCTATGTTCACATATTTTGTAACACTTCGCCCACGCGTGTCTTGTTTACCCCCCCCCCCACACAACTTCCCATCCCAAAAAAAAATACACACAGATGTTCACTAATTGTATCATTCAAGGTCATACATTAGAATTAAGAAATGCCAATCCTATTGTTTCAAGGTCATATCTCTGATGTAATTTTATGTAGTGACACTTTCCGCGTACGGATTTTTTTTTCCCTTTTTTTTAAATCTTGTCTGATCTGGTTATAGAATTGGGTTATTTACTGATTTTTTTTTCTGCAACTCTGTTGTGAAAAAAAAAACAATGTATCGGCAGCCAAAAAACGGCCGGTCCGATAGTTAACCCATAGTGCCAATATCGGTTCGACTATCGGTCGCTTCCTACAACAATCGGCCGATCCGATATTAACCGATAGTGCCAATATCGGTCCGATACCGATACCGATCCGATTATCGGTCGCTCCCTAGTTAGTAGTGTCATGTCATTATATTATCAGCTAAATTAATTTTATATTTTGAATTTTTATATCACATGCATCAAACAATCAATTAATCAAGATATCACTCAATCAACGAATCTATCTATCTCTCCATTTGTCTATCTATCTATCTATCTATCTATCTATGAGAGATGAATCTCGGTATATATAATTGTCAAACTGCTAGCTAGTACTTATATTATTCAGATAACATATATTATTATTTACAAATCAAGATGCAAGTGGTTATTCATGTGGCAACATAAAAGAGTAAAACCATAGCAAAACTTACTTCATGTGGCAACATAAAAGAGTAAAACCATAGCAAAACTTACTTCATGTGGTAACATAAAAGAGTGAAACCATAGCCAAACTTACTTTTCCCATAAACTGTTTGATTTGCCAATTTGTCCTCCCAGTTGGCCAGGAAATTACGAATTGTAGCGAAGATACTTAGAGGATGAAATCTCTTCAAACTTGTTTTGAAGGCTGTGTCTGTTGTGTTCTTCACTAATTCTTCATGAATACTTCATAGAACAGAAATAACAGAAAATTGATACATATATATTCTTGTTAGTTGCATCTCTTCACTCTGTTTTTTTTTTATGCAGTCTAAATTTTAATGTAATAGTTATTGTACAGAAACTATTAGGAATTAATAAAGAGCAATGCTAATTGCAAATCTTCTACGATATGTTTTATTTGACTTGCTGTAATAGAGTTATTCACTTTCAAACTTAATATCATCTAACAAGAAATAGTCATAACACAATTCCACGTAACTTATCATGTTAAATAGTTACTCACATTTTGAATTCTTTAATTCGTCTTTCTATAAATGGAATCTCTTTCTCATAATTACTGTTACTATATTTAAAAAAAAAATCAAAAATAACAAATTAAATAGACAAGTTAATTAATTGGGTACTAAATAAACTTAGATGAAACGAGTTTCATTATTGGACAATGAAATATTTTAGAAAAATAAAAGCAAATAGGAAGGGTGGTCGTACAGTGTATGCGCTCGATTGTCGATCTGAAGGTCTCGGGTTCAATTCTCGCGAAAGTTTTTTAGGTCCCTAATCTTACAGAGAAAGAAATAGTTGGCAGTTTAGCGTTTAGCTATTCATCTATGTATATCCCCCGTGGCACCTCAACTGCTGTTGCACTCTCGGCAATGGTGAGGATGAAAGAACAGCGTCACTAAACCGTCCATTATTGATTTATAATCTTTAAGAGATTTTATCCATCCAAGGATTTTGCTTAATATACGGTTAAAAATTGCAGGGATTGGTTCTAATAGCTGCTAAGTCCCAATTTTTTTTTTCGAAAATGGGCTCAAATATTCGGGGTCCTGAATATAGGTCAATAAATATCTAGGTAATGGTCACATAGTCACATTCTAATCCATGGATTGTATCTAAGTTTGAATCAGAAATTAGTCAAACAGAAAAATACTTTTTATTAAATGAATCTTACATATAAATAACTATTACATTTACACGTATTAGCCTTTCATATCATATTTATTAAAGTGAAATAATTTTAAAATGGGTTTACCAGCACTGAGCACATGTATCTTACAATATATTGGCTGCACCGATAGCTTTTTTTTTTTAAAGCCTGTTGGTTTGATTTTAAAGAAAAAAGAAATATGTAAAAGGGACATAAAACATGTTAAACAAATAACACATTATTCAAATAGTGGCTTCCCTTTCCATTTTCAAAATTAAATTTAGATTCATAGGAATACACAATTAAATACATTGTAGTGTAAAAAAAAATTAAATTATGATTATTGTTTTTTAGTTTATTAACAGGGCGTGCAATGTGTGCAAAACACTATATTTTTCATTGAGTCAATTTCACAGTATCGCCCTACATATAATTTATAATCCGCTAAAGTCACTCGAATGTCGAATTGGAGACAGAGCAGCACATAAATTAAAAAAAAAATCTCTATAAATAATTGTAAAAATTATTTCATCTAGAGAAAAATACAAATTCGTTTCATTTACTAGATAAAAATATGTATCAAATGATGTGATTAAAAAATATAAAGATTTTTTTTTTAAATAGGCCAACGGCCAAGAGGATTTGTTCAAGTAACTGGTTAGTCTCTGTTCAATCACCTATTCTGTTTTTTTTTCTCTCTCTCCATTCCCAGATCTAATATGTTATATCTCTCCCCTTCCTAACCCTTCACTATTATCTCCCTATTCCCCACTACACCGATTGTGACGATCAGTTTGTAATATTTTAGATAATTATGTAACTTAAGGTAAAAAGTGGCAATACAAAATGATGATCAAAAAGACAATTTAAAATGTATCATTATTCAATAAATAAAAGGAAGTCATTGATCAATGCCTTCTGTTTTCTTTATTTAAAAATACTGCTACCAATGAACTTATACTGTATGTAGGTGTTTAGAAGCGTATCAATCAATTTCAGCGGCGCTCGGGGCGCTCCCCTTTCCCCGTGTTGAAGTGGTAAAAATGCCGCTCCCTCCGCCACTCCGTGTTTACGCTTATGTATGCGTTAAATCTGTAATGCCAACACATATAACAAGATCAAAACACATCTGGTACGTAGTAGAACAGTGGTTCCCAAAGTGGTCCCTACGGACCCCCAGGGGTCCCCGATATCTTTCAGGGGGGTCCGTGGAAGATTAAAATTCATTTGGGGGTCCCTGAACAACTTCAGCGGGTCCGCGCAAGGTTTAATATAATATTATTTTATCAGGTGTAAGTGAGTTAATACGCACTGTTTTGCACAAACCAGCTTTCGATATTATCGAAATAATTCCAATGAGCAATAATACAGTACAAAGAAGGGTTGACGAAATGGCTTAGTCCATAGAAAATTCTTTATGTGAGTACTTAAAACTATCTGGATTTTCTATACTGCTTTAGAGTCCACTTTACCAGGAAACGAAGTTTTATTTTAGCTTATGTAAGAAGAATTTTTTTTTTTATGATTTGTTATTTGTTGTTTGAAAACCAATACAAAAGGTGAAAATTTACTAAATTAAAAAGACTTTTCAAAAGTAAAAGCTATACCCTTGACTAATACCATTTCTGTTGTTTCCGACGGTGCTCCGGCAATGGGAGGGAGATACTGAGACATTCTGGCATATTAAAACAAACTGTACCAAATGTATTTTCAGTAACTTTGTGTCATTCGTCGCAACAAATTTTAGTGAATTTTCGCATCATTAAAGCAATTAATAAATCAAAAGGAATGGCTTAAATGAGATATTGCTTGCTAATCTTTGGAAAAAGACGAAGACTATAATCGTTTACTGTTTCACACAGCAGTACGTTGGTTATCTAAAGATGCATGTTTAAATCGATTTTATGCGCTTTTTGACTCATTGTTGGAATTCCAGGAAAGTAAAGACAATGATTTGCGATGCAATTTAAACTCAAAAGTGACAAAGCCCATATGACTGATTTATTTGACAAATTTACAAAACTAATTTGAAACTACAAGGTGACCAATTAAATTTAATCAAAGCTAAAAGCGTTTGTGGCTAAACATTTCTGTACAAAAAAATTTGGATGAGGAGAATGTTCTGTTTCCAAATCTTTCGAAATTGCAAAATAAAAAAAAAGATGAAGATTTGCTTGCTTAGTGTCAACAATTAACGCTCTTCAAGCAGACCTGAGCCAAAGATTTGAAGATATTCTTCACTTTTATATTCCCGACAGTGACAAACTCAGATACCAAACACAAATGAATCTGTAGAAATACAGGAGTAGCTTATCACAAATGAGGAACCAATGTTTGAACAAGGATACCACAAATTCTGGTTATAAAAAGAGATTCCATATTAATATCCTGCATTTTGGGTTATTGTACAGAAGTTGTTGACTGATTTTCTGTCTTCTTGTTAGGTAGAATGTTGATTCGGTGCCATTATGAACCTCATCACATAAAAAAGAAACCAAGTAGAAATTATTGCTCGTGGTGATTTGCGGTTGCTACTCACAAAAATTGAGCCAGACATCAATACACCCATAACATCTCATCAAGTTATTTAATTTTTTTTTATTTTAAACAAAAACTATAATTTTAATAGGTACTACTTCAGCAAAAGGTTGTTTTTTTTAATTAGTAATTTTTATACATTTATGTAGTATTTAGCTTGGGGGTCCGTGGGCAAGTTTTTACTGTAAAAAGTGGTCCATGGGTCCAAAAAAGTTGAAGAACCACTGTAATAGAATAATCAGTTTTACCAATGTAATCTACCGATAAAAAATATGACGAGAGACAGAGAGAAAGAGAAAGAGAGGGAGAGAGAGAAAGAGAGAGAGAGTGACAGAGAGAGAGAGAGAGTGAGAGAGAGAGAGAGAGAGAGAGAGAGAGAGAGAGAGAGAGATTCAGTACCGTTATATAAGATATAAACAAATCATCTGAAATTATACACTATTATCCCATTTTATTTCAAATATTTATACAATGTGGTAATTATAAAAAATGTAAAATCTCATCTTATCACTACAAAATAAAGAATTTATAGATTGTTTGACACACGATGTACAATAACATAATCATTATTGTTTTTTTATAATAATGTACTTGGTTTTACACTAAAAAAAAAAAATTCACATTTTATCAGTACTTGTTTATTTTTTATTGTAAGTGTACAACACAGAATATTCTATTTAAATGATGTAAATTCAAATTCACCATAAAACAGTAAGAAAACAATGAAAATATCATTATTTCTGCCTATGTACACCTCTGCTTGATTTTCTATATATATATTTGGTCTACAGTTGATAAATGAACAGTAAATAAAAAATGAACAAAAGGTCTACCATTGTTAGCTGATAAGTATATCTATTTATAGATTATATATATATATATATATATATATATATATATATATATATATATATATTGTTACGGATCCTTATAATGATAATACTTGTAGAAGGTGTATTAATTCAGACAACACAAATCACGAAGTTAACTCCAGTGAAGTAACATCAAAAAATCATTTAATACTTGAACATAAACTTACATAAAGGTAGAATGCATCCATCTACATAGATGCCCAAAGCTAGACTCTACTAGAACATGCATCCGCATCCTATGATGCACAGAGCTCGACTCTTAATAATACAGACATCCGCATCCTATGATGCCCAGAGCTCGACTACTATAAACAAAGCATGTGCTTCCAACTGTCGGTTTAATATACGCCATTTGTACCAAATGACGTATACACTATAGCTCCCAATATTTACACTCAAGATGGCGAAATGACGCCATAGATACTGCGGTGGGCGGAGCCTACCGAATTGCGTCATCAAGCTTAGGCTATACTATTTCTCCATATATATATATATATATATATATATATATATATATATATATATATAATATAATAACAATCTTGTCTTGATCTATCGTCAGATGCGCAAAAGCATAACAAAAATACTTGCAATAATTACCTAGAGTTAAAGTTTATATTTTAGGTAGTGCTCCCTGTATGGAGTATCAATGCTCCCTGTATGGGGTATCAATGCACCCTGTATGGAGTATCAATGCTCCCTGTATGGCGTATCAATTCTCCCTGTATGGGGTATCAATGCTCCCTGTATGGAGTATCAATTCTCCCTGTATGGGGTATCAATGCTCCTTGTATGGGGCCCAATATTTGGAGCAATCGGTCAAATCGGCAAAAGGCTGTCCCTGCTCTGCACCAAACTGTTACATGGCTCGTTGAATAATTTTATGGCTCCTGCATTATTTTCGTACCTCATCAATTATATTTCTTTTATTTTAGACTATTTTTTAAAAATCTTGATTGGTGAATAATACTGTCATAAAGGTAAATAATACTGTCATAATGTTGAATAATACTGTCATAAAGGTAAATAATACTGTCATAATGTTGAATAATACTGTCATAATGTTGAATAATACTGTCATAAAGGTAAATAATACTGTCATAAAGGTAAATAATACTGTCATAATGGTAAATAATACTGTCATAAAGGTAAATAATACTGTCATAATGGTGAATAATACTGTCATAAAGGTAAATAATACTGTCATAATGGTGAATAATGCTGTCATAATGGATACCCCTTGAGTCGTGCAGTTGAGCTAATTCCTTTATTGGAAAATAAATTATATTACATAGGGCATTTTTAGGACATGGTTAAAATTCACTTCATGTCTACCATGGTGCCTCCACGGCCATTGCATTATCGGACACAGTGGGGAGGAAAGAAGGGCACGAAAGTATGCCATAGCAGTGTCTTGCGGGATACAAGAGAAAAAAATATGACATTCATACTTGGAATGTACTAATGAGGTAACGAAAGAAAAGTAATTTTAATACAAGTGATAAATGACAAATAAAAACAAACAGAAGAAAGTAATATAGATCATCATGGATATGTCTTGATAAACATATAGGCCGAGTGACTGTGTATAAATACATAAACACACACACATCATCATCATGGATATGTCTTGATAAACATATAGGCCGAGTGACTGTGTATAAATACATAAACACACACACATCATCATGGAGATGTCTTGATAAACATATAGGCCGAGTCACTGTGTAAAAATACATAAACACACACATATCATCATGGAGATGTCTTGATAAACATATAGGCCGAGTGACTGTGTATAAATACATAAACACACACACACACACATCATCATGGAGATGTCTTGATACACATATAGGCCGAGTGTATGCGTATAAATACATAAACACACACACACACATCATCATCATCATCATGGAGATGACTTGATAAACATATAGGCACAGTGACTGTGTATAAATACATAAACACACACACATCATCATGGAGATGTCTTGATAAACATATAGGCCGAGTCACTGTGTAAAAATACATAAACACACACATATCATCATGGAGATGTCTTGATAAACATATAGGCCGAGTGACTGTGTATAAATACATAAACACACACACACACACATCATCATGGAGATGTCTTGATACACATATAGGCCGAGTGTATGCGTATAAATACATAAACACACACACACACATCATCATCATCATCATGGAGATGACTTGATAAACATATAGGCACAGTGACTGTGTATAAATACATAAACACACACACATCATCATGGAGATGTCTTGATAAACAAATAGGCCGAGTCACTGTGTATAAATACATAAACACACACACATCATCATGGAGTTGTCTTGATAAACATATAGGCCGAGTGACTATGTATAAATACATAAACACACACACACATCATCATGGAGATGTCTTGATACACATATAGGCCGAGTGACTGTGTATAAATACATAAACACACACACACACACATGATCATGGAGATGTCTTGATACACATATAGGCCGAGTGACTGTGTATAAATACATAAACACACACACACACACATCATCATGGAGATGACTTGATAAACATATAGGTCGAGTGACTGTGTATAAATACATAAACACACACACACACACACACACACACACATATATATATATATATATATATGTGTGTGTGTGTGTTTGTGTGTGTGTGTGTTTATGTATTTATTAATAAATATGTATTTATAAAGACAAAATCTCAATACTGACTTTTCAAACTTTGTGATGACTTTAAGTCTTATCTCTTCATGCTCGATATATCTTTGGACGTTGCCGGCCAGTTCCACGGATGACCAGACGTCTATCCAATGGGATGACGTCACCAGGGACATCTTGGGCCACCTGGACACCACCGGCTTAGAACCACCACTGCAAGTGGACATGCCCAAAACAATAAAGAAATAAATCCACACAGATCGGAAAACACATGTCCATAACCGTGTCCACATTATCGCCATAACTTTCTGGACAAACTGGAAATTAAAAAAAAAACTTCGTGCAATAAAAATGGCGAATGTTTTGGTCAAAAACTTTGCAAACTCCGGCAAAATGTTGGAAAACTAAAGGGTTTAAAAAGTAAAAAAAAAAAATTACAAAGAAATGTTTAACATATTAGCATAATTATTTAATACGTCTACATTTTTCTCCCAAATTTGAGTAATAAACAAAGTTAGTCACAAATATTATGAAGGTAGTCACAAATATTATGAAGGTAGTCACAAATATTATGAAGGTAGTCACAAATATTATGAAGGTAGTCACAAATATTATGAAGGTAGTCAACCTACATCAGTTGATCCTCCATACACGCTACACGTAGACCGGTAAGTATGGCGACACAAAGTTACACGTTACAAGAAAATAAAAATCTTTAAAAAAAAATGGAAAAAAAATCCAACACGTGTAATGGCATTGACTACGATTTAACTGAAATCATTATATAAAGGGGGGGGGGGTGGAGTGGCAGTAGGGAAAGTGGACGGTGGGTGGGGTGAGATGGGGTACCGTATCAGATGCACAGATGGCACACTAGGGATTTAATCCGTTCAAACTGTGAACACAAGGGCGTCCCTCATGTTGAACGGTTCAATCAGGAACATTTCTTTATTGTTGCCCATATATTGAAGGGAGATCTACATTTCTGTATAAAGAGTTTGTTTGTGTGTGTGCTCAATTGAGTGATGTGGTATGAAAATGAAATAAGTAAAACTAATAATTGTACCCCCCCCCCAATCCACTGATAACTCACTAGCTTAATGCACTATTAAAACAGAACAAAAAAGATTCGCCACTGACATAGAATAATTTCTTCACGTTTAAAACCAATGGTGTTGAACTAAACCATAAACATACTTTCTAATTCAAGGGTGGGTAGACTTTTTGAATCGCGGCCACGTTGTGCTCTTAAATTTGATAGAAGGGAAGCACCAAACGAAGAAATAATAAAAAAAAACTGTCAGGTGAAACCAGTGCCGCCGAGAGGAGGGCAGGGGGGAGGAAATGCCCAGGGGCCCAGCGAGTTTTAGGGGCCCAAACTGAGCTGGCCATTCAACTTTTGAAAATATTATTATCAGCACGGGGGGCCCGTGACATCCCTGCCCAGGGGCCAGAAATTTCTGTCGGTAGGCCTGGGTGAAACGGTCCGTACTTGTCCCGCGGGTCCTAGTTTGCCAATGTCTGTTCTACCTAGTCTTGGGTATGAATTTAGTATTCAGTAATGAATATCATGATTCTGTATCACATAGTGGAATGATTGTGAAAAGATCTGGAAGAACTGTGGCATACACAAGACACACTCACACATGTAGATCATTTCAAGTTATTTAAAACACTTGTATTGAAACATGTCAATGCCTGAATAATTATTTAAATTTAGTTTTTATAGTGTGAGTGTATTTACGCCCAAAAAATAACAATATAAATAAAATGATCTGATAATATTTTTGTGTTTTTTTTTAAGGCCATACTGGCCTTAGACTCGCGGATCTCAACCGGTGGTAAGCGTACCTCAAGTGGTACAGGAAAGTTTGTGCAGGGGTACTACGGGACATGTAATTTTATTTTCACTTAAACATAAACCAAATAATTTGAAGAACCTTCAGGTGAGAGGTACCGACTCATTGGGGTACAGTCGTGAAACAGATTGAGACTCGCTCCCTTACAAAGAGGGGAAGAAAATTGATTAGACATTTCCAGGACTACGTATTAAAATGATTGAATTCTGGCTCGAAATCTGTTCATCTCATTTATTTATCACTGGTGTAATTGCTAGGGGATCCTACAGTGAAATGTTTTTGGGGAAACCTTCTTAAGACAAAATAACTATTTGGACATTACTATAAATGTCCACATTTTTGTTTTTGTTTTAGGAGAAAATGAAATAGGAAATAAATATGAGATAATAGTGTATATTTTCAGATGATTTGTTTATATCTTATATAACGGTACTGAATCTCTCTCTCTCTCTCTCTCTCTCTCTCTCTCTCTCTCTCTCTCTCTCTCTCTCTCTCTTTCTCTGTCTCTCTTTCTCGTTCTCTCTGTCTCTCGTCATATTTTTTATCGGTAGATTACATTGTTAAAACTGATTATTCTATTACAGTGGTTCTCCAACTTTTTTGGACCCATGGACCCCTTTTTACAGTAAAAACCTGCCCACGGACCCCCAAGCTAAATACTACATAAATGGACGTAATGTAACATAAATTTCTCCCGAATATGAAGTCAATACATGATGAATGAATGAAGGATGTAAAAATATCAACCCACTCAGAAAGAACAATGTATTTATCCATAATTCAATGTCTACAAATGCTTAAACTTTATAAAAATGACTGACGCAAAAATGTAAATATATTTTAAACCATTTTTGAGAAACATAGTTTTAGCGTCTCGTCGTGGAATCAATAACACCTGGCAGTTTTCTTCAAATATGTTGTCCAGCTATGGCAACAGATTGTGCAAATTGATTTTTCTCTTATTTTTTTTTAGTAAGGGGATACAACCATAAAATATTTTTTTTTAACTTTTAAAGGTGTTGTTACTGCCCTTCAGTACAGTCGACGGTAGTCACTGAGCACGCGCCAAATTCGTTTCAAGAAGTACACCTTGTGGGAAAAAATAAATTATTCCATTTTTTAAAATGAGCTGAAAGACAATACAACTAGATATGGGCAATGAATTGTTTCAATCTCTGGAAGACAATACAACATGACATTGCAATTCATTGTTTCAATCTCTAGAAGACAATACAACATGATATTGCAATGCATTG
Source organism: Bulinus truncatus (assembly GCA_021962125.1). Taxonomy (NCBI): domain Eukaryota; kingdom Metazoa; phylum Mollusca; class Gastropoda; family Planorbidae; genus Bulinus; species Bulinus truncatus. The sequence continues at coordinate 3,656,703 of JAGDYQ010000081.1, read as the reverse complement.
TTTCAATCTCTAGAAGACAATACAACATGATATTGCAATGCATTGTTTGATCTCTGGAAGACAATACAACATGATATTGCAATGCATTGTTTCAATCTCTAGAAGACAATACAACATGATATTGCAATGCATTGTTTCAATCTCTAGAAGACAATACAACATGATATTGCAATGCATTGTTTCAATCTCTAGAAGACAATACAAAATGATATTGCAATGCATTGTTTCAATCTCTAGAAGACAATACAACATGATATTGCAATGCATTGTTTCAATCTCTAGAAGATAATACAACATGATATTGCAATGCATTGTTTCAATCTCTAGAAGACAATACAACATGATATTGCAATGCATTATTTCAATCTCTAGAAGACAATACAACATGATATTGCAATGCATTGTTTCAATCTCTAGAAGACAATACAACTTGATATGTGCAATGCATTGTTTCAATCTCTTAAAATAAAATTCGTCTTTGTAAGATATTTGTTTTTAGAAAAACTATTTTTAAAACATAAAAAAACAATAGATCGATACTCGTTTATTATTAATTGTACTATCTAAATAATTGTGTTTGACCTGTGGGTTTGATGATTATCTGTCGATCTCTAAAATCAAGTTATATATATTTATCGCTTCTAGAACAACGGCTAAAATCAATGTGTAGTATCTGCACTATAATAGATCTTAGACATTTGGCTATCTTGGTCTATGGGAAAACGATAATTAGGGTTCTAGCCAGGAACAAAAAAATAACCTTTTAGCGACGGTGGAAGTACCGTGGTCAATGAGGACGATCCGTAGGCTTTTCCATGGGACATATTTTTCTGTCCCATCCTATCCCATCCCATGGTAATTTATGCTTGTCCCGCCCCATGGGATTCCCATGAAATCGCCAATCACACCAATCATCAACTACAACATTGGCTGACAGTCTGATTACTAGCTTAACGGTTGTGCCTCCGCTACACGCTAGCCGTAAACAAATTACGCACAAATGCGTTTTGCTTCAGCTACGCATGGCAAATTTATAAGTAATCTCCGCCCATCTCTTAAAATCAGGCCGTACTATTGGTGTTAATAGCTTACGGTCCATCTAGTTGATTATACCACATCTTTGGGCGTGACGCCCCACAATGCAAACGAACCATCTTATATGATAAAAGGTTATGTGTATTTATTTATTTATTATATGCTATCCGGTGTCCCACCAAAAGATAAAGAATAGATTACGCAATACATTTTTAAATGAAAAAGAAGGATTAAAAGCTTTAAAAATTAACAAATTTGGGTTAGCTCAGGTGCACATCAAGTTGCCATGACGCGGCAACTCTGTCCCATGCCGGGTCCCATGGGACATGGAAAATACAAATGTTTGCTGTACCATCCCGTCCCATCCCATCGGACGTTTCCCATGGGGTTCCTACGGGAATCCCATTCGCATGGACAAGCCTGACGATCCGAGACCGTAGTATTCACTGCTGGCGGTGATGACGGATGTGGTCGGCACACAACACCCGTCCACTCAAGCACACCTTCGCAGCCTGCTATTTCAGGCAGGGGGAGGGGGGGGTCAGGCACATTACATCCCTTGCCTTGTCATTCTGGCCGATCAGCAGTACACACATGCCGGTCTGGCTAATCTAGGCAAGTCTTAAAACCCTTTTTTCCTGCCGTATTGGCATACGTTAGCAGGCACACTCACCCCGCCGCTCTGCAGGCATGGCAAACAATGCTGGTGTGGTAGACACACTACACCCTACCCTATCATACCGGCAGTGGCAGCGGTGAATTTTTTTTTTTTTAAATTGAGTTTATGATAATGGTTGGTTTAATCTTATGACCAGCTGAGTGGAAAATAAAGTTTATATATCTAAAATGTGTCGGCATGTAAAAGCAGTTTGACTAGTCAGATGTAAACTGGATTTAAAATATAGTAATATCGTTACAGTGACCTCTGGTGGAGGAAAGGGGGGGGGTTAAATTCATTTAACGTGAAAAATGAAAGACTTCATTCAAACTATTCATGTTAGAATGAATATATTTACTGCTTGCTTGGAATGTATTCTTTTCGAAGTTTTTAATTCTAAAAGTAGACTGGATTGACAAGTTACATGTACACCAATAAAGATAAGATTGATTCTATAAATAGTCTGTCTAGCTGAAAGACAATTATCAATGGAAGTTTATTACAGTTTGAAGAACAATTCAAAGTGTTTACGAAACTAAACATTATTTCATAGTTTTCTTTGGAAAACAAACAAACATAATTATGCAATGAAAGAAAAACTAATGTCGACTTTCTATGAGTGTTTTTTATGGATGTAAAAAGGGGGTGGGGGTAGTTATTAATTCAACAGAGCCCTGATTTATACTATTCCTTAAAACTTCTAGAATTTTTATAGCTAGAAACAAGTCTCTAATTTTCTCAGTTCATAGCTAGAAAAAAAGTCTCTAATTTTCTCAGTTCATAGCTAGAAACAAGTCTCTCATTTTCTCAGTTCATAGCTAGAAACAAGTCTCTAATTTTCTCAGTTTATAGCTAGAAACAAGTCTCTAATTTTCTCAGTTCATAGCTCGAAGCAAGTCTCTAATTTCCTCAGTTTATAGCTAGAAACAAGTCTCTAATTTTCTCAGTTCATAGCTAGAAACAAGTCTCTAATTTCCTCAGTTTATAGCTAGAAACAAATCTCTAATTTTCTCAGTTCATAGCTAGAAACAAGTCTCTAATTTCCTCAGTTTATAGCTAGAAACAAGTCTCTAATTTTCTCAGTTTATATAATTGGATCTCGATGTATTTTTTTCTTTACAATTCAACCCTCACTCTGGTAATGTATTTAAATCAATAATAATCAGAATCTAATATGTAAGCACACATACACACACAAACACATACACATCCGACCTATATAATATAGAATACATTGGCTGATATCTATTTGTGACTTGTTGACATTGAATTGGTCAAAACTAGCTTTTAATTCTTAAAGGCAATTGTTTAACTTCGTCACTAGCGATGTTTTCTTAACTTGATTATATTTCTAATTACGTCATTATTAGTATGAGATGAAATGGTTATCCATCGATTTTATAAACCAGGGGCGGCAACTTTTCAGTCCTCGTGGAACACTAAATATAAAGTTTTATTTTCTCGCCCCCCCCCCTCCTCCCACAACACAAAATTCTTTTCCCTTCAAGCTTAAGTACTGCTGTCTTGAGTTCAGAATAAAATTCACTATTTGCCAATCATTTCAACTATTAGCTTTTGGCTATTTTAGAGCCATAAAATATTTACTTAATGATTGTGTTTCTGATCGATGGAAATAAACTACCGCTTGATTTCATTTTTTCAATAGTTTATGACAAATATAATCATGTCTTGGTTAGATAGGTCTGGGTTAACCTTTAGGATACTTAGGCTATAACATTAGACTCGGAACTAGCTTATCAGACTCCGCGATCGGTCATCGGTAACTTCATAGAAATATTTAACTCTTCTGGAAACAATGTGAAATGTAAGTAAATAGGTTAATAGTTGCTTCTTGACCGCAAAATTAGTTGACCCTTTTTAATAACTAGATTATACCCACAATTACCTTCATATATGTATATATGTTACGGATCCTTGTAATGATAATACTTGTAGGTGTGATAATTCAGACAACTCAAATTATGAAGTTAACTCCAGTGAAGTAACATCAACAATCATTTAATTCCTGAACATAAACTGACATAAAGGTAAACCCAGGAGGAGTACATAGCAAACTGTAACCATGCATCCATCTATATCGATGCCCAAAGCTAGACTCTATTAATATAGACATCCGCATCCTATGATGCCCAGAGCTCGACTGACTATAAAACAAACCATGTGCTCCCAACTGTCGGTTTAATTAATATACGTCATTTGTTCCAAATGACGTATACACTAAAATCTACAATAAACTACAACACAAGATGGCGGAATGACGCCATAGCTACAGCGGTGGGCGGAGCCTACCGAATTACGTCATCAAGCTTAGACTATATAATTTCTCCATAATATATATATATATATATAGATAGATAGATAGATAGATAGATAGATAGATAGATAGATAGATATAGATATCCTATTCTAGAATATCATTTAACACTATGGTTAAAAAAATTTTTTAAATGCATTCTGTCGTTTTGACCCGGAAAATTTAAGAGATGAAACTCAAAAATAGATACATGAGCAAATATGTTTAATATTATACGATAAGTTTTAGTCGACAAATAAGTAAACATTTATTAGAGTGAAATAAACAAAAAAATGTTTATCTATTTGAAACAAAATATTGTTTAAAAAAAAACTATGGACCAATTTAAGAAGTGTGCAAGAAGGAAATGAGAACATGAGAAATGAACTCTGACCCACAGATTAGTTTTGTGTCATATTACGCCATTAACATTCATTGTTCAAACAAACTGAGAATTAAGATGTTTAAATATTTCATTATTATAAGCATTTTACAGGATAGTTGTTCTTAAGTTATCGCTCGAATCTGGAACAATTCGATCACCCTATTCCCACATGCTAAACAATTTACTGGGACCAATTGCAATTCTGTTCAATAAAAGAGTGCACTGCTAGGGGGAACTCTTTCTATGTTTAGGCCCTAACCCGAGCACACTTTGTGTGCCCTAACACACCAGCTCCAGTCTAATGGATGCCATTGTGTGTACATATTAATTAAGTTAAATTTTAACATCGACAAGTGAGCATTTCTTTAAGCTTTCTTTTCAAACCTTTGCTTATTTAATGAACAAAAAAAATTACTAGGTATGCAAGCTTAGCTAACTCCTCTTCTTGAAGTGTATAATTTTTGTACTACTGGAGAAACAATTTATTTCTTGTGGCGCAGAGATTGCCATAGGTTTAAACTTTAACCCTTCAACTTTCACCCTTCTCAATGTTTAAATGTAGACAGGGCGGCCCTAAAAATTTCGGGGCCCTATGCGAAACGGATTGCGCGGGGCCCAGTCTGAGTAGGGATAACAAGTGAAAATTAAGATTTTGTATTAAAAAATAAATTCGTCTTTGTTTTTTATTCTTTGTTTACTAAGTACACAATCACGATCGAGTGTAGCGAAGTCATACAGTATATCACCAAAATCCACGAATATTTTCAACATTTAATTCAATCTTCTCCAGCTCATTCACTAGTACATCATGTCCAGTAGTACTTTCCACAAGAAGAAACTTAATAAGACATTCTTGTTCAACCACAGGCTCTTTCACATTAACCTCATCTGATACATACTGGATAGTTAATGACATCTTCTCTCTGTGACTTATGTCTAGAGTAGAATCCAATATCACTGAAAAATTCTTTGCATTATTGATGTCTCGAAGTATTCACAACAGCATCAGTTACTACAGTAATGAGTTCGTTTTGAATCTTTTTTCCAAGTTAATGATATACCCAGAAAATTCCCATTACTTGGCTTTTCAAACTATTTCAATGGTACATCTGAAAGCTAAATTTCGCTCCTCTAGAAATTGTCTGCAAATGACGAGTTTAGAGATAAAGCACCCGAGTAGCAACAACATTTTTTTCATTTTATTTACTAGTCGTAATCACTTGAAACAACGACGTAATAGATTAAAAAACGCATTAAAAAAAAACAGAATAAACACGCTGACCTGAACATGTTTATAAGTTATAATGTTTTAATTTAATAATTTACACCTAGAATTTTGCGAGGTTCCTATGAAAGTGCGGGGCTCACTGCGGCGACATAGGTTGGAGTGGCCTAAGGTTGGCCCTGTATGTAGACACATATAGTTGTAACATTCTTCTTGACAAAGTGCTTCATATATTTGAGAGTCAATCACTTTCGATTGACTTTCTTTTATTTTTTTTATTACTTCTGATTTTTCTATTCCTGTACTTTTTTTTTATTAATTCAAATAATTGATAAATTATTTCCCCTAACGTTTTCTCAAGGAGATCCCAATTGCCAACCTCTGCTATAACCAACTAATGGTAAAGATTTTGTCGTGCCCTTTTTTCACCCCCAACCATAACTAAGAGCGAAATGTCTTTTGTGGCACCAGAACTAAACTTGAGACATAACGTAAGTATGGCAGATAATTTATTATAATATAGCGGAATATAGAAACCCCCCCCCCCAACCAAAGGCCCTTTACAAGATTTTATTAGAATTGTAATGTATAATCTGTGGTATGTATAATCTGTGATATGTATAATATGTGATATGTATAATCTGTGGTATGTATAGTCTGTGATATGTATAATATGTGATATGTATAATCTGTGGTATGTATAATCTGTGATATGTATAATATGTGATATGTATAATATGTGATATGTATAATATGTGGTATGTATAATCTGTGATATGTATAATCTGTGATATGTATAATATGTGGTATGTATAATATGTGATATGTATAATCTGTGGTATGTATAATCTGTGATATGTATAATCTGTGGTATGTATAATCTGTGATATGTATAATATGTGACATGTATAATCTGTGGTATGTATAATCTGTGATATGTATAATATTTGATATGTATAATCTGTGATATGTATAATCTGTGGTATGTATAATATGTGATATGTATAATATGTGATATGTATAATCTGTGGTATGTATAATCTGTAATATGTATAATATGTGATATGTATAATCTGTGGTATGTATAATCTGTGATAAGTATAATCTGTGGTATGTATAGTTTGTGATATGAATAATCTGTGATATGTATAATCTGTGGTATGCATAATCTGTGATATGTATAATCTGTGGTATGTATAGTTTGTGATATGTATAATCTGTGATATTATAATCTGTGGTATGTATAATCTGTGATATGTATAATCTGTGATATGTATAATCTGTGATATGTATAATCTGTGATATGTATAATCTGTGATATGTATAATCTGTGACATGTACCCATTTAAGCTGTGTGATTTTCATAAGGACCAGAAAAAAAATCTGGGAACTCTCTAGGTTCAATAACTGCACCTTCTGTTGGTCTGTTCAACGTTCAGTTCAACAAGAGATCCATTTCTCTATAGTACTTTTAGTTGTTAAATCATAACTTCTTATATCATCAAATACTGATATCATCACATACTTATATCATCACTTACTGATATCGTTACTTGATATTATAATATAAATGACACGTTTCTTTGGCATTGTTATACGCAACTTATTTACTTAAGCTATTTCATCTGGTAAACTCAAAATGAAGTTATTTCTAATGCAAGGCCCCTGAATATTTAATGCTAAAATAAAACTAATCTTGAAGCCCGTTGTATCAGACCTAGTTTAAGAGTGTGTGCGTGTGTATGTGTGAAGGGGGTTGGATTGTTTGTGTGTGTGTGGGGGGGGGGGGTCGGAAGGGTGATAAAGACACCTACATTCGCTATTTATTTCCTTTAGATTCATACAAGACGCACGCTCCTGCACTGTGGTCTACCAATAAAACTGGTTTGACAAGTCATTAATGCTGAACGTTAGATTCAACTCAGATATATAGTTGAGACATTACAAAATTCAAACTAAAGAAACAAATAAGTAACACTTTCACATTTTTAAAAATTTAAACACAAACAATCCTTTTGCAATACACGTCTTAATTGACTTCAATTTAAATCAAATAAATAAATGAAGAGAGGAAAAACAAAATATTGGATTTAAATAAACAAATTTGTTTTGATGCAGACCTGCTGCAATGGGGCGACTGGTACAATAATCCTACATAAACCGACAAGGAATTTGTATGGGGTGAGGGGGGGGGTGAGGGGGGGATACTGTTTCATTGAAATTTTTATGGGCCAACGAATTGTAATAGACATCTGTGGTATAAAGTTAGTTGTAATTGATTCATTAACCTGCTATAAGATAAACAAAATGTACAAAAGTTCCCATCATGCAATTTATTTATGCCTGTCACGTTTTCTATAGAGTGTGTTATTATATCAGTTATCAACGTTTGAGATTATATCTGATAAGAATAACTTCTTCATGACTCGCCATCAGAATTTCACAGAAGAAAACACATTTCCTTAAGGAAAGCTGTGATCGCGCCATCATACGGTGAAAAGAACCCGGGAAGCGTCGACTAAGGGTTGACAATAAATTGTTTTGAAAGCACATCCTCAGTTTAAATTGAGATTTTCGAAAGTCGCTATATTTGCTATTTGTGATACAGTGAAACAAATAATTTGCTAGTGTATAAGACTATTTACATGGTAAACAATTAGAAAGAAAATAACACAAATGGCGGCATTTTTTAGTAGATTAATTTTTTTCAAGTACTTGAAACCATGAGGTGTTTCTCCGTTAACTAATTTAAATGGGCCGTTTTAGCAGTGCCCTTCTGCTGCCAGTCTAACCTGTGATATAGCTTGTTTCGGAGAGTATCACAAAAAATTTTGGCATGTTTTGTGATCTCTCCTTCCTGGTCTGAGAGACATACCATGATCCACAGGGGATGGATCATAGGGGTTCTCTAGTCAGGAAAAATAAACCCAATACTTGCGAGGGTGGTGGTACTGTGGTCAATGAGGACTATCCGAGACCGCAGTATTCACAGCTGGCGGAGGTGACGGATGTGGTCGGCACACAACACCCTTCCTCTCCGTCCCACTCAAGCACACCTGCGCAGCCTGCCATTTCGGGCTGAGGGTACAGGCACACTACACCCTCCCTTCTGTCCGAGTGGCAGGAAAAACCCCGTTCCTTGCCATTCTGGTCGATCGGCAGTACACACACCCTGCTGGTCTGGCAAGTTTGGGCAAGGATTAAAACCCATCTTTCTGCCGTCCCTGCAGATGATAGCGGGTACACTCACCCCGCCGCTCTGTAGGCATGGCAGACGTGGATCAGCGCCGCCAACAGTGCTGGTGTGGTAGGCACACTACACCCTACCATGCTGGCAATGGCGGCGTTAAAAAAAATATAAAAAAAAAAAGCGTAAAGTGGTTCGTGATGCAACATGAAGATTCGGCTCGCTACTTATAACGCCACCCAACTACCCAGACTATATGGCAACTAATAAAGCCACCCAACTACCGAGACTATTTAAATAGCAACCAATTATTAAAGCCACCCAACTACCCAGATTATTTAAATAGCAACCAATTATAAAGCCACCCAACTACGCAGACTATTTAAATAGCAACCAATTATTAAAGCCACCCAACTACCCAGACTATTTAAATAGCAACCAATTATTAAAGCCACCCAACTACCGAGACTATTTAAATAGCAACCAATTATTAAAGCCACCCAACTACCGAGACTTTTTTAAATAGCAACCAATTATTAAAGCCACCCAACTGCCCAGACTATTTAAATAGCAATGCGCATTCCGTATCATAAATATTATGTGCCAATCTTTTGATATGCCGAGGCTAAGAAAACAGTTCTATGTATTACTAGTGGATGGCCAAGTTCTATGTAGTACTATTGGATGGCCACTTTCTGTGTAGTACTATTGGATGGCCACTTTCTGTGTAGTACTATTGGATGGCCACTTTCTGTGTAGTACTATTGGATGGTCAAGCTCTGTGTAATAATAATAAGTCAAAGTATGACGAATTATTGATGAGTCTACAAATATGTTTTTTTTTCCTTTTTTGTATTCTTTGACCTTATACGTGCTAATGTTACCCTCATGTGTTTACATTATTTCATTACATCTTGAATACCTTGTATTAGATTATTAATTATGTTATAAGCCAACTATGAGAAAGGTATTGTTCAGGCTTGCAGAGCCGCCAATTTTTTTTCCGGCTCCGGCTCCCACAAATTTGACGGCTCCGGCTCCGGCACGGCTCCGGCTCCCTATTAAGAGACAAAAATGTTTGTAATTGCGCCACGCAAACATGCCGCTGATAAAAAGTTATGCAAATTTTGCCGCGTTCACCCCCATAGTCAGGAACTTGAAAAATATACGCATGTCGGTTTTACTAAAAACAAACCATTTCAGTGCATCCAGAATCATATTATTTTCGACCGAGGTTTCACTAGTCGCCATTTTCATAAGTAATATAAAGTTATTTCGATGATCAAATTAGCAAATAGTAAAATGATACATTATTTAAATATTTTAAAGACTTCAGTATTTATATTTATTATTTATAATTCGAAATGACTATTCGGAACCGGGTACCAATAAACTCCGATTTTTATTCGGATCCCGTCCCAATAAAGTCTGATTGTTATTCGGACCCGTGGCAAAAATGCACTTAGTTTAGCTATATATAAACTTCATTATTGTTTTTTGTTTATTTTTTTTATAATTGTTTGAATTGTATGATTTAATCGTTACTCAGTGTCTAGGGTTCCACTAAGCGGAATCTGTATTATTATTTTTTTCGGGTTCCGTCTAATAAAGTTTAAATATAGCTAAGCTATGTGCATATTTGTCACGGGTCCGAATAACAATCGGATTTTATTGGGACCCGGGTCCGAATAGCCACAGCCTTATAAAAAAAACATTTGGGAGCCGAGGAGCCGCCATATTTTTTCGGCTCCGGCTCCGTCTCCGGCTCAGGCTTCAGCAAAAAGTAGCGCCTCCCGGATCCTCGGCTCCGGCTCCGCAAGCCTGGTATTTTTGTGTAAGAGATTTCATCTAGCTGACGTATTACTGTACATAATATTTTTTGACCAATACATTATTGTAAATGCAACAATAATATTTAGTATCCTATATTTGTACCAACAAATAATTCATATAAAAATCTACAGTTAAGCCTAGGATCCTAATTCAAATTCAGTGTTGTTATAGAAATCAACAGTTTAGCTTAAGATCCTAATTGAAATTCAGTGTTGTTGTAGAAATCAACAGTTAAGCCTAAGTTCCTAATTCAAATTCAGTGTTGTTGTAGAAATCAACAGTTAAGCCTAAGTTCCTAATTCAAATTCAGTGTTGTTACGTGCTATGTAAAAGAGGTAGCCGCGTCAGGCGTGCCCGAAATTCAACCAAAAAAAAAAAAACATTTTTTATAGCGAAGTGCCAACGCTCCATATATTTTATTAGCGTGCCGACTGATGAGGCTCTGCGTGCCGACTGTGGCACGCGTGCCATAGGTTCGCCACTGCTGATAAAGAGGATCTACATTTAACTGGAAAAATCTACGACACGCCCCTGTTTAAATTAGATCTGATTGCTTTCAACTTAAGAAAGTACTTTTATTTCATTTTTTTGTAAAGATTCTTTAGACCATATATACTATCTTAAATGCATATTGAATATTTAGAGCTAATATACTGTATTCTTGATATTCTGTATAACTTGATGTTCGTAGTGGTCGGGGACCTCTTTTGATCTTCACGGACCGCAGATAATAAATCGTCGCACTGGTTAAGTTGGCCCACGATAGACAGGGATTTTAATCGTATATGAAAATGCATTTTAAGACTTTCGTTGGGCCTAGGCACAATGCCTACAATGCCGATAGGATGGGCCGACCCTACAGTGTCCATAGAATGGGCCGACGCAGTGGACAAAACGAATGTTGGGCCAGTTTACGATGCATTGTAAAAGTAAAATTTTCTATGTAGAATAATCTGGAAATTGAATAGTGCAAGGGGTCCAATCAGCAGGGTCAAAATGTTTGAAGTATAGGGACGTCAGAAAACCCTTTACTCCACACATTAGTCCACGCATTAGTCGTCACATTAGTCCATACATTAGTCCACACATTAGTCCACGCATTAGTAAAAGTAGTAAGTAGTCAACACATTAGACCACACATTAGACCATACATTAGACCACACATTATTCCACACATTATTCCACACATTAGATCACACATTAGATCACACATTAGACCACACATTAGACCGCACATTAGTCCACACATCAGTCCACACATCAGTCCACACATTAGTCCACACATTAGTCCACACATCAGTCCACACATTAGTCTTCACATTAGTCCACACATATCTGTACTAGTATCTATCTATATTGTGCAGGCAATAATTCAATTTTACATTTGATAAAACACTTTATTATAATCTATATAAATAATAGCGATGTGGGTTCTGCGTTAAATCGAAATTAAAGAATTAATACAACAGTATTCCAGTTTAAAATATTAAACATGGCTCCATCCTGTCTCGATTCGATATTTCTTTTTTTAAAATTCTACCATTTTAAATAGTTTCTGTGGTTTTTATTATGAAACTTAAAAGTCCCAAATATTAAAAAGTAATAATAACAAAATATTTTTCAAATTATTGTTGTTTTTGTTACAACAGAAAGCATTTTAAAATCGTCAAACGTAAACAATTGTAATATTCCGACGATGAGTATAGCGAGCGCGTTCGTCGTAACTAATTTGGAAAATTAAGGACTTTTTAAAATTCGATCTAATATATATATATATATATAGAAAGATATATATATATATATATATATATATATATATATATATATATTAATTCTGCTAATCTCTTTGCGCTAAGTTCTCAGCTATTATAATATTTCATTTTTCTTAAATAAATAGTGCTTTGATTTTTTTAAATTACAAAATAAGAGTATATTTTTAAAACTTACAAGTCAAATGGGAGAGCAAAATAATTAAGCAACCTTTATTTACAGTATAATTTAAGTAATTTGTGTGACTTGGTGACTTAATGACTAAATGCTTCTTTTTTTATTTTTTATGCTAACTCTCCAGGTTCGATTGCTCTCACGGACATTGTTTTTATTTTTTATAAATTAATTTATATATTTTTTATAGTTTATCCTTTTGGTTTTTTTTAATGAAAAGTAACAACAACTAATTAGATCTTTTTGACAAATTAAAAAAAAATATTGAAATAATTTATCCTTTAGGATGTTGTATGGAAGAGAAACAACAACTAATTATATTTTTAATTTCGTTCATAAATGTTTATCAAAGCTGAACAATAGTATATCTCTATGCAAAGGCTTTGCAGGGTACAGCTAGTAATAAATAATATACTACTACATGTATTTTAAAGTTTTTATTTCTTCTATGATGATTTTTTTTTTCATGCTTAATATCAAGCGCTTAAAGTTAACATCGCTAACTGGCTTTATAACAGAGAGGTATAAATACATACACAAATTTTATTCATGGTGTTTCTAAAATAAGTAAACAAGTTTTAAAAAATAACATGTCTAAGAAGCTAGCACGATATAACTGCATTACACACTAAAGTCCAATATATTTCTACAAATCTCAAGGGATGCATAATTTATTTCTTTTTTAATAAAGATCAATACACAATTATCTCATTTGTTTGACAATTTGGGTTGAAAACGTTTTTTGGACACGAGTATATTGATTAAAGTTTTACCTTGAACTTCGACTGACTCCAAAACACGAACAATATGAAACCCCAACAAAGAAATTCAGTGAATTTTTTGCTTCAGAATCTAACCACTACGTTGGAAATCGAACTCCCAATCTGTTGTTTGTATGTGTGTTATATTTTACCCCAGCACTCGTGTCATCTTTATACCATCTATAAAACTTTTTTATCCGTATGTAACAAATTTATTAACCCTCCATTACAATATTCTATTGTCGATAAAATCAAGTCTATGTATGGATTGTTCAAATAAAAAAAAGATTTTATAATATCTCAAGAATCCATTTCTTTGATTTAAAGGGGAAAAACTGACTTGTCACTCAAAACGATTTGTAAAATCAAGTAGAACCCAAGTTGACATTTGTAAGCATGACAATACATACATCCCTTCATATTTCTAATGGTGTGATTATGTTATATTTATTATGTGCAACTATGTTCATAAAATACTCCCATATTAAAACAACATTTGAAACAGTTCATAAATTATTGAGCATTGCGTAAATATTGTATTATTCGTCACTGAACTACATATATAACGGCTTGTTAGTAATAACAATCGTTCGTTTCTTCTGACTTCCTGTTCTGGTGTGATAGACTTGTTCAATGGGACGAACTACTGTTGTCCGGCCTGTACTAAGAGACCTCATTAACGGTTTCCCGGAATATGGTCTCACTCCTAGGATGCAAACAAGAAGCATCAGTCAATACAGATACAAAAAATAATATCATATATATGTTTGATTATCCATGTTCCATTTTCAAATAATAAACTTATTTTGTTGAATTCATTCATATTTTTTAATTAGTGCCCTCCGAAAATTGCTAGAAATGTTGGGTTTACCCATGGTCTTGAAACTACCGCGAGAAACTGATGTATTCTGCCTTCAGTTAAATACGAATCACTAACATTGATCATGTCAGAGTGAAAAAATTAAAGCAACTTTTATTTCAGACCTAAAAATATTATTTTCCGTTTTATGAATTTATTGTTTTAATTACTTTGGTGTGATCAAACCTAAGTAGAAAAATTATTTTAAAATAAATTATTTGGTTTTTACTCCATTTTTTTGTCATAGCTTTGTCAGAAAGATGATGAATCGAAAGAGCATACTTGAAGAAATTTTCACTATGGAAAGAAAATCTACTTGGTTGTCCCTCAGTGTTTGAATTTCGGACTTAATAGGAGACGAATTTACTTATACTAAATTGAGTTACACAAAACATAATGATATAGACATATAGTTAGTTACACTAAACATGATGATGTAGAGCTATAGTTAGCTACACCAAACATCGTGATGTAGACCTATAGTTAGCTACACTAAACATAATGATGTAGACCTATAGTTAGTTACACTAAACATAATAATGTAGACCTATATTTAGCTACACTAAACATAATGGTGTAGACCTATAGTTAGCTACACTAAACATAATGGTGTAGACCTATAGTTAGCTACACTAAACATAATGTAGGCCTATAGTTAGCTACACTAAACATAATGGTGTAGATCTATAGTTAGTTACACTAAACATAATGATGTAGACCTATAGTTAGCTATACTAAACATAATGGTGTAGACCTATAGTTAGCTACACTAAACATAATGGTGTAGACCTATAGTTAGCTACACTAAACATAATGGTGTAGACCTATAGTTAGCTACACTAAACATAATGTAGGCCTATAGTTAGCTACACTAGACATAATGGTGTAGACCTATATAGTTAGCTACACTAAACATAATGATGTAGACCTATAGTTAGCTACACCTAAAAAATAAAAGGTGGAATATATTTAGCAACCCTAAACATAATGGTGTAGACCTATAGTTAACTACACTAAACATAATGGGTGTAGACCTATATAGTTAGCTACACTAGACATAATGGTGTAGACCTATATAGTTAGCTACACTAAACATAATGATGTAGACCTATAGTTAGTTACACTAAACATAATAATGTAGACCTATATTTAGCTACACTAAACATAATGGTGTAGACCTATAGTTAGCTACACTAAACATAATGGTGTAGACCTATAGTATAGCTACAACAAACATAATGCAGGCCTTATAGATAGCTACACTAAACATAATGGTGTAGATCTATAGTTAGTTTAGTTAGACCATACAAACACACTAAACATAATGATGTAGACCTATAGTTAGCTATACATCAAACATAATGGTGTAGACCTATAGTTAGCTACACTAAACATAATGGTGTAGACCTATAGTTAGCTACACTAAACATATAATGGTGTAGACCTATGAATTTAGCTAAACATAATAGGTGTGGAACCTATAAGTCTTACACTAAGACATAGTAATTGTAGACCTTATATTTAGCTACACTAGAAACACATAATGGTGTAGACCTGTGGTTAAGAAGCTACACTAAACAGCTTAGGGTGTAGACCTATAGTTAAATGCACCTAATCTGCACTTAAAGAATAGTAGACCTATAGTTAGCTACACTAAACATAATGGTGTAGACCTATACAGTTAACTACACTAAACATAATGGTGTAGACCTATATAGTTAGCTACACTAGACATAATGGTGTAGACCTATATAGTTAGCTACACTAAACATAATGATGTAGACCTATAGTTTGCTAAACATAATGGTGTAGACCTATATAGTTAGCTAAACTAAACATAATGGTGTAGACCTATATAGTTAGCTACACTAAACATAATGGTGTAGACCTATAGATAGCTACACTAAACATAAAGGTGTAGACCTATATAGTTAGCTAAACTAAACATAATAATGTAGACCTAAAGTGAGTTACACACGATATATTGTGTTGTAGGGAGTTTACTGATAGTCAAACCGATTTTGGCACTATGGGTTAACCGTCGGACCGCCGTTTTTTGGCTGCCGATACATAGTTGTTTTTTTTTCACAACAGAGTTGCAGAAAAGAAAATCAGTTAATAACCCAATTCTATAACCAGTTCAGACAAGATTTAAAAAAGGAAAAAACCCGTACACAGAAATTAACACGTGCATACATCAGGAGATACGACCTTGAAACAATAGGATTGGCATTTCTTAATTCTAATGTATGACCTTGAACGATACAATTAGTGAACATCTGTGCGTATTTTTTTTTGGGATGGGAAGTTGGGGGGGGGAACAAGACTTACGTGTGGGGGAAGTGTCACGAAACATGACAGGGAAAGGGGTAAGCATGGGTTGACATACGTCATTAGCTGTATTAGCACGAGAGAAACACGTGTTTGGCAATTGGCATTGTTGTTGCTTAAGGGGCTGTCCATTAATTACGTCAACAAAATAGGGGGAGGGGGTCAGAAAATTTTGACAAATGTTGACAAGGGGGAGGAGGGAGGTCAAGAAAAGTTGACGTCAACAATGTTACTTTTAAATTTAATATAATTACTTAATAAATAGGAAAATTAAGCAGTTAGCTGAAGTTCTGTGTTACACACACTCGCTTAACATTCAGTATTTTAATTAAACTAACTATATTCCTACTAATTTTGCCACATAAACATTTTTGGAAGCCACCTTTTTAGGGTGTAATCAAATGTTGACGTAATTTTATAGAGGGTCTCGGAAAGTTTGACAAGTTGTTGACAAGGGGGGAGGTAAAAATCGCCAAAAATTTGTTGACATAAATAATGGACAGCCCCTAAAAGAAAAATATCGGTATCGGTATCGGTAAAAAATGCTGGGGGAAAATATCGGTATCGGACTATCGGTAAAAAGGCATTTCGGTCGCTCCCTACTAATTACCCATTGCAATATGCAAATATAACTTTAAGACTTAATTAAAAAAATGTCCTTAAAAAAACACAGGTACGCATTCAATATTAACACTTTTTTTTCGATATTTTGTTAATTGCTAATTCTTTTACAATTTCATTTAGCCTAAAGCCAGGCCATTTTCTAACATGCCTCTTCTACAAAAACTGATAATCTCCGTACAGATAGATAAATTATGCGGCTTCCTGTTTAGAAACCTATTGCCGAGGATCTTATTTTACTGGAACCAAATATTAATCTAAACTTTTACTATTTATTAATACATTTAATTATTAGTCTTCGAGTTATTCAATGTGTTTTTAGTTAGCTCTGAAGAGTCTGAAGAGAAAGCTATGGGTGAGTTCCACATTGTGATAAGCCTACACTGACGACAGCGTCATTATCTAGAGAACACCCAACACTCTATCGAGTAGTACCATAAATACTGAAAGGGGGGGGTTGCCCAATATGTCAAGGAATGTTAGAGTCCAAGGTTGGAAAGCTGCGGCAATGACAGTGTTTTTTGAGTTTATAATTAAAGGAGGATTGGAAGCTGTTTACTAATTTTAGATTATAGTCAATATGGAATATATTAAACAGCCTGACTATCACGTTACAGTTATGTAAATAGATGATATTAAATGTCTGACAAAATGTGTGAGATTTCATTTTATTAAACATCTATCGAGCGCCCTTTTTAACGGTGCTTTGTAGTCTTATTTGTGCTCTGTTGTCAATTAAAAGTTTATTTAAATATTTAGAAATGACAACATGGATAGGTAGTTCAAGACAACTACAACTTTCAAAAAACTGAATTGTGAAAACCTAAAAAAACTGTGTCAATTAGAATAAAAAAAAAATCATTACTTTTTTTTCCATGTCTAAAATCTGGGGCACTCGAATAAAGGAATTTGTTTTTAAAATTACACCAAAATGTTTTGTTCGCCAGATAAAACTGCAAAAAATTTTTGTTGTTGTTTGAACTTTAATTTTCCGCACAAATACTTTGATATAATTTGATTATAACTAGCTCTAATAATTTGATTATAACTAGCTCTAATAATTTGATTATAACTAGCTCTAATAACTTGATTATAACTAGCTCTAATAATTTGATTATATCTAGCTCTAATAATTTGATTATAACTAGATCTAATAATTTGATTATAACTAGCTCTAATAATTTGATTATAACTAGCTCTAATAATTTGATTATAACTAGCTCTAATAATTTGATTATAACTAGCTCTTATAATTTGATTATAACTAGCTCTAGTCCGACATGCAGCCCCGTAGCGAAAATTCTACAGCAGGGGTCAGGCATTCTACAGCAGGGGCCAGGCCAATAGAAGGGGGGCAGGAAATAAATAATACTAAGATGAGCAAACAAGAGAGGGGGCCACAAAACGCCTCGGCCCCCAGCCCTCCCCGCACGCTACGGGCCTGCCGACATGAAATTTCTTTGCTGCAGTGTTTATCAGACTTTTCAGTTCCAAGTAGCCCTTTCTTTTTTTGGCGGGTGGATTGCGAAGTCGATAGTGAACTCGGCTCACATGCAAAGGGTACAAAGTTCAATCATTTGTAAGGACAAAAATATTCGCCGCTGATTTGTAGAGGAGATGGACTCCATCAAGTCTTTAAGCCAACATAAAGGACGTTTGATAGCACATCTGTTGATCCGTCAATTCGTTCACCCCATCCACCCCATCGGTTAAGGGAATTAAAATAAAATAAAAATAACCGTTCGTAAAAAATAAAATGTAGGCTACACTTTAATAAAAATATATTATATTAATGATAAACGAATGATAAAATGCATTTATAATAAAATAATGATTGATTTAGTTATAATAAGTTATACATCCTTAGTGCCTGATCTTTTTTTTACCTAATGACTACAAATTTTAAAAAAAATGCAAACTTCACATAAATATAAAGTTACAAAAGGTCAGATGTATTTCAGAACTTTCTTTGTTAAAAGTTGACACACATGTTGAATCTGAACCATAATGATTTTAATGATGTTATGTTTATTTTTCAAGTGAACCAACATTTATCGCTCTTCTTTCAAGCGATAAACTTCCTGGCATCTGTTGTATTTATTTGGAATGGTTTTCTTTCCATTTTTTTTTTCAAATCAGGAAAATATTCTTTTCAATATCTGTAAATGTTGTGTTAAACATTTCAGAGCATGAGCATGAATTTTACAAGCAGAACATGTTATAATCTCATGAAAAAAAAAGATTTATGTCCGATTCTCCATTATCAATTGTTTTGCCATATATAAAGCTTTGCCATGTTAGGATGAACTTTATTTTGACAGTGAAACAATAAAATTCTTCGCCTTGAAGCGATAAGTCGAGACTTTTTGAAACAGAGAATATGTATGCTAAGTATGTCAGTTTACATAGCCTTTTTCAGTCATTATACAGTTTAAACAGCTCAAATCTATCATTGAAAAAAATAATTTCATCTCGAAGTATTAACAATCTATTTAGAATTTTCCCTCGAGAAAGCCAAAGAACACCAGTATGATAAAGAAGTCAGCATAATTACTGCCACTGTATTGACACAATTGTAACAAAATCGTGTAGTCAAAGGACATCAGCTTTGAATGTGGTCAATGATTTTCACGCTTTCATCCAGAACGTCCTGTACTTTAGTGGGCATCATACTTGTTGCCAAAGTATTTCTGTGTATACAACAATATGTGGATATGACATTAGGGACAACATTCTGAATTCTTACGAGTCTTGTATTAATTCAGACCATACTTTCTGCTCCATTATTGATTATTTCAACATATCTATTTCAATTTTTCTCTTGCATAAATGTATTCATAATATTTAGCATATCTTATATTGTTGTATAACGTCTGGGTAAATAAAAGGTCGTCATGGATATTCACATCTTTCAGACGTTTTCAACTTCGTCATTTTGTTTATCTGTAGCCAACGTTCGCGTTGTTAATATATGCAAGTATTTATTTTTTGTTTTTACCACCATGTGATAAATGATTACTTGCAAAATGATAAAATCGGCATAAAAAGCATGCATTTAAAAATCCCGTTCAAAATTATTATAAATGTATGTTAAAAATTTAACAGTTAATCAAAACATTTTAAAATATGTAAATACTTGGATTGAATATTTGTTAATAATCGACATGTTTTCAATAAAATAGGCCTATCACATGTAAAACCGAAAACATAATGTGTCGTTATTTTAGAAGATTTAGACATATTTCAATATATATATATATATGGATGTAGCTAAAAAATAGATTTATCGCACTAACTAACAAGGATGTTTTAAAAATCTTTGTTATTTAATTGTACACACCAGTCTAAACGTACCACTCTTCTTAAAATATAAAGAAATATTTCTTCACTGGAAGAATTCAAAGACTGTTGGAGTGTAATGACGCCGTTTTTCGTTAGTTCCAAATATAATGACTCCACTTCCTGAAATAAAATATTCAATGAAAACACAAACAAATTATGAATTATAATTAAATATTTCATTAATACTTTCATATCGCTGTATAATTAATTAATTTTCTACGAAAATTTAGCAAAATTCTTACATTTATCTGTCCATCCCTTAGTACAATCAGAGAAAGGGCAGTATCAGAAACATTAAGGACCCGGTACTAGTTCCAAGGTAATAGCATGTACTATTGTGCTCTGGTGTCGGACATAGATAGTTGTTGAACTTTTCAAAACAGGTATTAATTTTGTGTAAATAGAGCATTAACAAATGTCTTTTAAATATTGCATTGGTTTAAAATTAGGGCTGTACCGGAATCCGATTCCAATTTCGTTAAGCCGGATTCCGGCAGTCTTAACAAATCCGGTTCCAATTCCGGTTCCGGTTAAATTGTGCCGGATTTAAGCCGGATTTTTTTGTTGTTTGAAATTTGTAAGAAATTATTTTAGCGCAACATAATTTTGAAATATTTAGCACTATACAATTAAATTAAAACAATAACTTCCTTTGATTTTTAAAACTACAATAACGTCGACTGCTTTAGTTTTATATGTAAATACAAATATTTAAAAGGAAGATTTGAATCGTATTTAATCTAGTACAGGAGTCGGCAACCTGCGGCTCTTTCGATGTCAAGTTATGGCTCTTTCTTGATGTCAAATTGCGGCCTGATCAAATACCGTAATATTGAAACAACAAATTTAGTGGCTCTTTAAAATTGAGAAAATTGTAATTTATAACTTTAGGCTCTTTCGTCTCAAAATGTTGCCGACCCTGGTCTAGTAATACGACACTTTATCTTCCGTTACTTTTGATTCCGTGTTTTCTACAAATTATATTTAGTTATCAAAGTTTAAATTTTTTTAAAGAGCAGACAACGATCTATTTTTTGTGTTTACAGTTTAAAAATAGCTCTATAATTTATTATTCTGTACATTTTTAAATTTAGTGGATTTTGTAAATGATTTGGATAAAATTGCTCGCAAAAATTTAGATAAATAACTTGAAGATACATTTTTAATTGAAACATTAAAGTGATATTGATTTAGATTTGAAATGCATTTTAATTTGCGTTTTTATGGGAAATAGTCAGATAATGGTTTAAATGAAAGTATGAATGAAATAACATGGTTCGGTGACGTCACTATGGAAAACTAAAGAAAAATAAGCTATCATGTGGTGCCACAGTATATATATATATATATATATATATATATGTGTGTGTGTGTGTGTGTGTGTGTGTGTGTGAGTGTGTGTGTGTGTGTGTGTTTTCGTTTGATTGTAATAGAAATCAGGTTAAATTAGGTACAGCTTTATTAAAAATAAATTTTAAAATGAAGAACCTGTTATTTTGACAGAGTTATTTTCTAACTCAAGATTAGGGAAGGGGTCACAGTCTTCAAGATCTAAATTGTTAATACTGTTTTTTTGCTATCTAGAACTTAAAAACTAAATTTTTATTCTATTTTTCATTCATATCTTTTTTTTATATTAGGCGAGAAATTACTACTTGTTCGGAAAAATTACTACTTAATTCGGTAAATTCGGTTCCTGTTCCGATTCTGGCAGGATTCAAATATTAAATCCGATTCCGGTTCCGATCCTGCAGGATCTAAAAAATTAGGAATTCGTTACAGCCCTATTTAAAATACAATTAGCTTGCAAGCCAAAAAGTACTAAGAGAAAAATAGTTTTAATGTATGTGTATCAGAGAAAAAACTACCTTTACAATCAAATAAAGCTTTTTAAATTTTAGAAAGTTTATCAAGAATTACAGTAAAAAAAAACTAATCAGAAAAGTGTGTATTTGAATTCTGTACTCATTTTTGAAAACTACCTAAGTTGTTTTTTTTAAACGCATATTAAAAAGCTACCTCCTTAAACTGTTATTGCAATCAAAATGTGGATTGATTCATCATCTTGTTGTTGAGGAAGCAAAGCGTTTCGCCTTAATATACAGCTGGATAGAAAAGAAAAAATGGAAAAAAAAGGAAAAGTAAGAAAAGTAAGAAAAGTAATACTCATTAGCATTCAATTATGTTTCTGGGTGTAAATATAGTGGCATTGCGTGTGTTGGTGTCATTATATGATGATTTTGTATCATTATTGTGTGTTGTAGTATCAGTATGATGTGTTTTAGTGTCAATTTGGTGTTTCTGTGTTTGCTTCTTTTGTTTTAGTGTCATTTTATGGTGTGTTTGTGACATTATGGTATGTTGTAGTGTATTTATGGATTGGCACTAATGCCATTATGTTGTCGTTTAGTGCCATTATAGTGTATTTCTGTGTCATTACGATGTTCTTATGTGTCATTCTTGTACAGTGTGGTGTATTAAAGTGTGTTTTAATGACATTATTTTGTGCTTTGATGTCATTAGACGTGTTTTAGTGTAATTGTGGTGTTTTTGTAACCATATTGTGTTTTTAGTTACATTATGATGATTTTTAATGTTTTTATTGTGTGTTTCGGAGTAATTATGGTTTTATTGTGTCACCAGATACAAGCCCGGCGTTTCCAGGGAAATCTAGGTGCAATGTGAAACCCCTTACTAATCAATTTAACTTCTGAATTTTTAAATACGATTAATTAGGTTAATTAGATGCTGATTTATGCCAATTTCCTAATGTGCAAAAATGACCTACATTTCATCCGTCACAAATTATGTTTTACCTGTCAACAGTAACTAACGAAACAAACCAACCACCTACCAACCAAATCAACCAAAGCAAACCATCCAACCAAACCAAACCTAAGTAAACACCATTCGCAACTAAAGGTTTATCTCAATAAAATGTTTAATATGAGAATAATCGTTAAAAACTACACGCAAACCGGCAGCAAGACCAGAAGCATATAGTTAGCAATGTAATATTTACAAGTGGCTGATTACCATCGCACTTTCTTTTTATAAATAGTATAAATTAAATATTAAAAAAATTGTACCATCTGGAAATGAAGTCATAGATTATTTATAGCGACGGCTTCCATTCTGCATGGACGGATTGATGGACGCCAAGATAGGGATTTTATTAGTAGGATTATTGTGTGTTGTTTTGTCACTAGAGCTGCTGTTTGATTAAAAAATTCGATCGAAATTAGCGCATGATTAAAATTTTTAATCGCAAATTAAATTCAAATTTTTAATCGACACAACATATATACAATTGTTTGTATTCACCTAGTCTGTCATAATGTCATAGCAAAAAATTGGTATAATAAACAAGTCAGTTTAATTTACGAAAGAAATATAATTAATTGTAAAAGATTTATTAAGCATTAGAACATATGTCTGTTGAATTAGTTATTGAGACAAGTTTATTGGATATGTATCAATCACGTCTAGTGATGCGAGTTATTTTTTTTAATCAACAACAATGCCAAACAAGTGTTTTTCTCGTACCATAGGTTCCGAGCTAATGACGTATTTCAACCTCTCCCCCTCTATCCCTGTCATATTTTGCTACACTTTGCCCCCACGTAAGTCTTGTTTACCCAACCTCCACTACCGTACCTACCGCCTTCACTTCCCATCCCAAAACAAAATGCACACGTCATTTCTATCTCATATGTGCCTTTTCCTTCATAAAACAATAGTATAGGCCAGAAAGTACTTGCTCACTTATTATTAACGCATTTTTATTCCCCTTTCTCCAACAAAGATGACGTTACTTATAGCTTAATCAACCATTTATCATCCTCTGTCCAATCAAGCTATGATAACGCAGATGTTCACTATTGATATCATTCAGGGTCATAAATTAGAATTAAGAAAGACAATCCTATTGTTCTTCAAGGTCATATAGCTGCTATGATTTTATGAAAACGTGACAGTTTCTGTGTTCGGGTATTTTTATTTATTTATTTATTTTTTGCTTTTTTTTTTTAATCTTATCTGATCTAGTTATAATATGAAATGGGTTATTTACTAATTTTGAAGAAATTTCCGCAACTCTGAAATGACAAATTTTGCTAAAATTTAATGCAATTAGGTGTTTGCATTAAAAATGTAATTGCATATTTTAACGCATTAATTACGCTTAATTGCAGTTAAACAACATCCTTTATATAAAATATTAAATTTAACTCAGTGTCACAATAATTTGAAAAATACAACCACTGTCTTGTGTACAAGTCTGCATCAGCCTAGTCTAGTCCTTGATTGACAGGTGTCATATATGAAACTATTAGTGCAGCTGTTGCAGACTTGACCAGCCTAATGCTGTATTATCAAAATGCGATAAAATTTTGCGCAAAAATAATGATACAAAATGTCTAGCATCTCGTTATTTTAATCTAATTACAACCTGGCTCATTATACAATTTTTTTTACCTTTCAAGTTTACTTCAACAATACACTGCAGTATATAATGTAAACTAGTGAATAAACTTTTCTCTTTTTACATCCACCGGGAATGGAGCAGGAGGTTTACTTGTCGAAGTGCTATATAACAAAAACGTCTTCATTTATATTACAAGTGGGGATTTTGTCGACATACATGGGGGTGAGGGTGTAATTGACCAGAGCAGAGTGGAGTGGTAGATGTACTTAATATGAACAAACCTTAACTCAAATTGTTGAGTGATATATCGTTATTTATCGATTTCTTGGAACTTAAGTATTTTGGTCAAATTAACGCATTTGGGTGTTGAGTTAAAAATTGTAATCGCAAAATTTTTCGACGCGTTAATCGCAAATTAACGCAGTTTAATCAGCAGCCTTAATTGTCACTATGGTGTGTTTTAGTGTCACTATACTGATTTTATATCCTTACTGTTAGTTGCCAGTTGCATTCGCAATTAAAAGTTTTATCTCAATAAATGGTTAATATGAGAATTAATAGGAACTATTAACACGGAATTCCAAGTGCATAACAAAAACTTAGTAAATAGCCGGTCTGAGCAACATCTCTTAATGGTCTACCAATTGCATCTAAAGCATGGCTCGATGCCATCGTGCACTTATACAGCAAAACATTTCGCCGCAAATGTATATTGTGCACAAATTTTTTCTTACTGTCTTCTTAATAGGATCTATTAACACGGAATTCAAAGTGGAGAATTATTTTTTTATTAATTAGTAAACAAAGGCTCGGTACCCGGACCGGCGAGTAGGCACTAAGTTGGAGTTGAAAGTAGTGATATATATATATATTTGAGTGTTAATAATCAGTCTATATACTCACAGTAGCCTCAAGGACATGAACAGATTATTGTAGACATAATACATTTGAGAATAGTACGTCAAATATAGTTCATATGTTAAATAGTTCCTCCCAAAGAAAATAACTCTCACTATGGGTAAACATAGTCAACTCCCGATGATTAAATTTCAACCTACTACCTTTCATAAATTTTAATGGACTCCCTTTCCAAACAGTACTTTATTTTATGTTTTATGATGTTCAACATGACGTATTTTAAAAAAAGAAAGACGTGAGTGAGTGCTGTGGTGCTGGAACGCTACATGTTTAGAAGGTGGATTATTTACTGTTATGCACATTGTGAAAATAGTACAATTAACTAAAAATTATTGCCAACCAGTCAGTGCCGAACCTATGGATTTGGGGGGCCTGGTGGGCTTGGCCTACTTTGGGGGCGCCCCTGCATTTTGACGTGAGATAATTTTTGGCACTGTTGCCGGGTCCCGGGGAGAAATAATCTTTGTGTGGTTTTTATCTGAGCTTCAATTAAAAAAATAATATTCATCAATCCAGCTGAGGCCGCAGACACAGAAAATATCAGGCCTCTTAAAAAAAAAAAAAAAAAAGGAAATATCAAAGCTTTAAACATTATAGTTCTGTGAAGCCAGTGCCGAACCTAGGGATTTGGGGTTTGTCCTGTTTGGGGGCCCCTGCATGTAGACATGACATAATGTACTTAATATTTAATGTAAAAAAGATTTTTCTGGGGCTCCCGTCGTTGCGATAATACTTTCTAAATCTCATTCCAAAGAGAATAATCCTTATTATGGGCTAAGAAGCTTAACAAAAGTAACCCCGACTATTAAACGTTAAATCTAACATCCAACTATAGCCTACATAATTTGCGCACACAACATCTTAGCGTTGATAAATCTTAATTCCGTCATAATATTTTAATGGACTCCTTTCAAACAGTTCTTCATTTTATGTTTTATGATGTTCGACATGACGTAGTTAAAAAAATAAGAGAGACGTGAGTGAGTGTCTGTAAGTTAAGCAAAACGCATTATGTTTAGCAGGTGGTTTACTTATTGTTATACACATTGTAGTATAAGCACAACATATCGCAATTGAGAAATATATTAGATACTACCACAACCTGGCAGTGCCAAACTTATGGGATTTTGGGCCCTATGGGACCTGGTCTCGTCAGAGGCCTCTTAATTTTGACATTCGGACACTGATGACATGAGATAACGAAATTAATATTTAACGTGAAAAATTATTTGGCAACCCTTAAGCTGAGAACCGGAAAGACAGAATCGTTGTGCAGCTTTTATCTGACCTTCAATTAAAAAAATATTCCATCAATCCAGTTATGCCGCAAAAAGACATATCAAAGCTTTCAACACTATAGTTCTGTGAAGCCAATGCCGAACCAAGGGATTTAGACCTCTTGCAGCCACTACATATTTTGGGGGCCCTCCTCAAACTGGGGCCCCTCCACATATCCTCTGTGCGAAGCCCCCATCATAAATGGGTTAGTTTGCATTATAAACATTGGGTACGGCACTACCAAACTCAACCCTTATTCAATTCACTCATATGACGTAATAGTAAAAAATGCAAAAAAAAAAATATATTGTGACGTATTTTAGTAATAAAGGGAAAAAACTGTTTATTAGAAATAGACATCTATAATACAAGTTTTTTACATCATATGTTCCGGTATCCGTCTGTCATCGCTCTTCCGTTCCGTCATCGCGACATCCGTCTGTCATCCAACATGGCGGCATAAACAATTCATCCAAGATGGCGGCATAAACAATTCAAAGATGGCAGAAACATTTACTGTTTTCTTAACATGCATGATCATGCTACCAACTGGCCAGCCGAGTAAGAATAGTCTCCTACATGGCTGCCAGAATTGATATTGACCAGCCATATGTTTAGTGCCGAGGTGACAAAACACCGCACACTAACATACGTCAGGTAAGATCATGAATGCCAAAATGGCAATCACAATGCAATACGGTTTTCGACCGCCTCTATCATTACCAAAGGGCAAGCAAGCGATCTTTGGAGAGGTAACACAAAAATCATGCCAAAATATGTGATACTGTCCGAAACAAAATTTAAAACGAAAAGTGTTCCAAAGGCTTTATCTATATCTCACAGTAACGTATTAAATTTATGGTGTTTAATTAGTTATTAAATGAAGCGATCGTAAAAGAAATATTTACAGAAATCGTTCAATTAATATTCTGTGTTATGTTTCACAATCTCAATTTTAAACCAAAATTATGGATACCTCAATATAATGTATTATTTATATTGTTTAAATTGTTATTATTTCTAAAATATGTCTATTTCTAATGTACAATTATTTCCCTTTATTACTAACCTTAAATACGTCACTTTTTTTTTTTCATTTTTTGACTTACGTCACATGAATGAAATGAATAAGGGTTGAGTTTGAGTAGCGCCGTACACAATGTTTACAATGCAAACTAATCATTTATGATGGGGGCTTCACACAGAGGGTGCATGGAGGGGGCCCAGCTTGAGGAGGGCCCCCAAAATATTTTTTAAAATAAAAATTAAGTACATAATCTCATGTCAAAATGTAGTGGTTCCTGAAGATGCCTAAAATCCCTTGGTTCGGCATTGGCTTCACAGAACTATAATGTTGAAAGCTTTGATATGTCTTTTCTTTTTTAAGAGGCCTAATGTTTTCTGCGTCTGCGGCCTCAACTTCATTGATGTAATACTATGTTTTTAATTGAAGGTCAGCTAAAGCTACACAACGATTCTTTCTTCTCGGGACCAAGCTTGAGAAGCGTCAAAAATTATCTCATGCCAAAATGCAGGGGCAGCCCCCAAAGAGGCCAAGCCACCGGGCCCGTAAATCCCTAGGTTCTGCACTGCCGGGTCGGCAATTTTTCTTAGTTAATTGTACTATGCTACAATGTAAAACAGTAAATAAACCACCTTACATGTGTTTTGCTTAACACATAAGCACTCACTCACGTCTCTTTTTTTTTTTAAATACGCCATGTTGAACATCATAAAACATTAAATGAATAACTGTTTGGAAAGGGAGTCCATTAAAATATTATGAAGGAATATGATTTTAAGAGTTGTTGTTTATGTCTACCCATAGTGAGGATTATTTTTTTTGGGAGGAACTATTTAACATATGAATTTTATTTGATGTATTATTAGGTGTCCATATTCTAAATGTATTTTGGCTACAATAATCTGTTCATGTCCTTGGGGCCACTGCAAGTATATAGACCGAGATGAGCGGACAGCGGACGATTCCGCTATGGACGCAGATCCGCAGATTTTTCCGAATCAGCGGACTGACAGCGGATGCTTCGTATGGTTAAGTTGCGGACTCGCGGACTGACGCGGATCTTCTTTAGCGTTACCATAAAAATTTCAAGTCATTTAAACAGCTAAATTTCAGCAATGCGGACTGACTGCGGACCAATGTTGTAAGATTCTGCGGACGCGGATCATTGATAGAAATCCGCGGACGGACGCGGACGCTAAATTTCAAGATCCGCACACCTCTGATATAGACTGATTGTTAACGCGCTAAAATATATATCACCATTTTCAACTCCAACTGTGTGCTCACTCGCCGGTCCGGGTACCGGGCCTTTGATAACTAGTAGACAATATAAATATTACATTATATTGAGGTATCCATAATACAAAATTCGTTTGATTTAAAATTTAGATTGTAGAAAAAAAATATAGAATATTAATTGAACGATTTTTGTCAATATTTCTTTTATGATCGCTTCTCATTGATAACAAATTGAACACCATAGATATATTACAATATTGTAGGATATGCAAAGACCTATGCAACGGCTCGGCGAGTATTTATGAAAAAAATCATAAAATATTTTGGCTTACTTTCTATCGGAGAGAACTTATAAAACTCTCCTTCCTGGCCTGAGAGATACCATGATCCACGGGGATGGATCATAGGGGTTCTCTAGTCAGAAAACCCATTACTTGCGAGGGTGGTGGTACTGTGGTCAGTGAGGACTACTCTGACCGCAGTATTCACAGCTGGCGTAGTGACGGATGTGGTCGGCACACAACACCCTTCCACTCCGTCCCACTCACAAGCACACCTGCGCAGCCTGCCATTTCGGGTTGGGGGTACAGGCACACTACACCCTCCCCTCTGTCCGAGTGGCAGGAAAAACCCCTTTTCCTTGCCATTCTGGCCGATCGGCAGTACACACACCCTGCTCGTCTGATCAGTTTGGGCAAGGATTAAAACCCATCTTTCTGCTGTCCCTGCAGATGATAGCGGGCACATTCACCCCGCCGCTCTGTAGGGACGGCAGAGGCATCAGCGCCGCCAACAATGCTGGTGTGGTAGGCACACTACACCCTACCATGCTGGCAATGGCGGCGTTAAAAAAGAAAAAAATAAATAAATAAATAAAAAAAAAAATTTGGCATGATATTGTGTTACCTTTTCCTAAGATCGCTTAATTGCCCCTTGGTGATTATTGTGCCGGTCGAAAACAGTATTACATTGTGATTGCTAATAGGCTTTCGCTAATGTAAAAGCCGTCTGTTAATGTAGGGTTTTTGGTCACCTCGCCACCATACAGGCTCGTCCAATGTCATTATTGGCAGCCAAGTAGGAGTCATCTTATTCCGGCCGGCCAGTTGGGAGCCGGATCATACATGTTAAAACAGTAAATGTTTCTTCCATCTTCTTGAATTGTTTATGCCTCCATCTTGATGCACGCACTGAGCTTTTCGTGACAGACAACGAACGTCATGATGGCTTGCAATATAGATAGATAAATTGTACCCTGGAAATCAATTAAACTACTGAATTTTTAACACATTTGATTAGGTTAATTAGGTGCTGATTTATGCCACCTTTCCTATCGTGCAGAAATGACCTACATTTTATAGGTCACAAATTACGTTTTTTACCTGTCAACGCTAAACAACCAAACCAAACCAAATAACCAACCAAACCAACCAACCAAAGCAAAACCAACTAACCAAACCAAACTAAACACCATTAGCTGATATGGATGCTAATTTATCTCACCCGTTACGTTTTGCCCTTAATTCTATCAATGTTAAAATCAAAACAATGCATTAAAAAATATTTTATAAAAATGCACTGAAAATACAGTAAGGAACACAATCTTTCCTGTAAGGAGTACCGTCCTCCTGAAAGGAATACAATCCTCCTATAAGGAATACCGTCCTCCTATAAGGAATACCGTCATCCTGTAAGGAATATAGTCCTCCTGTAAGGAATACCGTCCTCTTGTAAGGCAATACAGTCCTCCTATATGAATGCAATTCTCCTATAAGGAATACCGTCCTCCTGTAAGGAATACCGTCCTCCTGTAAGGAATACAGTCCTCCTATAAGGAATACAATCCTCTCCTTTTTTACCTTCTGCCTGCCCTTAAAATGTGTCTTCATTTTGTGGCATTATTTTCTATATTTGAAGGATAATACAATTATGTCAATTGCCTTGTTTGACCGATAGCGTGTGATGTGTCACATTTTGTACGGCAAAGAAGACGACAATAATCGATTGGAAAATGCAGTTGGTATAGTAACATTTTATATAATATTCAATGTATAATGTATTTATTTTTTTATAAATCTTGTCAATTTTTTTTTTTGTGTGCAAAGAATAAATAGTTTAGGTAATAAATGAAATGTATTCCCCTACAGATTTCGTCAATTCGTTCAATGTAAAAAAGTTATGTTTGTATTCTCCTTTTTCTTTGAAAAAAAAACAAAAAACTGTGGTCGACTTATTATCAAGGACTGCTATTAATTAAGTATGAATATTTTGTACAGCTGTCCTATTAAAAACTAAAAAAAAAAAAACTTTTGGCCATTAATTCTATCAATGTTAAAATCAAAACAAAAGCGTTAAAAAAAAGTTTTATAAAAATGCACTGAAAAGTAAAAAATAACTTTTTATTATGCCATTTGCACCACAAAGGCACAATACAGCACCTTATCGGGAACTGACGTCATAGAGGATTATTTATTTATAGCGACGGCGCTCCCATTCAGCAAAAAAAATGTACCATCGGACGTCATATATTAATTTTAGCAGTCGCGGCTTTCCCCTTACAGGACGGACTGACGACAGGATAGCTGGTTTATTAGTAGGACAAGATAGCTGCTTTATTAGTTGGATAAGATAGCTGTCATTAGTAGGACAAGATAGCTGTTTTATTAGTAGGATGGTTTGTTTTAATGACATTATGATGTGTTTTTGTTTTCACGAAGGATGTGTTTCTGTGTCGATATTATTGTGTTTGGCTATAGTTAGTTTTATAGACACAATTGTGTATTTTGATATCATAATGGAGCATTCTTTTTGTATAATTATGGTGTTTTTATGTCATTTTATGTGTTTAAGGGGCATTATGTGTGTTTAAATATCATACATTATAATGAGTTTAAACTCGATATTGTGTGTTTTAGTGATATGATTGTCTGTTTTATAACTTATTGTGTGTTGTGAAGTCATTATGGTGTGTTGTAGTGTCATAACGGGGTTTTTGTGTCAATATTTTAAATAGTGTCGTTTTGGTGTGTTTTTGTGACATAATGTTGTGTTTCCTAGGTGGAATTTATTTACATATTTAAAGAAAAAAAGGGATATATTAATTTTTTTATTTCTCTTCAATGAATAGAAATGTATTCAAGAGATTTAAATTTATTTTGATTGAATATCATGATACAATAAGCATTGATCCTTTTTATTACTCTATAATTGTATGTAATTAACTCCACCAAGGACGGTCCCAAGCCCGGCTGAAAAAGCAGGAGGGTTGGGCGGCCAGCAACCCCATCCTTCAAAAAACACCCTTTCCTGCCAAAAATACGAGCAGCAGAGAAATCAGAAATTTTAGAAACTTGGAGAAGAAGGCTCTTCATCACGAAGACCTATGAAGCTATTGTGCTGGTGCCGAAAGCAAGCCACAAAGCCGACTAACCTTCTGACAACCAGGAAAATCGCCATCGGCACACGGAATGTCAGGACCATGTTTGAGTCAGGAAAGATGGCACATGGTAGCAGATGAGGAAAAGCAGCCTGATCTTCTTAGGCATCAGTGCAGGGCGGACACAAGTTGGACAGAGACGACTTATATCAGGAGAGCTGCTGCTTTACTCTGGACATAAAGAGAATGACGCACCCCACTCATAGGGGTGGGACTTATGCTATCCAAACAGGCACAGAGATTATGGGAAGCACTGGATCGAGTGACATAACTGCTTCCTTCCGTACAAAGAAGAAGAAGATAAAACGAATATAATCCAGTGTTATGCACTCTACAAACGACACAACGAAGAGTATATAAAGATCAGTTTTACAGCAGACTCCAAAGTTTCTAGAGAATTTCCCAAAAAAGAATCTCACAATCCTCATGGGGAACTCAACGCCAAGATAGGACCGACCACACTGGATATGAATAAGTCATGGGCACTCATACTCTAGAGGTAATGAATGAAAAATGGAGAGAGATTTGCTGGCTTTTGTGCACTAAACAATATGGTCATCGGGGGAAGCATCTTTTTCTCACAAAAGGATACACAAGAATACATGAATATCTCCAGACAACACAACTGAGAACCAGATCGATCATATCTGCATCAACACAAAATTTAAAAGGTCAGTACAAGATGTAAGAGTGAAAAGATGGGCAGGCTAGCATCGGATTATCACCTGGTAGTAGCAAGAGTTAAACTGAAACTAAAGAGAATTCTCAACAGCATATCAGACAGAAGAGTCAAATACAACATTAACCTGCTGAAAGACCCTAAATCAAAAGAACAGTTCAACTTAGTGCTGAAGAATAAATATGAAGTGCTTCAAGAATTGGTTGAAGAAGAAGAATACAATGAAGTCAATATGTGGCAGAAAGTGAAATAAATTTAAGATCGTTATGCAAAGATACAGTGGGTCCAAAGAAGGTAAAGCTCAAGAAGAATATGCAGAAGCAGAGTATTAGACCGACAAGGAAAACTATGTGAAGAAATGGGCAGCGGAGGCAGAACAGGCAGCCTATAGCGGGGACATAAAATGCTATACAGCATAACCAAGAGACTAGGGAAGATGAACAAGCCAGAAAGACCTGTCATAGACAAGCAGGGAAAACTATAAACAGTTAAACAGATGGGTTGAACACTTTGAGGACCTCCTGGAATAAACCAGCACCTCCAAACCCCTATGACATTGAACCATCCAAATGATCTCCA
Organism: Bulinus truncatus; assembly: GCA_021962125.1. Lineage (NCBI taxonomy): Eukaryota > Metazoa > Mollusca > Gastropoda > Planorbidae > Bulinus > Bulinus truncatus. Next base: position 3,622,629 of record JAGDYQ010000081.1, on the reverse strand, counting down.
ACCAGCTGAGAAAAGCCCACAAGAGAGGAGATCGGGAAAGCCATCACCATGATGAAAAATGGAAAAGCAGCTGGACCAGATGACATTCCCAGGAAGAAGCACTAAAGACAGATTTGAATACATCACTAGAGATGCTATACCCTCTTTGGAGGATCTGGGACGAAGAAGACATGCCAGCAGACTGGAAGGAAGGTTACCTTGTCAAGCTTCCAAAAAAAGGTGACCTCAGCAGCTGCAGCAACTACATGAGTATCACATTACTCTCTGTACCAGGCAAGGTTTTTAAAATAATTCTCTTAGAGAGGGTGAGCAAACAGTCGACCCACAACTGCGAGATGAGCAGGCAGGCTTTCAAAAACAGATCATGCACGGATCAGATTGCAACACTTCGCATCATAGTTGAACAGTCAATGGAGTGGAACTCACCATTGTATGTCAACTCTGTGGACTTTGAGAAGGCGTTTGACAGTATAGATAGAGATACCCCTGGAAGCTCCTTCAACACTATGGAATCCCATCAAATCTAGTTAACATTATAAAGAATTTCTTACAATGGTATGTCCTGCAGAGTAATCCATTGAGGACAGCTCACAAAAAGCTTCCAGGTGCAAACTAGTGTCAGACAAGGGTGCTTGTTGTCACCATTCCTTTCTCTTCTTGCAATTGATTGGATCATGAAGAAATCCACAAGAGAACGAAGAAATGTAATTCAGTGGACATTATTGAGCCAGCTTGACGACCTAGACTTCGCAGACGATCATGCCCTCCTCTCCCACAGCCAACAAAAGATGCAGGAGAAGACAGAAAAGTCTAAGCCGCAGCGTTCGAGGTTGGCCTCAATATAAACCAAGACAAAACCAAGATTTTAAAATTAACGCCACCAGCACAAATCCTGTCAAACTACAAGGAGACAGTTGGAAGAGGTGCAGTCCTTCGTTTACTTGGGGAGTGTTATCGATCAGGAGGGTGGGCCCAAATGCAGACGTCAAATCAAGAATTGGTAAAGCTAGAGCCGCCTTCATGCAGCTAAAGAATGTCTGGTCCTCCAGAGAGTTGTCCTTAGTCATCAAGATTCGACTCCTTTTAACACCAACGTCAAATCAGTCCTGCTGTATAGAGCGGAAACGTGTAAGATAATTAAGACCACTAAGGAAACCAAACCTTTACCAACAGCTGCGTCAGAAGAATCCCCCAAATAAAGCTGCTGTGACACCATTATTCAGCAATGTCAGCCTTTTCTAAAAGACCTGCCAACTCTCAGCTGAAGAAGAGATCAGAAAGAGTGATGGGGCTGGATAGGACACACCTTACGCAAAACCAGCTATTGTCACAAGGCAGATACTGAGGTGGAACCCCAAAGTAAACGGAAGAAAGGCCGCCCAAGAAATGCCTGGCGTCGAGACTGAAGCGGACACCATAAAGAATGGAGACAACTGGAACCAGCTGGAGAAGATGACAAAGGACTCTGGAGATCTGTTGTTGGTGGACTTTACCTGCCATGGGTGAAGGGCAATGAATTAATGAATGAATTGGATGCAGTATACATCACAATTAGTAGATTATACTTATATGACAATAATATGAGTGGTATAATGGTATAATATATAATTCTATGAACACCATCATGATGGTAATTTATATTTCGGGGAATACAATGGTGGTAATGTATGATTCTATAAACACATACCGTGCTGATACTGTGTACTGTACAATGAATTGTAAATATCAATTCATGAGACTCTGTCCTCAGCTGTAGAAAAATAAGTAAGGTTTAATTGCTTAAATCACCGTACATTCTAGACATATGAATGAATTCAACCACTCAACAAATAATATCATATATAATGTCTCAAAAATTAGAGTTGGCAAACTATAGCAACCGAGTGGTAGGCTAAAAAGACTATCGATCCTGGTCAGAGCCCTAGTGAAATTTATGCCTGGACATTCTCAAACTTCTAGAATCTATGCCTAGCATCCCTTAACCTCTGGGACTCTATTCCTAGAGCTAACAAATATCAAAAGTACTCTCTGCTCGCATTTCACACTCTGATCAGTGTCGATGTTTCCCTGCCATTCCATAAGGTCACCATGGTCAATCGTAGAAGCTGACAATGAATCTAACATAGCTGGTCGTATTAGGAATATGGAGTATAAAAACTGTAGAATATATATTGTTTCGGTGATTTTATAAGTTGAAGGCAGGCTCGCCAAATATGTTACGGTGATTTTATAAGCTCACCACATATGTAACGTCAGTTTTGGAACTCAAATAGTATGTTACGTTACTTGTTACAAGACTAATATATGAAACAGTTCTCAGTGTAGTACACTATATACTACATACTTTAATAGAACTTTAATAACAATTTACTTCTCTTTAGCTACTTCTATCTACAACAAAACTACTTCTATTAGAACCAACGACACCGAACTAAGTCTATTTATTAAGCCTGTCAGCACCATACTAGTGCATCTTTTCTCTGATCTACTATCTACTACTTATTTCTAACTTAAATTAATAAAAGTGATCACGCTTGCTATACACTGTCACTACAGGCATCAAAGTGTTGGTAGCTTGGCTTGACCATGAACTTCGGTTACGTAACATGGGTCACTTGGTTGGGAGGGGGAAATTTCAACTGCCGGTGTAGAGGGGGCGGTGAGAGGAGAATATATATATATATATATATATATATATATATATATATATATATTAGGGTGCCACTCAACGTAAAGGGAATTTTTTTTCAAGTTACAATGTCCCACCCCTATTTTTTCTTTTGTTATGCTATAATTTTACTACAAGTTGTCTCCATTCTGGAGAAGAAACTTGGCAGAGAATTGATCAGCTTAGCGTGCAGGCGCTATATAATGGAACTCATTGTGGTAAAGGTGTTTATTCACTGATTGGTCCATCTAGTGGACCAAATATCAATTTATTCCAGAGATTGGTAAATATTGGGGCTCACTTGACACAATGTATGCAAGGGAATGGATGTAGATTAATTGCAGTTGTTCTCAATCCAGTTCCGGATGAACTCATTAACTTAATCCAGCATCAGCTAACAGTGTTTTAGCCTAGTGAGATGATTATCGTGAGCTTCTGCAACTGTCACTTTCTTTTCTATGTGCAGTCAGGATGCAGATGGAAAGATTCTGGCTCCTGAAGCTTCCTCACCGGCTCATGGCAAAACTGATTTCCAGCCTTAAGATGCTCATTTGGCGTTCTCAGGCCAACTTACCGCACGTGAATTGTCATCACTGGGTCACTTCAACACCTTGATACTTAAGGTCTACCTGAATTCATCATCATGTGCTACATCTGCTCCCCCGAAGAGATTTGCAGCTAGTATAACAATTGGAGAACTACAAGGAAACAAATGACACCGTTGCCAAAGCAGCAATAAAATCATTCTCTGAACACTCGTGGTATTTGGAGGAAATTGGTAGGTTTTGTATTTTTCGACAATGATGTTTCATCTGAAATGAAGTTAGTCATGGTTGCAGCACTTAACAAGACAACAACAGAATAGCCTTCTGTTCTAGATTACAACAAAATAAACTTTCTGATTTTGTATCGCAACACACCAGAAAACTTTTCACAGCTTTGAACATACCACAAAATATCCTTACCACGGATCAAGACACATGGGCCACTTATAACAACTACATTGTTGGCCAAAAGAAAGTTGCGAGTTTAAAAGTCGTCAATGATGCAGCCGAGCGTGGAGTGGCCCTGAGTCAAGCATTCAACGGAGTACTAACCAATCAAGAGGAACAGAAACAATTTTTGTTAAAAGTAGTAGAGAAACACCGTCGTGACTTTCCTAATGCTAACAAGTCCACCATAACTGTCCCAGCTGCAGCTAGAATATCATTACTTGGACTTGAAGACATATCTGAACTATGTGGAAATGACTCTTTATGTTAATTAGCTGAAGGTTCTGAAAGTTATTATTCTGTTGCTATGTACAAAACAGTTGTTTGTTCTCTTTTACAGCGATAGGTGTCTTCAAATTACTTGATTTTTTTGTAATACAGCAGGATTAATGTATGGTAATGTCGCGCAACATTGTTTATTGCAAAACTTTACACTTTTGAGCTACCAATAAATATTATCAGAAAACATTCAAATTTTGCCAATTTTATTCTTATAACATTACTAACACATTTTGGGGTGGCAAGATAAAAACTCAGATTTTTTTAGTGGCACCCTTTATATATATATATATATATATATATATATATATATATATATATATACACATATATATATATATATATATATATATATATACATATATATATATATATATATATATATATATATAATATCTGATCAAAAATAACCTAGCCTACTGATCAAACTTAAGGGAATATAACTCTATGCAAAGGTTTTGCAGGGTGCAGCTAGTAATAACATTTTACCATTGTCATGGGTTGTGAGTAATTTGGCGAAACCATTCCCACTTTATTCCAACCCTTGACCTGCACGGCCACCCCCTAATAATATTAATATGATATTATACAATGCACAGTAGTATACGTTCCAGTTCTCCCACCCTTCATTCCTACCCCCAACTGCGTAATTACGTCATAGCGCAGGTGGCCAGCGGAACTCAGATGAAGAGCGAGGCCGGCTAACCGAGCAACGGTTGGCAGAAAGACGTTACATTCCGCTCGGAATTCTCTCTGACCACGAATTTCGGGTCGGCTATCTTCAAAAGGGGAAGAACCCGTTCAGATGTCCAGTTACTTTTGTCTTTGTCGGTATGACGTCCCTCCACCTCCATGATCCCCCCCCTGTCCCATCTAAGGCGGGAAGTTAGCTCCACCACCTGATTGACAGGGAAAGATGCCAGATGAATGATTGGTCAGGGGGGTCACATGTGTAAAAGTATGTGAGCAATTAGAGATAGTTTGATAGGCATTCGACTGGGGGTCCTAGGAGTGACAGGTCGAGATTCGACTGAGGGTCTCGTGGGAGAGAGGGTGAGTCGATCAAGTGAGAGAGAGAAGAGAAAGAGAGAGAGAGTTATATCGAAATAACGTCCCTTTGATTATTCATTTATATTGATTTATTATTTTTACCATTTTTGGATTACGTTTGCTTTATAATTGCAGCCAGCAGGATCATGCTACGGACTGGTGCCTTTATGTAAATAAATAGTCATTTTTGTTGTCATACAAGACTTGTTGAATTGATTATCGTCCCGTGTTGTACGACTAATTACTGGTGAGACAATGAGTGGCAGAAACACAAATAGAGATACGAGTACCAATTCAGTCAGACCTCATACTTCTCTAGATACAAGCCAAAAGATACCTCATAGGGGTCCTCAACAACCATTCAAATTATTGTTATTTTAATACAACAGATAGCATTCTATTATCTTCAAACGAAAACGATAATAATAGGCTAATCGACAATTTTTCAACGCAAACATAGTCGTACAAATTCTTGAGCAACAAATTCATTTTGATAATCGATTCCATAAGATAAAAAGAAAATTATGCCAAATTTGTATAAAGTTATCAGGTATCATATTATAATATTTAGAAAATTAAATATTGCTTTGTAAATATTTTGTAAAAAAGACTAAAAGTCTGTAAGTAAACAATTATGCAAAAGTCGACCAATCTTTAATCTATAGCCTATAAATAAAAAATGTGAATAGGATTCAAGCCGTAGTTAATAACTCCGAAAGTTCGTCACTTACCAGTTGCCTTGAAAAGTACACAGAATTTGCAGTAAATTACTTTGGCATTTTTATATATACATCACATCTTCTATATATAACTAAGTTGTAAGTACCCGGCTTTGCCCGGGTTTAAAATAAGGTTTTCTGTTTACCTTTTGTTTTCTCCCTCCCCTTCTCTCTCCCTCCCTCCCCTCCCTCTCCTTACCCCTCTCCCTTCTCTCTTCCTCCTCCCTTTCTCCCTCCCTCTCCTTACCTCTCTAACTCTCCCATCTCCCTCTCTCCCCTATCTCCCTCCCTTCTCTCACCCCGTCCCCCCCTCTCTCCACCTTCCCTCCCTTCCTCCTCCTCCCCCTCTCTCCCTCCCTGCCCCCTCTCTCTCTTTATCTCTCACTCCCCTCCCATTTCTCCCATCCTCTCTCCCTCTCTCCTTCCCCTCCCTCTCCCAAGGTCTCCCCCTCTCCCCTTCTCTCTCTCTCTCCCTTTCTCCCTCCCTCCCTCTCCCTCCCTCTCTCCCAACTCTCTCTCCCCATTCATCCCTCCCTCATTCCCTCTCTCTCCCTCTCTTCCACCTCACCCTTTCTCTCTCCCTCCCCACTCTTTCCCTCCTCCCCTCTATCTCCCTCCCTACCCCCTCTCCTCCCTTCTTTTCTCTCCCCCTGCTCCCCCTTTTCCATCTCCCTCTCCCTCCTGCCTTCTTTCATCTCCCTCTCTCTCCCTCCTTCTCTCCCGCCTGTCTCATCTCCTCCCTCCCTCTCTCTCCCCTCCCTCCCTCCTACCCCCTCCTTTCCCCTCTCTCCCCCCTCTCTCTCTGTCTCTTTATCTCTCCCTCCCCTCCCTCACTCTCTCTCTCTCTCTCTCTCTCACTATATATATATATATATATATATATATATATATATATACTTATTATTATGGCTTCACAATACTTTTAAAATCCTTCTTCATTCCTTTCTTTACCTTCCTTAAACTGTACATATCAGGGAGCATGAAAAAACAACAACAATTCTTCGCAGCACAAGGGAACTATACAGCACCAGCGCGCAAGTTCTATTCAATCATCGGGAAATGACGTCACAGAGGAATTTTATTTATGGCGCCGTCGAGATTACTTTTAATATAGTAAAATACTAAAATAAAAAAATTAATTAAAATTAAACTACCCATCAAGATGAAACGAAACCTGTCCTGTAACCTTCCTGTAATTATGTGTATGTGTAACAACTTTCACGTTATTTGATTGTCTGGATCTTGGAGTTATATGAAACAGACAGACAGACAGACAACAGATGCGTCTTATAAGTATAGAGATTCTCTTCTTCGCCCAACCATGCGGTACACCAGCCAGCAAGACGCAATGCTATATATATCTAGATAGATTAGTCGCGTTTGTGGAATTCCCGAATACCTCAAAGCAAGCAAGACGCATTTATCATTCAACAAATTTTTTATAAAACCAGATTTTTTTAAATTTCTAATACTACGTTTTGTCCTTTTATTTAGGAATATATTAAGCAATACGAGAACAATAGTGGTTTAAAAATATTATCGCGTCTAGACAGCTCCAGTAATTTTAAAAACAGTATTATTTGTCGTAATCATATGTTTATATGCTCTAACTAAGAAACTATTTCATTTATCCCAAGTCGCGGAAAATGAGGGAATGTTGCACATAAAATAACATTATCATATCAACTGGATTATTGTAAAAAATAATAAAACACATTTAACAATACGACTATGTGTGAAGAATAAAGCAATATTGAACTGATTTCCAATTTTAGAATTTAAAAAAATGGTGTATAAATATAGATAAGATGTGAAAATGCTATGGAGGCCGGCGCTACCATTAGGCTACAAAGTGGGCCAAGAGACCACATTCAACGCTGAAGTGTAGACAATAAAATATTAGATATGGTGACATCTTTTGTTTTGATTTCTTTGTGATGCTGTTTTGAGGAAAATTCCCAATTAAGAAAAATCATAAATATTTATGGCGCATTACAAAAGTTAACTGTATTAGAATATGTACGCATTACAAAAATATTAAATCTGTACTGAAAAGTGTAGGAAGAAAGAAAGTTAAGCTGTCTTGAGCTAGTCTAAAAAATACACAACAGCTACCTACAGGTAATATGGAGACTGGCATGACCTAAATGAAAAAAATACATGTTACATCAAAACAACACTATAGTGTGCTGGGGGAAAGGGTGGATTGAGGCAGACACAAAGCGAACCAAAATAAAAAGCAAAGAAAATTTAAAAACACCCCCCCCAATATGTTTGTTAGCAGCTGAAATAAAAAATTACAATTTAAAGAAAAAAATCCTGATCTTAAAAAAAGGCATTAAAATATATCTAACCAATAAAGAGAAAAATTAAGTCTGGCAGTTCAAGGTATCCAAATAATTGACTAAAATCTTGCTAAACAATAAAATAAAAAACAAGTTGCTGGAAGGTACCAGTGTTGAGGATCCCTATGAGGGTATTCTTGGCTTGTATCTAGAAGTATGATGGCCGACCCAGTGATGACCCGTATTTCTATTTGTGTGTCTACCAGTAATTAGACGTACAATAAAGGACGATAATCAATTCGACAAGTCTTGTGTAACAACAACAATATATAATACTTTACACAAAGGCACCAGTCCGTAAATAGGATCTGGTGGCTGTTAAATCATAGAGCAAAGATAATCCAAAATGCAGTGCAAAAATAATAAATCCAAGTATAAATGAATGGTCAGTAGGCATTTCCATTTCTTCTCAATCAGACACATAAATCGACTCTCTTCTCACAGAGCACTCAGTCGAATCGACTGGTCGCTACCAGGACCCTCAGTCGAATGTCCAGAAAAACTATCTTTCGTTACTCACACACTTTCTTACATATGACTTCTAGCCAATCAATTAGCTACGCTCCTTTCCCTGTCAATCGGGGGGTGAAGCTAACTACCCCCTTAGATGGGGGGAGAAGATATTGCACCGACAAAGACAAGAGTAACTGGACATCTATCCTTTGTCGGCATTTGAACAGGAGCCGAGCGGTCAGAGAGAATCCCGCGAGGAATGTATCACCCCTATATAACATTCCTCAGCTCCCGCTTCATGCTGACCACCTGCGATGTGACGCAATCACGGGGGTGGGGTAAAAAGGGTGGTGGGCGGGAAAACTGGAACGTATACTACTATACATTGTATTATAGATACGTATTAATCTTTTTATTAGGGTGTGGCCGGGTGAGTCAAGGGTCTGAACCAATTGGGAATGGTTTCGGACAAATTAATCACAACCCGTGACAACCAGATAGTGACCATTAAGTCTGCACATGATAGGTCAAAGTTCAAATTTGCATACCATGTATTTTCTCCCAAGATGTCAGCCTGTTGTTTTGTTTGATTGCTGTTTTCTTAAAAATAATAACAGTAATTATATTGATTGATATGGCGGCGTATGCTATGCCTGGGGGATGACGTCTATTATATTTTAAAAAATTTCTTTCTTTTTTTTTTTAAAACCACGGGAGGTAATTCAAAAGTCACAGAGTGCTCAATAATATATTCTCAGTATTTGTTTAAAAATAAACCAATCCGCCGAGTGCAAACTAAATGTTCGTCAGCATTAAGTTTTTTAACAAACAATGTCGTAAAATATTTCTTTTTACTTTAATTTGCAAATTATTATTTCGACAGTATTTTTTTTATCAAACATAAAAACATGATTCTCGCCATTAATCAAAATTCTGAAAGTACATCCAAAAGCAATGCATTAATAAACATAGCATATTTAGAAACGGCTGTACATTCAATGGAACCCATGATCCTTTGATTATAGTTTTAAATGGGTGATAATTATTTTTCTAAATTTTGCCTTTTTTAAAAAAATAAACAGAATTAGAAACAAAGGCTTTCTCAATATTTACTATTAAATTACATAGGGCGTTATGTCAGCAAGTGTTTGGTCCGTGGGGGTTTTGACTGATGAGGGCTCTGTCCTACACTCACTTTTTGCCTTACACCCGACAAGCGTACGTCAGTTAACGGTGAAATATGGCATGGGCGTGGAAAATGATATTTTTTTCAGCCTATCACATAAGTGCTTTATGGAAATTATTGTTATTCGGGTAAGGGGTAGTTTGAAAATGAGTAAGTTTCTTATTAACGGCTATCTCAGTTATGATTTGGCGTTTATGCTATTGGTCGAGATAAATTTATGGCTAAATTATTTAATTTTTATTGGAATATTCAGTACATTTATAATAGGAAAACCATTTTTATATTTTTTTAGAAGGCTAAGATTTAAGCTTATTCCAGTATACGATAAACTATTTTTGATAAAGTCCTGATGTTTGCGGTGTAACATTTAATGCATTTTACAATAACATTCCTAAATAAATCGAATTATTTCTTTTGCCATAATGACATGATAATTTTGTCTTTTATTATGTTCTAGTATATACAGAAGATCTTTAAGTTATTTACTTTATTACCTTACCACAATACAAATTTAAGTGTAATCGTTTGTTATTTGCTGATCCAAAGTGTTTGTTTGTACAAAAAATATGCCTTGTGCAAGTTTCACATTATGGCAGACCCACTGAAAAAGCAAAAGAGAAGTTTCCAAAGGATCGGTCTTAAAAATAAGAGTTTTGTCTGTGGGGCACCTAGTATTTTGTTTGCTTTTAGTAATTTTGTAGCATTACAATGTTTGATCGAAAAGCCGATAACTTAAGACAGTAACTAAAGTACAATGTTGCATAAATGTATTCTTTTGTAACTTCATAGAGTCATAATATATAAATATAACAAAGTATACTCATATTTGCAATTATGAAATAAAAGTTCTTAGTAAAGCACAAACTTCAGCCTCCCTTCTAAATCACAATGATTAAATTCGGTTCTGAATATTGTAGATAAAAAAGCAGAAGCGGTAAAGAGTAGGGGTGGAAAAGAGAACGTTTCCAGAGGTTAAAGAGTTGGTGCTAAATTTGACACCTAAACTTTCAAGCTGAAGGTCAGCTGGCTTCCGAATTTTATCTCCACAGCCTGACGGTGTTGAGGTTAATTTTATTAACTTCATCTTCAACTAGCAAAATAGTACTAATTACGCATTGACTGTAATTAGTAATAAATATGAAGTAAGCTATTCATAATAAAACAAGCAATTTAAGTCTTTTTCCGTTTCGGACAAAGGACATTTTAGAGCATTTTCGGACGGAATCCGTATTTTTTTCCGGGTTACAGCCATAAATATTGGTTCCACGCATATGGATTTAGATAAATTTAGAGAGGGAAGTAATCATGTTAAATAAGTATTACAAAGATAAATAATGATTACGCCCCTTTGATTAACTTTTATGATTTATATTTAAAATATAAGCAAAAACGGTGTATAAGAAACTTTATATTTTGGCCCTGAGAGGTCAGATCGCGAAATGGACTTTTGATGTACACTTGGCCATGGATATCTAGATATAAACACCCAGGATAGACAACCGCTAAACAAAATTTCATTCTCTAGCTGTGTACGGTTTAGGCTGACGCAAGGATTAAAGCCCAACAGACGGCATACAATAAAATGTGACTTTATGTCTAGTATAACATTTCTATTTTAAAAAAATGCTTTCTAAATACTTTCTACTAAAAAAAAATTGTCAATTTTTACTAACAACAATTTCTCATAAATAAAACAATGCTATCAGGTGACACACCGAACGCCATTTTGATTTGTTTACGTTTTGTCAGTCAATTCGACTACACTAAAATGGACTTAGATTCTGATTATTTAGAGGAAAATAAACTTGATTCAAGTGACAAAGATGAAACTTGGGAGCTCATTACTTCAGACACTTTGCTGAAAATATTAGTTTTAATTCAAGTTTTCAACACTTCCAAACTCACATGTAAGTATTGAACCAACATGCTTTGACTTGTCTTACCGATCTTTACGTCATTTATTTGTTCATTTATTTATTTTTTAGAACTTAAAATGTGGGAATAGTTATAAAATAAGAGAAAAGTATTACATTTATACTTTATTATATAAAGGTTTATGTATAAATATTATTTATTTAGTTCTACCGCTAGAATTACTTGTTACTGCTTCTAATTCTTGTGTTATTGCCAATCAGCAGATTTTCGTAAACACAAAAAAAAAAAAAAAAAAAAAAAAAACTGAGGTTTACATATTTACATATCTGTATTGATGATATTTTATTTTCATCATTATAAAATAATTATTGTAGCTCGATAAATAAGCTGAATTTTTTTTTATTTATGGTTTTCTTTACATATTTTTTTTATCCCCCAGGTCATATGGCATGATGATATGAATGACACATTACCAGAACCACCAAAGAATTTTCACCTGAGAGGGATCCAGGCATTCAACAACTCGGAGGAGCTAAAAACAAGGGAAGACATTAGGAAATTTTGTAATGCAGTGGCATTTAAAAACTTTATTTTACTTTGAACTTAGTAATTCATATTTGTGACTAATAATAGCAAATTCCAGACATTATGGACCTACAAAACCTTGTGTTTACCAAGGCTGGTTTGATCTTACACCAGACACCCTCACAGATTTCGTGGACTTATCAAGTGTATGCTGTACTTGTTTGGGTTACTGAACATTGACCGCTTCTGGTCTACTAAATCACTATACAATGGACTTTAAATAGAGCTTATGTTTCGTGATAGATTGAAACTATAATGAGCTTTCTAAAGGTGTCTAATCAAACTGAAGACAAAAACTAACAAGTTATGTAAAGCATATTTTTTCTTTAACTTTATTAGATTGTAATGTATAAAATTGTTTCAGCCTTACCAAGATATATCAATAGATTAAAGAATGATAAGAAATAAAGGTAGATATATTTTTAGGCAGTACCTAAGGGATAAGCCGACTAAGTGGTGAATGAAGTTATGGGTATTAGCTGATTCTCTAGGTATACTTATGATTTTCATTTATATTTAGGTAAACAGGATAATGGGCCTTTTGATTGGGCAATATGGGGTGGTAATGAAATTAATTAAATCTTTAGCTAAAGAGGGGTATAAATTATTAGTCGATAATTTTTATACTACTATACAATTGTTCAAAGATCTATGGAATTTAGGGGTAGGAGCATGTGGAACTATTCTTAGGACATAAAGGTATTCCCCAATCTTTGAAAAATATAAAAGAGGGATATGAGATGAGTTAGAAAGGGAGTTATTGACAGTACGATGGAGGGACAATAAAACTGTTTGCTATGCCTAATTATACATAATGCAACGTGATTTTGGAACATTTTAAATGACAGACTAAGTAAATGGGAAATTTTAGGAACTTACTGCTGACCAACCAACCATAATACAGGATTACAATAAATATATGGGGTGTAGATAAGAGTGACCAGTTGATAAAATAAATATAATGTTCTATGAAAATTATCATAAGCTGGTATATTAGTTACACTAATCTTGTAAAATATTTCTTAGCAAGTTACAAAACATACTGAAATTGAGCTTTGTTGTTATCAATAGACATTAGAATGTTAGTTTTTATAACTTAGATTTATATTTTTGAATTTTTCTTTAATGTTGTATTGGTTAAAAACACATCATTTTGAAATTTTAAAATATCTTTTGTATCTGATTATAATGTCTTCAAAATATCCTACACACAGAGAATTGAATGTAGTTTAATAAAAGTGATTTTTAGCTGAAATGAATCATAATGAATTTTTTTCTTCTTTGTGTTTGTGAATTGTTTAATTAATTTATTTTTGTTTATTTTTTTCATCTAAACTTTTTAAAAATAATAAAATACTTGCATAATAATATCACTTTGAAACATATATTGTTAAAAAGCCCTTTTAATTTACTACATGTTCATATATATATACTATAATAACATAATATTTAAAATAAAAAGCTTTAGAGAAATATTAGTCGATAAAAATTTTAAAGACATTGACGACCAAGATTGAAAAAGCTGGATGCTTTTTTTAACAATGTCAACAGAGGAGGGCTATTGAAGCCATCTGAGTACACTCTTTCTACTTGCCTACTAAATTGGAAAGTATTCAAGTCATTGAAAAGATCAGCAAGTAGTCTGAAACTATTTCTAGAACAAACAAATAAAAAAATTGTTTAAATTGTTGATAGAGTAACAATTGATGAGTCATTGCTGATTGAAGAAATATTTTTTTATTTCAATCATAATTTAAAAGAACTTATTTATGTTAAATTTTTTAATTGTTCGTCTAAAAATTATGTTAAGCAATTGAATGAGACCGTTCATGAAAAACCAATGAAAAAAACGAAAAGTAATTAAAGTTCAGATCGCGAAATGAACTTTGCCGCACACATGGCAGGCCAAGACCTACTAAATAATATATACATCAAGGGTCTAGGACTTATGGTTGTTGGGTTCTAGGGTGATGACGGACAGACAGACAGACAGACAGACAGACAAAACGGGGACAATCATTATTAAACACACATAGCCATAAAGTATATACATAAACACACAGGCTTAAGCATAACACATATAGACACGCATGCGTAACCCTAACAAATTAAAGGATGCAGTGTTATTTGAGCAAAGTTGTAAATGTGGATTAGTTCTAATAATAACATAATTATTCATAGTTTCAGGGTTCGTCCATTAATATCTCTAACATTTTAGGAGTCTAAGTGGGTGTGAAAATATTTGATAGTTGTTGACAAGGAGAAGGGTTGGGGGGATAACGATAAAATTTATTGACGTCAATAAATTAAATCTTTTGGGAAATGACATCAATAATTGGCTAGATAAAAAATATTTAGATTACCGGTAGCTATTACAATTTTAAAATTTTATAGCCCATGTATCAGTCTGCTATATTCTGTCAGAAATTGTCGACAGGGCGCCCATTCCTTATCCGGACCAAAACCCCCAGCGGATTAAACCTAATGAAAAAAACCAACGGACAAAACACACAGCGGACAAAACCCCTTCGGACATAAACCCCATGGACTAAACCCCACTGGATCTAACCCCTGCTTTTGCAATAAAATCTATTATTAAACCCCCCCAAATTTATTATAAAATTTAATATATTATACCTGAGGTAAATATATATTTATAAAATTACGTTTTTTGAACTGATTTTTTCAAAGTACCCCAAAGCTGCATAAGCCGTTTGAGCTACAGTGGTTCGAAGTTAATACCATGTTAGCTTTACATCAACAGGCAGCTTATCTTACTAGATAAAAGAAGCAAAATAATAGTTTTAACACAAGGTCAACCAGCCCTGAAAATGGATGGCGTCCGAGTTAAAGTTCCGACACTAGCCCGCCTTAGAGTCTTGTGTATGTGTTGTACTCGGCCCTTTAACCTCCAGTACCTCCCCGCGGTCCGGATGGTAACACTGTGCCTCAAAGCTCTGGGATGCTTCCTGCTTTTGGGAACAGCGGCTAAATCAGGAGAGTCCACTTTAGGAAACTGCCGTAATCGGCACCACTGGCCTCTCTGATCTAGGGGGAGCGCCTGGTTACTCGGGAAATAATGGGGAAACCACTGTACGGAAACTGATTTTAACTCCTGCCGCAGGACGTGCGTTGTAAGTGAGCCCAGGCATACGGATACTGTTTCCAAATGTTGGCATTGCACGCCGCTAGCCTCTCGACAGCAGGTTGGGATTTTCGAGGAAAAGTTACGCCCACTCACTCCTCTCATTCCATGAGATCACGTGTAAGCCGGCGGGCATGGGTCCATACCTGCTGGGGAAAGGGAGGCATTTGAGCTGCTCTACATATCAGTCAGACAACCCAACCCACCAACCCCATGGGGCACCCAAAAAGCACAATGAATAGAAATCGAACAAAATAACGTATGCAGTGCCCGTCACGAATGACAGCAGAACGGCGCTAAGAGGTAAGTCGCACACCGTTTTCAGTGGCTGAAACAGGTCGAGCCTGGCCATCGGCAAGTGCTGATTGCTCTGTTGGCACTACACCGGAACGTAAGACCATATGGAGACGGGGGGCAAACCCAAACAGTGGCTGCCGCGGCGCTGAGCCCCGTCCTCGGGTAACGCTGATTGCCCTGTCGGCGGAAAACCGATCAAAATGAACGACCAGCAGGGCACTGCCTATGTGTGACGCCGAAAGCTATACCCCGTGCTTGATGCCCGGCAAGCTGAAAGTGGCTGCGGAATGTCGAACCCAGTCCTCGGGTGACGCTGATTGCTCTGTCGGCGGAAAACCGAAAGTTACGTCTCGCAGGGCACTGCTCATGCGACGCCAAAAGCGATAGCCCGCCTTGGTGCCCGGCAACGTGACCGACAAGCGAAGACTCGGGAAGCGGTCTGGTAAGGCTCAATTCAGGGTTGTCCACCTGAATGTCCGTGAGTTAATCTCATGAGCCTAGAAGTCGCAAAGCTTTGGACGAGAATGAAGTTGATGTTTGAATGCAACAAGAATGCATCCTTGGCCTTTGGACTTTCTCCATCATTGGCTAATCATGCTTTCGGTGTTAGTGTAAGAATTTTCAGGGCTTGGTTACCCTATGAGAAATTGGCTAAATATTTAGCCGAGTAGCGCCCATACCTCGCAAGGAAAACGGATACGCTGGCAGTGGATGTCTATAAGTATGGAAGGAAGTATCATTGTGTAAATGTAAGCCCCTCCCAAGTCGGAGCTCACATCATAAATATATCTGAGGATACTCTACTTGCACTATTGTATGTGGTGATTGCAACGCCATGTCTTTTGCATGGGGAGACGAACGTACCGATGTCACTGGGCGGAGTGAGGAGATTTGTAATATTACAAGTTTAGTTCAGATTCTGGACCAGTTTTCAAATCCCAGATTATTTTCACGGCAGCAATGGGAGCGAAATGAGACAGGATTTAACCCTTTGTCTCGGCTGATCTGGCTGATCTGGCTTGTGTCACCTCTTTCAGAGTGCTCGAGGTGTCGGGAGTGATTATAAACCCGTTGCAAATAAAGTAAAAGAAATATTTTACGACATTGTTTGTTAAAAACTTAATGCTGACGAACATTTAGTTTGCACTCGGCGGATATCTCTCCATCTGAGAAAAACCCAAGTGCCACGCGCGGGTGCAAAAATGCAAATTGAAAGTCTTTAGGCTGCTGCCTTGGAGAGGGTAGATACCGATCGTGGATGATCGTGGATGAGTCGAAGTTACATGCACGGAGATGACCGAAGCAACCTTGTATGCCGTGCGTAGGACTGTCCCTAGAACCTTCCGCAACGTAGGTACAGAACATTTGACCACAGCCATTGCAAAGTTATGAGACAGAGGCAAGCAGCTCGTAAGAGCGAGCAGAATGAAAACGGCTGCCGCGCTGCGAGTACAATAAGCTAACTGAGCAGGTTGTAAAGAAAGAATTTTTAATGTTGACACACGAAAGAACAACAGAAGATCAAAAATAAAGCCGACCTATCAGTAATTTTGTTTTGAACGTTTGAAACGGTAACATTAAAGAGTGTCATTTTACAAGATACTTTTGTATTCATTTAACTGACAGACAGATAAAAAAATAAAATTTTCTTTTCTGCTGTTCACTAAAACATTGAACAAATAGTTTATAGTATGAAAGTGAATGAATGAAAGAATATAAGAGTAACATTTATAGACATTTACGCGCAAAGCAAAAACTTCAAAAGAAGATCAAAAGAAAAATGTGTCCTTCATTTCGGTGACTGTGGTTGTCATTTCTGACGCGTGCTCCTAGTTTGAAACAATGGAACCGGTGTCAAACATGTTTTTGGGACATCTTTTAAGTGGAGAGTGTGTTAAAAATGTGACATGGTGGGGAAAGGGGGGGGGAGAGAATAAAGAAAAAAACGTTAATAATAAGTGAGCGACAACTTTCTGGCTATACTATTATTTTATGAAAGAAAAGTTACATTTGAGATATATAAATGACGTGTGTATTTTTTTTTGGAATGGGAAATGGATGGTAGGGTAAACAGACTTACGTGTGGGCGAAGTGAAGCAAAATATGACAGAGAGGGAGGGAAGAGGGGTTGACATACTTCATTAGTTCTAAAACTATGGTACGAAAAAAAAAGGTGTTAGACATTGTTGTTAAATGAAAAGAAACAATCGCATCATTGACGTGATTGATACATGTCCGTAAACTGGTCTCAACAACTAATTCAATAGACATATAAGCTAATGCTTAATAAATATGTTATAATTCATTAAACCTCTTCGTAAATTAAAATGACTTGTTTATTATGTCAATGTTATGCTTTGATATTATGACATATTAGTTTGAATACAAACAATTATATTGTGTCGATTAAAATGTGAGCATTAATTTGCGATTAAAATTTTTAATCATGCGTTAATTTCGATCAATTTTTTTAATCGAACAGCAGCTCAAATAAAAACGTATTTAAATATAGAATGAATGCAAAATACTGAAATAACGATAGCAGAGCTGAGATTGAAGTATTTGGTTTCAGCAGGTAAGACTGGATTCACACTTAGAACTGTACTGTACTTAATTTTCTTCTTTCACACGAAACACTTCGTATTTTAAGGCCTTGATCTGTCATGTTCATATTTCACAATTAGTGAAGAACTGATAAATAATAAAAAAATTGTTGTTTCTGTTGAAAACAAGCAGAACACAACTGGAATGAGGTACTTGTTGCAGCAGGGAAGACTAGAATGGCATTTTGAATTGCATATAATTTTCTTTTCACACAAAGACACCTCATAGTTTGGCATTTTGTCTTGTATATTCATTTGACGAATCCTTGCCGTTTCCAGACTGAACACACTATATATGGACATCAAGAGTAGCTGCAGTGAATACAATGAAGTAACAAAATTGTATGGTTTACTTCAAAAAGTATTCCACATTATGTGGGATGTTTTTATAGTAAACCTGAAGCGGTCAAAAGTATTCGCTACTTTCTTTTAATAGGTTCTCATTTCTGTGTAGGCTTATGCTCATATATTACCAAGATTATTATTAACGATTGCCTAAGTCAGTAAGTCACTTCAAAGCACAGACATATCCAACAACACTAGGGTCACATGCTTGGAAGTTTATATGGCCATTCAGAGAATGTAGAATGCTGAAATAAAAATCACGACAAGGGCTACAGACAATGATAAAAGATGGTTCTTCCAGACCTATTTTTAGAAAAGAAAGACGTATGAAGATACTACATACTTACTGTGTTAATATATATATATTTCCCCCTTAGCCCTACTGGGTTCATCGGGGCAGATGAAGTGTAGAGCTCATCTGTTTCTATAACCTCGGCATATGTAGAGATTGTGTGGTTAGCAACAACGCCCAGCCGCTTTACTTCCCCAACTTATGTCACGTAACCATTTATATTGGTAATTTGTAGGACGAATTTGCACCAAATTACACCTGGAAATCCCATGGTTCTCACTCAGGATCGAACCCACGACTCTCACTTCTAGAATCGAGCATCTACACCATCGGCCAATCGTCCCTTGTAGTATATATATTAGGGTGTCCCAAAATCCAAGTTTTGAACTGTTCAATGCACAATCCCTAAAAGCTTTCTTATGGGCCACAATTAGCAAAGGAAAAATTCAGTCCATTTGGGTAAAGTTTAGGGGTCCCTTCAACCGCTTCAAAATTATGTGCTTGAGCTGAAAATCGCGACATTGATTTGATACAGCTTTATTATTTTATTTAATTTGACAAAGAGTTAAAGACTAACAATCAATAATATTATAAAATAATAATATATGACATATACATATAGTTTTCATATTGTAAATGAAATTATTTAACAAATTAGCTGAAGATGTTCGAAGATGTCAGTAATTTCAACAGCAGTTTCGCAACCGTTTGCGCGTTTAGTTAGTTGTTACATTCACCTAAGTTCGTCACGGCGGCATTTTTTATAGTCTTTTCGATGCTTCTCCACCACTTGAAGCAAATATTGCAGTTGTACTTCATCCTTTGTTATTGTATTAAAGTTCTGAATTAGGGCGACACCACGTTCAGCACAGTCATTGGTGCAGGGCAAGTTGCTGTGACAAAAGTGCGCTGCAGCTTTAAATGACTGTGATTCTGGCCACAGCTCGATGGGCCCAGCAAGAAAGCTGTCATCAATTCCAGCAGTTTGAAAGAAGTTGCGCGAACAACATAGCTCTGCAGCACTCTGTGGAAGGGATGTGATTGGGCGTGGGCCTCTATCATCTTTGATGTTCAGCACCATTTGCTTTTTCTCATCAGCATTAAGCAAATTCGAACAGCGCTAGAGTTGCAAGCTCTTGGCTTAGATACCAGGAGTGACGTTCCATCATCTTCAGGCCAACATTACGCAGCTTGTCATCTTGATAGTCTCGGAGACGTTGAATCAAGTAAACGCCGCTAATTGGTGCATCTGCAGCAGACCTGTTGTAAACCATGACTGGACATACACCGAAACAACAAACCGATTAAAACGCTGAATACCTTGCAGTTCACGAGACGTCAGATTAATAATGGTTTCGTTGCCATCAAACAAGAGTTCAATCTTTTTTTGGCGCGAGTAGATAGCTTCGCCATCCAGCGGGCCCCGTGAAGAGCACCAGGTTTTCTGATGATCAACTTAACACTATCCAGCCCAACCATGAATGCAGCAAGGCAAAGAAATTCCTTGTAGTCATCTCTGGGTTGAGTTTGAACCAACTGCTCAGTTAAAAATGCCTTTAAGGAAGCTGATGCTGACATCATTGGAGATTCCCGTTTTGTGGTTGGTGGCTGTTAAGTTTGGACCAGTTTGCTCGAATCGCTTAAAGATAAGGATCTCTGGTCCAGTTGATGGTCCTAAGCACACATTGAATGTGTCCGATAGCAGAACTTCAAGCATGTGGTGTCTACATGCAAGCCACAACAAGTTCTCGTCCAATGTGGTTCTCCAGTAGAGTGCATGCACCTTTCACTCTACCAGTATTTGATGCTGTCGTATCAAAGCACATTCCCACGATGGTGGAGTCAGTGTTCCACGATCAGTTGTTCCAATAAACAGCGCTTGCAGCTGCTTCTCCCGTCCCAGAAGCCAACTTTTTGAACCCCAGCTTCTGACTGCCATCATCAAGTGAGGTTAGAGAACAGGCAGTCGATCAACTTGCTCACATTCAGCACCAGCTGCACCACCTGTAATATCTGGAAGAAGTTTCCCATCCCAGTGAACTACTGCCTTGAGCTGCAATATTCTGCCCCCTGATTTCCTCTGATGCTTCTGCACGACAACGCTTACGCAGACGATGGACAGTACTTTTGAAAGTACAGAAGATGAAGTGGAACAGCCTGCTTCATTGAGCACACTAGCTATGATCATAGTCGACTTTCGTATGCTGGTGTTGGTTCGATCTAACGCAGCTGCAACAGTGGACGATATGACATGTTGTCGTTTGTGTATTTTGGAACCCTGACTCGACGGTGCACTTTTGGTTTGACGTCGAATTCATTGTCGGATTCTGTCATATCTCCTCCGTCTTCTTCAGAGCTGGATGCCGATGCCAATGGCGTTGTTTGGGTGAGAATCACATCCACCTACTCTGCACTTCCGCTGTAGCAGCAGCAGCTGCAACTTCCCGTCCATGGACTTGCTCCTTACGTTTGGCATAACGTTTTCCTCGTGCTGCTAGCTTTCTATCCAAAGAACCAATAGATCCCGATCTTTGACTCTTGCTGCAATTTCAGAAAGTTCAAATCCTCCTCATTCCTTATCATTGTCTTTGAGTTGGCATGGCTGATATCAAACAGCTTGTCTAGTTTCTCCGTAAACTTCCTCCGGTTCAAACGGTCACTATTGTTGCATCTGGAACGATTTTTCGACAATCGAACATGTTCGGCGTACAGATCCTTGGATCTTTTTGACAATGTGATTCTTGTGTCGTGTGGGCAGCCTTGACTTCATCCAGAATGGTATCAGTTGGTCATGTACCTGATGTGCACTTTCGCTAATTGGAGAGCTGTTTCGACCGTTGGTAATAAACAAAGTTACGCAAACTTCTCGACCCGATGGAAGACGGGCACCAGATATCATCTCCAGAGGGTAGCCAATCAACCATACTTTACTACCACTTCTAGAACTCCTAGTTTGTAACATCTTCGTTGACATTCTAAGACCCTGTCTATTTCCTCAAGAGTGAATCAATCAGTACAGTTCAATTAATCTCACAGTTTTGAATAATAATTAGTTAAATGCTTCACAAATTTACTTAAAACACACAACTAACAACTAGACTTCATTAATAACTCCACTGCTTTACAAACTAAGATGGTTTCCAAGTCACATGACCAGTGATGTGACATTGGTATGGCAGGCCATTATTTCAAAAGTAAAATTAATAAAGCATAAAAATATTTGTCATATATTGCTAACATGAGGAAGTTGAACTAATCTTTCTGACCCTTGAGGGACCCTCACCTGTTCTGAATGAGGTACCATTTTTGGGACTATTGCAGCTAATTATAAGGAAACTTTTAGAAGGTGTGCTATTTGAGATTTAATGAATTTTTAAAAATTTGAAATTCTGGGACACCCTAATATATATATATATATATATATATATATATATATATATACATATAGTTATATATATAGTTATATATGTAGTTATATATTGTTATATTTTGTTATGTCTCCAATTATATTACTTTTGTACTTTTCGGTAGTTTAATGTTTGATCTGTATTCCAATATATTTCCTGTGTATTTTTGTTAAGAAGAACAAATATTAGCACAACATATTTCACTTACATTTAGAGGTAAGGGATTAGCGATTGCATGGTCCATACAAATGGATCTGTTTCATTAGTGCGTGATACACTAAAACTATGACTGATGTCTTCACTCAGTTGTTATATCTTGGACTGAGCTACTCCATATCCCATATTTTAACAAAGTCAGACTTAGAATTTTTCACCTGTGTCAATCAAGCAATAAAAAATAGTATTAATTGATTCAGTGTAAATTTAATATATGTATATTAGGGTGCATCACCAAAAAAAGTCTAATATTTGATCTGTCTGCTATTTAAATTTGTTCCATTGATCAAAAGCATTGTAAAATAAAAATATTTGATAATATTTAGACGTCCCCCGGACTTCAACAAAGTTTGCATTATTAAGTGAAACTATATAAAACCATCCTTACTTGTAAAGTCTTACATACAAAAAGTGAATCGCTAAATAAATTGTTTTATAACCATTGCTTTAAAATGTTTGGCAGCGATGATTGATTTTGATGAACAATTGTGCTAGATATTAAAGTTAAAATTCAAATTTTTATTACCAAAATAACACTTGTCCTTACCGCACATTGAAGACCAAGGTAAACATTTTAATTTTTTAATTTTTATCATTTTAATTTCTGATACAAACGACATTTAAAATCAGAACATACAAATAATATTGTTACTTCTGTGTTGAACAGAAAAATATAACTCATTAAACTTTAAGATTAAATCTAACTATAAAATATTATATTTGAACTCCAATAGAATATTTTGAATTTTCAATACAATTAAAGTGCATGTTTTTTTAAGGTGCTGTTTGGGTGATAAGGAACACAACAATACGTTTTTTAAAACTTCTAAGTGAAATGCTGACTGACTCTGACACCACTTCAACAGTGTCATATCCAGTTATTACTGCGCCTCCTGCCTCACGAACAAATAAACCACAAACTCGTCGGAAAACTGAATTGTTTGGCATTGGTCCTGCAATCTGTGTTGATGATGCTACAATTACTGGTATTCGACTACCAACTTGTTTACAAGTTTTGAGGTGCATGATGTATCACTGCAACGTAGCAGCACACAGTGAGCGTCCAGGTTCTCTTGGTGCACCTTTTCGATTTACAACTGCCTAAATTGTGCTGAATCAAGTTACTGCTTTCTACGAAAAAGCAAACATTCCAATGGTGACAGAGAGGAGAGCATGTGAGAAGATTGTTCAGCTTCTTGATGAAAACAATAAACTTCGTTCAATGGATAAAAGTCGCCGAGACACACCAGCCACCAAACGTAAACTGGAACAAATGAAATCTATGTTGCAATAACTTTTCAACTGTGACCACCAGCAGTCGACTATTATCAAGAATGCGGAAGATCTAGCATTCTTGAAGTCTATAAAGAGACAGGTCATCCAGCTTTGGATCATTTGACAAAATACTTGCAAAAAGTCGCTCGACGCCATTCACGAGATGCCGCAGCATTGGAACGTCAGAAACGCGCAAGAGAAGAAAATGCAGGATGTTCAATGATATCAGTGCCTCCCAACGAATATTCATACATGTTTTGATCGTCTACCACAGTTTATTGTTTACAGGCCCATCTATGGCGAGCTGGATTGGTGCAGTCTAAATAACTGTATAAAATAACATAATTTGTTTTAAAATATCTAATTTTACAGTCGCTAAAAATCCAATACGGATCCCCCATCAATGAACTTCTAAAAATATAGAATCTGGCTTTAATATTGTGTTTTCATTTGGTAAATGAATTAATTAAAAAATATTGACCTATTTTCAATGAAATAATATTAGGTCGACTTCAACAAGATTTAGTTACATTGGTATGGTTACTACCAATGAAATACACATAAAATTTAATTGAAGAGTATTTCGCTATTTCTTAATGACTCGGCTCAGTGGAGGTATGGCTGTGGGCCCGATAGGTATGCTGTTTGATTCAAATCGTATCATGCTCATTATCATTCCATGGTCTTCTATAGTGCCTCTATAACCATTACACAATCGGATAGAGTAGCTGTCATGGTTGTTTTTATAGGGACCAAACGATAAACACCTCATCTCTATAGCAACAGATGAATTCTACACTTCATCTGTCCAGGTGACCCATTAGAGCTAAGGGAAATTTACTTACTTAATACTGTACAATTGTTTATTTAGTTTTTAATCTGCTACAGTTCACTTACCCTGTTAAGTTCTGAATGAGGCAGGGTGAGTCCTGAGATACCATAGTCGATTAACTGTTGATTAAAAAGAAATAAAATAATCCGACAGATGGACCCCACACCCACACCCACATCATGTATAAACGTCTGTGGCTCATTTGTTAAACTAATCTGCAATGGCTCATTTGTTTAACTAACCTGCAGTGGCTCATTTGTTTAACTAACCTGCAGTGGCTCATTTGTTTAGCTAACCTGCAGAGGCTCATTTGTTTAACTAACCTGCAGTGGTTCCCCCAATGAATATGACGTGTTACTCTGCACGGTATCCATATTGGTGACGTCACCGGCTCTTTTGGACACTCGCCGAATGATGTCATCGTGGTCATCTCTAAAGAATGACCTGCAGATGACATGAATATGTAAGAGTAGGGTTGGAAATCTTGAGATAAATAGCTCGTAATGGTCACATCGAGTTACAAATTTAGTCTAAGTAAAATGGTGGTATTGTTGAGATTACAACATCTATCAAGTCAAGTGTAAACCTAATCTTTTTAGTGTGAGCCCATGAACCTGGGAGTGCTGAAATGTTTTTTTTTTTTGTTTTAATGAAACATACACAAGTATATAACATGAGGAAGTATAGATGAAAGGACGTCACCATTAAAAGTAAGAAGACAGGAAAAGACTTAAAATAATGGGGGAGGGAGGGGGGGGGGTGAAGAGAGCTATACTAATTGTACCGATTAAAATATTTTAACACAACAAGATGTTTATGTTTGTCATTGTATTAAACTATTTTAACACAGTGAGAAGTTTATGTTTGTCCATGTTAAATATATATATATATGTATCTGCCTGTAAATTAGGCGGTTGCTGAGGGCCACCCTGTAGAGACCTTGTTTTCTGGACTTTATTAAATGCAAATTGATAGCAATAACAGTTCCTATTGTTTTTCTAAACCATCTAACTATTAAAGTTTAAAGCTGTTAACTAGTTCCAAAGAAAATGCTTAGAAAGAGTTTTACATTGTGCATTGCATACAAGTAGGGTCACAACCAGGAAGGATTAAACTTATTTAATTGTGTGTGTGAGAGTGTTGGAGTGAGTGTGTGTGAGTGTGTGTTGGAGTGAGTGTGTGTGTTGGAGTGAGTGTGTGTGTTGGAGTATGTGTTGGAGTTTGTGTTTTGTAGGAGTGAGTGTGTGTGTTGGAGTGAGTGTGTGTGTTGGAGTGTATGTTGGAGTGTGTGTGTGTTGGAGTGAGTGTTGGATTGTGTGTGTTGGAGTGTGTGTATGTGTTAGAGTAAGTGTGTGTGTGTTGGAGTGTGTGCGTGTTGGAGTGAGTGTTGGAGTGAGTGTTGGAGTGTGTGTGTTGGAGTGTGTGTGTGCTGGACTGTGTGTTGGAGTGAATGTTGGAGTGAGTGTGTGTTGGAGTGTGTGTGTTGAAGTGTGTGTGTGTGCTGAAGTGTGTGTGTATTGGAGTGAATGTTGAAGTGAGTGTTGGAGTATGTGTGTGTGTTGGAGAGTGTGTGTGTTGGAGTGTGTGTGTTGGCGTGTGTGTATGTTGGAGTGAGTGTTGGAGTGAGTGTTGGTGTGTGTGTGTTGGAGTGTGTGTGTTGGAGTGTGTGTGTGTTGGCGTGTGTGTGTTGGCGTGAGTGTTGGAGTGAGTGTTGGTGGGTGTGTGTTAGAGTGTGTATGTGTGTGTTGGATTCTGCGTGTGTTAGAGTGAGTAGAATTAAAAACTTTCAGCGGTCTAAGACTTTTATTGGAGTTGCAAGATTTGCAAGTGACATCAACAGTGTTGTTGGTTAAAGTCCTTTTGGGCCCCGCAGTATGTAAGAACGACACTCCACGTAAAATAGGCCTCAAGTATTTTAATGTCAATCCCCTGTACTCTAAATGATTGCTATTAATTGGTACTTTGTTATAAAATACCTTGTAATTTTTTCTTTTTTTATTTAGTTATATCAGTAATGTAATCTTTTGTAATGTTGTATTTACCCTTTGTATTGCCACATTGTGGTAGACACTTCTCCTGGCAAAACTTGTTCGTTCAACTAAATAAATATTGGAATAAGACAAGAGAACATATTACAATATATTTATATATATATTCGCTTTTTTAATGTTCCGAAAATAAAACATTATTACTTATCATTCAATGAAAAATATTATGGTAATAATGATGACTAGAGTAGTGTGGGAACTATTTAATTTGCTATTGATCACTGAATGCCGTTTTAAGACATATTGATCTCTGAATATATTTTTTTTTAGTTTAGCAGTGTATGCCATGGTGTGTCCGATGAATGCCGTATTGTGTCCAGTATATTTTGAAATTATAATTTAATTATGTCATAGATTTAAGAAAAAGTTTTAAATGGTGCCCACATTTAAATGATAAATTTAACAATAGGACTTTATATCAAGAGAGAAATAAGGAGAAAACCAGAAGTTGAATTCCAATAAGTTGGATTAGGTAGGCCAACAGAATATTTATTAAACAGAATGCACATCGTCAATTTAAATTAGTTTTTTCCGCAAGTCGCCATTTCTGTGTATTATTCTATTGTGAATCAATATTTAAGTGCTACACTATTGTGTATCTATATTTAGGTGCAACACTATTGTGTATCAATATTTAGGTGCTACACTATTGTGTATCAATATTTAGGTGCTACACTACTGTGTATCAATATTTAGGTGCTACACTATTAAAAAGGAAAATAACAAAAAGGGTGGCACTTTTTTTTAGAAATTAGTAAAATACTTTCTAATAAGCGATGCGCTTTTTATATTATGTGTAACCCGTGGGTAGGCCTTTTGGGGATGTAGGCAGTCTTATTTAGTCGCTTTGATTCGGACTCCACGAAATGTTTCGATATTCCATATTCCTAATTTGGATGTAATTCAAAAAAATAAGTTAACTTTAAAAAAAACAACAATTCTCACGTCCACCTCCCTCAAAGTCCCCACCCTCCACTCCTAAATTTTGGTTGTCCTTTACTGCAGGGACAGCTAAACTGGGAATGTAGACATTAGAAAGCAAAATTAAAAAGTTCCTTAGAAGTGACGTCAGGCATTGCCAGATGCTTTTAGCTAACAACGAAAAGCGCAATAAGAAATGCACATAAAACCCTACTGATTTGTATTTTTGGAATTTTTCTAATATAAAACATTGCACCAGACACAAACCAGCCAATGAGTTTAAATTACTACCGGTGTCCAAAAACAGCCCGAATCTGCGGAAAACCTGTCAATCTGGCAACACACTTAGCAAAAACTAGGCGCATAATCTAAATATATTATTCCATCGTGTAAACTATAAACGAGATCTCTTGAAATACATTATTAATTTGGTGATTAAACCAACGAATGTGCAATACAGCAGTCGGCTGATATTTTAAGTGATCTGGGATACTCCACCAACTGGGGCCTCTCCAATCACAGCCAACCACCAACAGATTACAGTACCCCTGAGACGTATTTGAGTTGAGCTCCAACTGCGGTGGCCATGTAATATGTAGTGAGATGTTACAAGGTTAAAATTATCAAGAAGGTTCTTTGAATGAATTATATTTCAATGTTATCTGTCTTGAGTACTCTTTACTGTCACTTTAGCTTATCTTCCTAATACATAAACACAAGTTTGTAACAAACTATAGTGCAAGTGTGATGTTTGCATTTTATATATTGCTTACTTAATTTCAAGATTTAAAAAATCCCCTCCTACGAACAGCCTAACTACACACTAAAACTGTTTAATGAATTTGTGTCCAAATTTAACCACTGACCTGGTCCAGAGTTTTGTTCTTCAAAGTTTGAATCTCTCGTTCTGAGAGGAAATCATGAAGGAGGGAAATGAAAGGGACGGAACTCAACACTTCCTCTTTGTAGAACAAGTAGGGTACACTGGATGACTTTCGTAGACGACATTTTACGTTGGGTTTAAGAAGTTTCTATAATAAAAAAAGTTATACTAAACAAAAAAACCCACAAAAAACAACAACATCAGCTCAGGACATTACATTTAACAACATCAGCTCAGAACATTACATTTAACAACATCAGCCGAATACATTACATTTAACAATATCAACTCATTACATTACATTTAACAACATTAGCCGAGTACATAACATTTAACTATTTCAGCTCAGTACATTACATTTAACAACATCAGCCGAGTATATTACATTTCTTAGACGTTTGAACAATTGTGATGCTTTCTTTTACCTGACATCTGCGTTATTCAATTTTACATTTCTGTAGCTTACATTATTTATACAGTTGAATGGTTTAATTGAGACGCATGAAGTTTTTTGAACTTGTGCTTCTTCCAAAGAGCCAGTTTTTATTCATATTATTTCATTACATTTTATCTCAAAATGTTGACACACTTACTGTTTTGCGGCTGTTTAAAGTATTTTAAAATATAGTCATCGACCTCAATCTATGATTATACAATTTACTTGTATTATATATAGTTGTAAGTCACAAATAACATTAGACAATAAAATAAGGTGGTTGGCACAACGGTTAACATTAGCCCGGATGTAATAATTCCGTTGAGTGTTACACTGACATTAACCAGGATATAATAATTCCGTTGAGTGTTACAATCATATGGTTCTTTATGACTTCATTAATGTTGTATAACAAATCAACAAAAAGAAAAATATTGCATCAGGAGTGACCCCCTAACTTAGGTGTGATTGATATCATTTAATGAAGCCAAATGTCTTCTGCACAATGGTAACCCACTTAATGCTGACTCATATTATTGACGCCAAAGAAGAAATAATCAAGATGGTCTAATCAGCTACACCACTACAAACCGTTAGTTATTCTCAAGTAGACGTTAGTAGAGTCAAATGGTGCAACGCGTGTCAACGTACCCTTTGTTCCTGTAGCCATGTAGTGTTGGTGGTGTTGTGACACGTGTCAAAGAATGTCTTCCTCCAGGGTTCAACTTTCTCCCGTTTCAACTCCATGATTGGTTCAACATTTCTGGCAAATCTGTGTTTCATGTAGTCCTGGTACAGTACGGCGTTATCTGGATCTATCATTTGCACAGGTTAAGAAAATAAAGAAAATTATAAACAAAAATATAATCTTGCTATAATCTAGCTATTATTATCTAGCTATAATATAGTTATAATCCTCTTTACACATGTAGAAAGCGAGCTTTGACATTTACAACCATAAAATAAAATAAAAATAATTAAAAATCATTCAAAATTTAAACTAAATAGACTTTTAAAACAATACGATATGATTAAGTTCATAGTTAACTTAGAATTAAAACACATTGTTTACACTGGCATTTATTGAAGTGAAAACTAAGAAAACAGATATCTACCAAGCTCTACAGCCTTTTCATACAGTCTGACTGTCTTGTCCGGGTCATTTTTCTGTGGAAGCGAAACAAGATTCAGAAAAAAAAAAATTGCAATTCACGGAATTTAATATCACGCAGAAAGCGTGTCGCTATTTCAAAAGTCCTCTAATAAAGACTTTTAAAACTGCCACAATTTGTTTAGATTCCTCTTTTTTTAATAAGCGCCTAAATATTGATACATATAAACAGAATAAAAATGGCGTCTTTATGGAAATGTTACTTTAAAAAGACTATCACCGTTCTGTATAATTTACATTGTTTGGTCTGCACTATTGCATTGTTAAAAGAGTCAATTTACGTTGTGTGGTCTACACTATTGCATTGTTAAAAGAGTCGATTGACGTAAAGTAGAATAAATATCTTTGACCGAATGGAACATTATTCGGAATTTATAATGTTCAGATAAAAAAAATGATTTAATCACTTTGAGAATTTGGAGTTTCAGCTTTAGAAGTAAAGAAGTGTAGAATTCATCAGTTTCAGTAACCTAGGTATATAAAGGGATTGTGCGGCTAGCACAGCGCCCAGCCGCCTTTACTCACCCAACATAAAGTCAGCTACCCATTTAAAACTGCGTTGACTTACACCAGGACCTGAAAAATCCCAAGGTTCTCAGTGAGGTTTGAACCCTGGAATCTTCGGTCGACTGTCGACCGCTCTACATCGAACGACCACCCGTCCACTACAGCTTTAAAAAAAATAAATATTTTACTCTACCCGGAAAGCTATTCTGGCTAATGCGGTCAACGCCGAACTGAGGTTAAAGGTCAGTTTAGTGGTGTCAATGTTGTTTAAATCTACTGGGCTGATGGCAGTCTCCAGCCATTCAGTTGCTGTGTCCAGCAGTCCGGCCTTCAGAACAGTTTTACCTGCAGGGGATACAAAAGTCTTGATGACGTTACGG
Organism: Bulinus truncatus; assembly: GCA_021962125.1. NCBI lineage: Eukaryota > Metazoa > Mollusca > Gastropoda > Planorbidae > Bulinus > Bulinus truncatus. The sequence goes on along the minus strand of JAGDYQ010000081.1, from coordinate 3,591,719 downwards.
TTGATTGATTAATGTACAAAAGTAAATGAGAGGTGAATGACACGTAATGTGACCTAACATCAGACTTGTGACGTCTCTAAAAGCCTTAAGCTCGGATCTACCATAAATGTCAACCTTCTTAAACTCCATTTTTTTTCTTTAATAAATCATAGTACTAAAAATAGACCACTTCCGTATTTGAAATTGAGTGTGGATTTTCATACTTAGACATAGTTACTAAGACACTATTTTGGACTTAGTGTACTTTTAACGAATTTCATTAATAAACTTCACTTCGGTGTATTCTTAAGTGATATTTTTGCTAATCAATTTTATGAAGTGATTGACAGATTAACTTGTTTTAAACACAGTAATTTAGGAAGGTTACGGCGGGTTGTGCCTAACACGAAAGGGGCGCCGAAAGAGTCCTGTTAAATGTTTTTGCACTTTTCAGATTTGGAGGGGGGCGCCAAATAATGTAGCTAGCACAAGGCGCCACACCATCTATTTACTTCTCTGTTTAGAGACAGATGATTATTTGAGTGCAGTGTCTTATGGTATTGGTGATGAAGAATAACGTGCCTTCTTAGAGTTTACCGAATATTGCATCACTCACATGGGCGCAACCGATGTACGGGTCGTGTGGGTCCGGACCCTACCAAAAATCAAGCCACTGGTTTTCGACCCTACCAAAATTTGGGGGGGGGGCTGACATACCAATTTTTCATCTTACCTAATATTTTGGACCCTACCAAATTCAACATGCTGGTTGCGCCCCTGGTCACTCACCTATATCGTAACAGTCTGAACGAGTTAACAGCTCTCCTTGGTGGCCCATCACACTGCCCTGAAGTAGGTCAGACATGGACAGGTTATACGTGGCCTGGATGACTGTAATGGCCGTACCGATCTTATCCAAATCTTGTCTTGTTGGTAGTGGTACTGTAACATTATGTTCTAGGAATTCTCTGAGCCCTGTGTGAAAAATGTGTTTTGTTCTGTACATATTGTCACACACACACACACACACATATATATATATATATATATATATATATATATATATATATATATATATAAAAGAAACAATTAATGATTGCATGAAAGAGTATAAAAGAAGAAAAAAAACATAATAAACGGTTAGTAGTGTCATGTCATTATATTATCAGCTCAATTAATTTTATATTTTGAATTTTTATATCACATGCATCAAACAATCAATCAATCAAGATATTACCCAATCAACTAATCTATCTCTCCATTTGTCTATCTATCTATCTATCTATCTATCTATCTATCTATCTATCTATCTATCTATCTATCTATCTATCTATCTATCTATCTATCTATCTATCTATCTATCTATCTATCTATCTATCTATCTATCAATCTATCCATCCATCCATCTATCTATCTTTCTATCTATCTATCTATCTATCTATCTATCTATCTATCTATCTATCTATCTATCTATCTATCTATCTATCTATCTATCTATCTATCTATCTATCTATCTATCTATCTATCTATCTATCTATCTATCTATCCATCTATCCATCTTTCTATCTATCTATCTATCTATCTATCTATCTATCTATCTATCTATCTATCTATCTATCTATCTATCTATCTATCTATCTATCTATCTATCTATCTATCTATCTATCTATCTATCTATCCATCCATCCATCCATCCATCTTTCTATCTATCTATCTATCTATCTATCTATCTATCTATCTATCTATCTATCTATCTATCTATCTATCTATCTATCTATCTATCTATCTATCTATCTATCTATCTATCTATCTATCTATCTATCTATCTATCTATCTATGAGAGATGAATCTCGGTATATATAATTGTCAAACTGCTGGCTAGTACTTATATTATTCAGATAACATATATTATTATTTACAAATCAAGATGTTTAAGTGATTTATTCATGTGGCAATATAAAAGAGTAAAACCATAGCAAAACTTACTTTTCCCATAAATTGTTTGATTTGCCAATTTGTCCTCCCAATTGGCCAGGAAATTACGAATTGTAGCGAAGATACTTAGAGGATGAAATTTCTTTAAACTTGTTTTGAAGGCTGTGTCTGTTGTGTTCTTCACTAATTCTTCATGAATACTTCATAGAACAGAAATAACAGAAAATTGATGCATATATATTCTTGTTAGTTGCATCTCTTCACTCTGCTTTATGCAGTCTAAATGTTTTAATGTAATTGTTATTGTACAGAAACTATTAGGAATTAATAAAGAGCAATGCTAATTGTAAATTTGCTACGATTTGTTTTATTTGACTTCGTAAAGAAATTAATTATTTGCTGTAATAGAGTTATTCACTTTCAAACTTTATCATCTAACAAGAAATAGTCATAACACAATTCCACGTAACTTATCATGTTAAATAGTTACTCACATTTTTAATTCTTTAATTCGTCTTTCTACAAATGGAATCTCTTTCTCATAATTACTGTTACTATATTTAAAAAAATAATAAAAAATAACAAATTAAATAGACAAGTTAATTGATTGGGTACTAAATAAACTTAGATGAAAGGAGTTTCATTATTGGACAATGAAATATTTTAGAAAAATAAAACAATATAAGCAAATAGGAAGGGTGGTCGTACAGTGTATGCGCTCGACTGTCGATCTGAAGGTCTCGGGTTCAATTCTCGCGAAAGTTTTTCAGGTCCCTAAGCTTACAGGGAAAGAAATAGTTGGCAATTTAGCGTTTGCTATTCATCTATGTATATCCCCCGTGGCACCTCAACTGCCGTTGCGCTCTCGGCAATGGTGAGGATGAAAGCACCACTAAACCGTCCATTATTGATTTATAATCTTTAAGAGTTTTTATCCATCCAAGGATTTTGCTTAATATACAGTTAAAAATTGCAGGGATTGGTTCTAGCCTAATAACTGCAAAGTCCAAATTTTTTTTTTCGAAAATGGTCTAAAATATTCGGGTCCTGAATATAGGTCAATACATATCTAGTAATGGTCTAGGTACATGGTCTAGGTACATGGTCTAGGTACATGATCTAGGCACATGGTCTAGGCACATGGTCTAGGCACATGGTCTAGGCACATGGTCTAGGCACATGGTCTAGGCACATGGTCTAGGCACAAGGTCTAGGCACATGATCTAGGCACATGGTCTAGGCACATTGTCTAGGCACATGGTCTAGGCACGTGGTCTAGGCACATGGTCTAGGTACGTGGTCTAGGTACGTGGTCTAGGTACATGGTCTAGGTACGTGGTCTAGGTACGTGGTCTAGGCACGTGGTCTAGGCACATGGTCTAGGTACATGGTCTAGGTACATGGTCTAGGCACATGGTCTAGGCACATGGTCTAGGCACATGGTCTAGGCACATGGTCTAGGCACAAGGTCTAGGCACATGGTCTAGGCACATGGTCTAGGCACGTGGTCTAGGCACGTGGTCTAGGCACATGGTCTAGGCACATGGTCTAGGCACGTGGTCTAGGCACGTGGTCTAGGCACGTGGTCTAGGCACGTGGTCTAGGCACGTGGTCTAGGCACATGGTCTAGGCACGTGGTCTAGGCACATGGTCTAGGTACATGGTCTAGGTACGTGGTCTAGGTACGTGGTCTAGGTACGTGGTCTAGGCACGTGGTCTAGGCACGTGGTCTAGGTACGTGGTCTAGGTACATGGTCTAGGTACATGGTCTAGGTACATGGTCTAGGTACATAGTCTAGGTACATGGTCTAGGTACATAGTCACATTCTAATCCATGGATTGTATCTAAGTTTGAGTCAGAAATTAGTCAAACAGAAAAATGCTTTTTTTTGTCTTTTGTTACCCACATAAAGAGGGAATTATTTTTATTAAATGAATCTTACATATAAAACAAGCAATTAAGCCTGTTCCATTCTGGACACAGGACGTGTTAGCGCATTTTCATGTTATCTTTCAGTAAATATTTGTAAATTTTGGAAATGTTTATAAATTCAATTGTGTAATGCATATATCTGAAAAAAAGATATTAAAAGGACAAGTAAGTCATGTTGAATAACTGTTACAAAAATAAATAATGATTACGCCCCTTTGATTAGCTTTTATTATTTATATTTAAAATATAAGCAAAACGGTACATAACAAATTCTTATATTTTGGCCCTGAGAGGTCAAATCGCAAAATGGACTTTTGATGTACACTTGGCAGGCCAAGACCTACACAATGATATATACATCATGGGTCTAGGACTTATGGTTGCTGAGATATAGGGCGGTCCATTATTAATATAGCTTATATAGTAAAAAACGGTACTTTATAAGGCCCCTTTTACGGCCCTGAGAGGTCAGATCGCGATATGGAAAAAGTCATTTCTTGGCAGGCCAAGACCTACAAAATGATATATAGATCATGGGTCTAGGACTTATGGTTGTTGAGATCTAGGGTGATGACAGACAGACAGACAAAACGGGGACAATAGAGCATTTTTTTTCGAAAATGCTCTAAAAATCCTATTACATTTACACGTATTAGCCTTTCATATCGTGTTTATTATAGTGAAATAATTTTAAAATGGGTTTAACCAGCACCGAGCACATGTATCTTACAATATATTGGCTGCACCGATTTTTTTTTTTAAAGCCTGTTGGTTTGATTTTAAAGAAAAAAGTAATATGTAAAAGGAACATAACACATGTTAAACAAATAACACATTCTTCAAATAGTGACTTCCCTTTTCATTTTCAAAATTAAATTTAGATTCATAGGAATACACAATTAAATACTTTGTAGTGTAAAAATAAAATATTAAATTATGATTATTGTTCTTGAGTTTATTAACAGGGCGTGCAATGTGTACAAAACGCTTAATTTTTCATTGAGTCAATTCCACAGAATCGCCCTACATACAATTTATAATCCGCTAAAGTCACTCGAATGTCGAAATGGACACAGCAGCGCACAAATTAAAAAAAAATCTCTATAAATAATTGTAAAATTTCTTTCATCTAGAGAAAAATACAAAAGCATTTGATTACTTGATAAAAATATGTATCAAATGATGTGATAAAAAATATAAAGATTTATTTTTTTAAATAGGCCACCGGCCAAGAGGATTTGTTCAAGTAACTGGTTACTCTCTATTCAATCACCGACAAGTAACTGGTTACTCTCTATTCAATCACCGTCAAGTAACTGGTTACTCTCTATTCAATCACCGTCAAGTAACTGGTTACTCTCTATTCAATCACCGTCAAGTAACTGGTTACTCTCTATTCAATCACCGTCAAGTAACTGGTTACTCTCTATTCAATCACCGTCAAGTAACTGGTTACTCTCTATTCAATCACCGTCAAGTAACTGGTTACTCTCTATTCAATCACCGTCAAGTAACTGGTTACTCTCTATTCAATCACCGTCAAGTAACTGGTTACTCTCTATTCAATCACCGTCAAGTAACTGGTTACTCTCTATTCAATCACCGTCAAGTAACTGGTTACTCTCTATTCAATCACTGTCAAGTAACTGGTTACTCTCTATTCAATCACCTATTCTGTTTTTTTCTCTCTCGCCATTCCCAGATCTAATATGTTATATCTCTCCCCTTCCTAAACCTTCACTATTATCTCCCTATTCCGCCCTACCCCGATTGTGACGATCATTTTGAATTAATTTAAATAATTATGTAACTTAAGGTATAAAATTGCAATACAAAATGATGATCAAAAAGACAATTTAAAATGTATCATTATTCAATAAATAAAAGGAAGTCATTGATCAATGCCTTCAGTTTTCTTTATTAAAAAATACTGCTACCATTGAACATATACTGTATGTAGGTGTTTAGAAGCGTATCAATCATTTTTAGCGGCGCTAGGGGCGCTCCCCTTTCCCCGTATTGAAGAGGTAAAAATGCCGCTCCCTCCACCACTCCGTGTTTACGCTTATGTATGCTGTGTTAGTCTTTATGTCGACCCAATATCAGCGTTAAATCTGTAATGCCAACACATATAACAAGATCAAAACACGTCTGGTACGTAGTAGAACAGTGGTTCCCAAAGTGGTCCCTACGGACCCCCAGGGGTCCCCGATATCTTTCAGGGGGGTCCGTGGAAGATTAAAATTCATTTGGGGGTCCCTGAGCAACTTCAGGGGGTCCGCGCAAGGTTTAATATAAAATTATTTTATCAGCTTTAAGTGAGTTAATACGCACTGTTTTGCACAAATTAGCTTTCGATATTATAGAAAGAATTCCAATGAGCAATAATACAGTACAAAGAAGGGTTGACGAAATGGCTTAGTTCCTAGAAAATTCTTTATGTGAGTACTTTAGAGTCCACTTTACCAGGAAACGAAGTTTTATTTTAGCTTACGTAAGAAGAATTTTTTTTTTATGATTTGTTATTTGTTTTTTTGAAAACCAATACAAAAGGTGAAACTTTACTAAATTAAAAAGACTATTTAAAGTAAAAGCTATACCCTTGACTAATACCATTTCTGTTATTTCCGACGGTGCTCCGGCAATGGGAGGGAGATACTGAGACATTCTGGCATATTAAAACAAACTGTACCAAATGTATTTCCAGTACATTGTGTCATTCATCGCAACAAATCTTAATGAATTTTTGCATCGATCATTAGATTATGTCATTAAAGCAATTAATAAATCAAAAGGAATGGCTTAAATGAGATATTGCTTGCTAAACTTTGGAAAAAGACGAAGACTATAATCGCTTACTGTTTCACACAGCAGTACGTTGGTTGTCTAAAGATGCATGTTTAAATCAATTTTATGCGCTCTTTGACTCAGTGTTGGAATTCCAGGAAAGTAAAGACAATGATTTGCGACTAAATCAGTGGCGTAGCTAGGGTGGGGGGAGGGTGGTCCAAATTTGAATGTCCGCCCGGGCCCCCGCTTGAGGGGGGCCCCAAACGAGTTCCCATTTTTTATTTTAACACTAAATATTAAATACTAGCTGTAAAAAAATGTGATAAGCTAAATTATCTACTGTTTGGTTTCGTATACATGGCGCCAAACTTCTACATGTGCTTGATTAGTGACACAAAGAGCATTGTTGAGCATTGTATTTACAAGAATATAGGTTAAACATTGTATTTACAAGAATATGGATCATTGGGTCAGGGATGAGTTAATTAATTAAGGGGATAACGGAGGAGAACAGAGAGGTACAGAACAGACATGCAGTTCGACAAAAATAGGCAGCACACAGGATAGAGTAGTGATGTTTCGGTGAATATGTATCTTGCAGTGTAAAGTTATATTTTGAAATTAAATTTTGCGTAATCGCCAAATAAAGTATATGAATCGGACTTGGCAGATTATTTAATTTATTTGTGATGTATGTGAGTGAGTACACGCTTAGATAAAGTGTCAATCGCTTAGATAAAGTGTCAATCGCTACCAGAGAAGAGAAGACAGAGACAGATCGTCACAAGAACTCACAATGCATAACTAATAATACAAGTAGTTATGACACCTACTTTAATGTAAAAGTAAGTAGTGAGAGATAATTTCGTTTCTAATTCAGTTTATTAATTTAATGCAATTTTGTGTGTAAATTTCAAGGCAATTGGTGAAGAACTTTAGAACTTATTAGCTAGGCGTGAATCCTATTTACATTTTATCTACATAGATAAAGCCACCGCCATGTAATCTTGTTATGCGCGTTGTTGCAGAGGCGTCACTCGAAAGGTGCGGGCCGCACCGGGTGACACCAACATAGGGGTGACACCACAATGAACAATTCTAGATTTTATAGCAGAAAGAACTCGGCATGGTCAGTTTTACAATCGATCATAGTCAAAAACATTATCAGTAGCACAGGGTGCCACCATACGAGCAGTAGCACAGGGTGTCATCATGCAGAGCGTCTGGAGCTTAGGTAAATGAATCTAATTCAAAGCTGCTCGGATCAATCTGGAGTTTTTTGTAAACGCGCTAGAAAAAAGGACGGAGGTAGTCACGTGGTTTTATGAAATAGGAGACCTTTGTTTATAAACTTAGTTGAATTAAAAGGCCTACATATTTCTGAAATACAGTCAGTATTCGTTTTCATCGCTTAAATATTTTAAAGTAAATTCTCTAAGGCGAAGACAGTATAGAGCAGGAAAATTCGAAACATGTATCATTGTTCATGCTGGAAGTCTTGGGGAAAGGGGGGGGTGACACCCTGAATTGTCCGTATCGGGTGACACCAACCATAGTGACACCACTGAGTTAGTGACACTGTTGCATGTATTCCACACAGATTAAGGATTGCAAAATTACGTAAATCATCACGCAAATAAAAACTGGTAAAAAGTTTACTAAAAGTGTCAAAACATAGTTTTGGTTGTTGTAAGACACGTTATCTTGACGGCATTGTATCTTCCATTTTTGTCCATGCTATAATCCATCTATCCATAGACATAAATAGAAGGGTCATAGTTCGTATACTTATGTCTATTCGTCTGACGAAATCTCACAATCATGGCGGATGAAACAAGTATACATAATTTTTTGTATATTTTTTTATTTGTGAAATGTAAAGAGTGTTATTCGTTATAGAGAAACTTCACCCATGCCGAAAGAATGAGTTTACCAGAGTGGAGCTACAAAACGGAAAAAGCGTGCTACAGAAAGACGAGAGGCTGCAAAATCAAGGAAAATTTGAAGGGTTGTTTTTAAGAAGAAACCTGATAATAGCATTGAAAACAAAGAAGACCATGAACATGGCGAAGAAAAGTATCACCATTCAAATAATGCATGCAAAGATACAGCAGTGTAGCAACAGCTGTCAAGTACTTAGCAAAAACCAACTCAAGCTTACTTGGCCACAAAGAAGAAATAGACTCTCCAAGTCCTGGAAACTTTCTAGAATCTTTGAAATTTCTTGCAGAATTTGATGAAGTTACGTAACATCACTTGAATAATTTAACATGAGTTCATAAGCTTGATGGGCAATAAAGATAGGGAATCAATTGCTGGGAAAGTCAAGCAAGTTAGTTACTTTTTCTCTGATGTTTGATTCCACTCCAGATGTTTCTCACAAAGAACAAGTAGGCTATCCGTTAAAGTTCGTAACTTGGATGTCGAGAATTTTGAATATAAGAGAGTCATTCCTTGGTTATTTTGAAATTGTGTTGCCAGATGCGCAACATAATGAAGAACTTGTTCTGAAAACTCTTTAAGACATTGGACTAGACTTTCATCTGTGCACAGATTAAACCTATGATAACGCAGCCACAATGAGTGGCCGTCAGTCTGGCCGGCAGAAATGTCTCTTAGACATAAATCCAAACGTAACATTTCTGAACTGTGATAATCACTCTCTCAACCTGGCAGCTCTTAATTCTTCTGAGATAGATCTAGCCATTGTCACCTTTTTTCATGAATTGCTCAACCTTTTTTCCAATTCACCCCAGAGATAGACCAAACTGAAATAAACTGGAGCCGGGAAACTAAAAAAGGAGAGTAGTAGGCCTATATGATGGTACTCAAGAGAAGAAGCTACGTCGTCACTTTCCTTGCATCTTGACAAAGATGCTGAAGAGATTAAGACCCTTTCATGCTTTCTGCAATTCAAACGTGCTGCGACGGGAGTGCTTGACAGACTTCATATGGAGATGAAGGATAGATTCCAAAGGTTGCAAAACCATGTGGGAACCTTTGGGGTTCTTCTTAAACCAAGACACCTGTTGAATTCTATGGATGATTACACACTGATGAAAAACTGTTACTTTTTCCTGTCTGTATGATGACATACAGGCAAATCACTTTTTAAATGATGTAATTGATGCACGAGCACTTTCATCAACAAACCAGTACCACAATCACCAAATGACTTATTGAGGAAGCTGGCTTCATATGATAATGTGGTTTGCTCAAACCTTGCAACCTCCATCCGAATACTGCTAAATCAGGCCACTTCCATTGCATCATGTGAGAGATTGTTCTCAATAATCAAAGTCAATCAAAAACTATATCAGGAGTACAATGACGCAAGAAAGACTTAGCAGCATGGCTTTCATGTAAGTTAAGTCAAAAATACTAGACAACATTGACTTAGATGATGTTATAAATGCCTTTACTGCACAGAAATGAATTGAGATATGTCACTTGTGCATTATCTCGTCACTAAACATTGGAATTATTCATTAAGAGTTTTAAGGATTATTTTTTGTTAATTTTATTGATATACTGTACTAATTTGAATTTAGACATATTTATTAAGTATGTTATTGCCTTGATATCGTATGTCAAATTTGCAGGGGCCCCCAAAAAGGCCAAGCCCCCCGGGCCCCCAAACTCCTAGGGACGCCTCTGGACTAAATTTAACCCAAAAGTGAAAAAGCCCATATGACTGATTTATTTGACAAATTTACAAAACTAATTTGAAACTACAAGGTGACCAATTAAATTTAATCAAAGCTAAAAGCGTTTGTGGCTAAACATTTCTGTACAAAAAAACTTTGGATGAGGAGAATGTTCTGTTTCCAAATCTTTCGAAATTGCAAAATAAAAGATGAAGATTTGCTTGCTTAGTGTCAACAATTATCGGCTCTTCATGAAGACCTGAACCTAAGATTTGAAGACATTCTTCACTTTTATATTCCCGACAGTGACAAACTCAGATACCAAACACAAATGAATCTGTAAAAATACAGGAGCAGCTTATCACAAATTAGGAACTTAAACCAATGTTTGAACAAGGATACCACAAATTCTGGTTATAAAAAGAGATTCCATATTAACATCCTGCATTATGGGTTGTTGTACAGAAGTTGTCGACTGCTGTTCTGTCTTCTTATTAGGTAGAATGTTGATTCAGTGCCAATATGAACCTCATCACATAAAAAAAGAAACCAAGTAGAAATTATTGCTCGTGGGGATTTGCGGTTGACACAAAAATTGAGCCTGACATCAATACACCCATAACATCTCATCAAGTTCATCCAAGTTATTTAATTTTTTTTTATTTTATACAAAAACTATAATTTCAGCAAAATGTTGTTTTTATTTTAATTAGTAATTTTTATACATTTATGTAGTATTTGGCTTGGGGGTCCGTGGGCAAGTTTTTACTGTAAAAAGGGGTCCATGGGTCCAAAAAAGTTGGAGAACCACTGTAATAGAATAATCAGTTTTACCAATGTAAAAGACAGAGAGAAAGAGAGAGAGAGAGAGAGAGTGAGAGAGAGAGAGAGAGAAAGAGAGAGAGTGAGAGAGAGAGAGAGACAGAGAGCGAGAGAGAGAGAGAGATTCAGTATCGTTATATAAGATATAAACAAATCATCTGAAAATATACACTATTATCCCATTATATTTCAAATATTATACAGTGTGGTAATTATAAAAAATGTATAATCTCATCTCTACAAAATAAAGAATTTATGGATTGTTTGACACACTATGTACAATAACATAATCATTTTTGTTTTTTTTTATAATAATGTACTTGGTTTTACACTAAAAAAATTCACATTTTATCAGTACTTGTTTATTTTTTATTGTATGTGTACAACACAGAATATTCTATTTAAAAGATGAGAATTCAAATTCACCATAAAACAGTAAGAAAACAATGAAAATATCATTATTTCTGCCTATGTACACCTCTGTTTGATTTTCTACATATATATTTGGTCTACAGTTGATAAATGAACAGTATATAAGAAATGAACAATAGGTCAACCATTGTTAACTGTTAATTATATCTATTTATAGATTCTAAATATAATATATAATATATAAACAATCTTGTCTTGATCTATCGTCAGATGCGCAAAAGCATTACAAAAATACTTGCAATAATTACCTAGAGTTAAAGTTTATATTTAGGTAGTGCTCCCTGTATGGAGTATCAATGCTCCCTGTACGGGGTATCAATGCTCTCTGTATGGAGTATCAATGCTCCCTGTATGGGGTATCAATGCTCCCTGTATGGGGTATCAATGCTCCCTTATGGAGTATCAATGCTCCCTGTATGGAGTGTCAATGCTCCCTGTATGGAGTGTCAATGCTCCCTGTATGGGGTATCAATGCTCCCTGTATGGATTATCAATGCTTCCTGTATGGAGTATCAATGCTCCCTGTATGGGGTATCAATGCTCCCTTATGGGGTATCAATGCTCCCTTATGGAGTATCAATGCTCCCTGTATGGAGTATCAATGCTCCCTGTATGGGGTATCAATGCTCCCTGTATGGGGTATCAATGCTCCCTGACTGGGGTATCAATGCTCCCTGTATGGAGTATCAATGCTCCCTGTATGGGGTATCAATGCTCCCTGTATGGGGTATCAATGCTCCCTGTATGGGGTATCAATGCTCCCTGTATGGAGTATCAATGCTCCCTTATGGAGTATCAATGCTCCCTGTATGGGGTATCAATGCTCCCTGTATGGAGTATCAATGCTCCCTGTATGGAGTATCAATGCTCCCTGTATGGGGTATCAATGCTCCCTTATGGAGTATCAATGCTCCCTGTATGGAGTATCAATGCTCCCTGTATGGAGTATCAATGCTCCTTGTATGGGGCCAAATATTTGGAGCAATCGGTCAAATCGGCAAAAGGCTGTCCCTGCTCTGCACCAAACTGTTACATGACTCGTTGAATAATTTTATGGCTCCTGCATTATTTTCGCACCTCATCAATTATATTTCTTTTATTTTAGACTATTTATTTTTTGTTAATCTTGAGTGGTGAATAATACTGTCATAATGGTGAATAATACTGTCATAAAGGTAAATAATACTGTCATAATGGTGAATAATACTGTCATAATGGTGAATAATACTGTCATAATGGTGAATGATACTGTCATAATGGTGAATAATGCTGTCATAAAGGTAAATAATACTGTCATAATGGTGAATAATACTGTCATAATGGTGAATAATGCTGTCATAATGATGAAAACTGTCATAATGGCGAATAATACTGTCATAATGGATACCCCTTGAGTCGTGCAGTTGAGAGAGCTGGATAGCTAATTCCTTTATTGGAAAATAAATTATATTACATAGGGCATTTTTAGGACATGTTTAAAATTCACTTCATGTCTACCATGGTGCCTCCAGGGCCATTGCATTATCGGCCACAGTGGGGAGGAAAGAAGGGCACGAAAGTATGTCATAGCAGTGTGTTGTGGGATACAAGAGAAAAAAAATATGACATTCATACTTGGAATGTACCAATGAGGTGACAAAAGAAAAGTAATTTTAATACAACTGATAATCGACAAATAAAAACAAACAGAAGAAAGTAATATAGATCATCTTGGAGATGTCTTGATACGCATATAAGCCGAGTGACTGTGTATAAATACATAAACACACACACACTTATATATATGTGTTTGTGTGTGCGTGTGTGTTTATGTATCTATTAATAAATATGTATTTATAAAGACAAAATCTCAATACTGACTTTTCAAACTTTGTGATGACTTTAAGTCTTATCTCTTCATGCTCGATATATCTCTGGACGTTGCCGGCCAGTTCCACGGATGACCAGACGTCTATCCAATGGGATGACGTCACCAGGGACATCTTGGGCCACCTGGACACCACCGGCTTAGAACCACCACTGCAAGTGGACATGGCCAAAACAATAAAGAAATAAATCCAAACAGATCGGAAAACACATGTCCATGACCGTGTCCATGTTATCGCCATAACTTTCTGGACAAACTAGGAATTAAAAAAAAAACTTCGTGCAAATAAAAATGGCGAATGTTTTGGTCAAAAACTTTGCAAACTCCGGCAAAATGTTGGAAAACTAAAGGGTTTAAAAAGTAAAAAAAAAAATTACAAAGAAATGTTTAACATATTAGCATAATTATTTAATACGACAACATTTTTCTCCCAAATTAGAGTAATAAACAAAGTTAGTCACAAATATTATGAAGGTAGTCACAAATATTATGAAGGTAGTCACAAATATTATGAAGGTAGTCACAAATATTATGAAGGTAGTCACAAATATTATGAAGGTAGTCACAAATATTATGAAGGTAGTCACAAATATTATGAAGGTAGTCACGAATATTATGAAGGTAGTCACGAATATTATGAAGGTAGTCACGAATATTATGAAGGTAGTCACGAATATTATGAAGGTAGTCACGAATATTATGAAGGTAGTCACAAATATTATGAAGGTAGTCACAAATATTATGAAGGTAGACACAAATATTATGAAGGTAGTCACAAATATTATGAAGGTAGACACAAATATTATGAAGGTAGTCACAAATATTATGAAGGTAGTCACAAATATTATGAAGGTAGTCAGAATATTATGAAGGTAGTCACGAATATTATGAAGGTAGTCACGAACATTATGAAGGTAGACACGAATATTATGAAGGTAGTCACGAATATTATGAAGGTAGTCACGAATATTATGAAGGTAGTCACGAATATTATGAAGGTAGTCACGAATATTATGAAGGTAGTCACGAATATTATGAAGGTAGTCACAAATATTATGAAGGTAGTCACGAATATTATGAAGGTAGTCACAAATATTATGAAGGTAGTCACGAATATTATGAAGGTAGTCACGAATATTATGAAGGTAGTCACGAATATTATGAAGGTAGACACGAATATTATGAAGGTAGTCACGAATATTATGAAGGTAGTCACAAATATTATGAAGGTTGTCAACCTATATCAGTTGATCCTCCATACACGCTACACGTAGACCGGTAAGTATGGCGACACAAAGTTACACGTTACAAGAAAATACAATCTTTAAAATAAAATGGAAAAAAAATCCAACACGTGTAATGCATTGACTACGATTTTGCTTAAATCATTTTATATAAAGGAATGGGAGGGGGGAGTGGCAGTAAGGAAAGTGGACGGTGGGTGGGGCGTGGTGGGGTGCCGTATCAGATGCACAGATGGCACACTAGGGATTTAATCCGTTCAAACTGTGAACACAAGGGCGTCTCTCGTGTTGAACGGTTCAATCAGGAACATTGAATTATTGTTTCTCATATAGTGAAGGCAGATCTAAATTTGAGGATACAGAGTTTGTATGTATGTTTGTATACAGAGTTTGTTTGTATATGTGTATACAGAGTTTGTTTGTATATGTGTATATAGAGTTTGTTTGTATATGTGTATACAGAGTTTGTTTGTATATGTGTATACAGAGTTTGTTTGTATATGTGTATACAGAGTTTGTTTGTATATGTGTATATAGAGTTTGTTTGTATATGTGTATACAGAGTTCATTTGTATGTGTGCTCACTTGAGTGAAGTGGTAGAAGATAATGAAAATGAAATAAATAAAACTAATAATTGTACTTCACCCCCCCCCCCCCATTCACTGATAACTCACTAGCATAATGCACTATTAAAACAGAACAAAAAAGATTCGCCCCTGAAATAGAATAATTTCTTCACATGGTGTTGAACTAAACCATACACATACTTTCTAACTCAAGGGTGGGTAAACTTTTTGAATCGCGGGCCACGTGGTGTTCTTAAATTTGATAGAAGGGAAGCACCAAAAGAAGAAATAAAAAAAAATAAAACTGTCAGGTGAAACCAGTGCCGCCGAGAGGAGGCCAGGGGGAGGAAATGCCCAGGGGCCCGGCGAGTTTTAGGGGCCCGAGCTGAGCTGGCCATTGAATTTTTGAAAATATTATTATCAGCACGGGGGGCCCGTGACATCCCTGCCCAGGGGCCCGAAATTTCTGTCGGTTGGGTTGGCCTGGGTGAAACGGTCCGTACTTGTCCCGAAGGTCCTAGTTTGCCAATGTCTGGTCTACCTAGACTGGGGTATGAATTTAGTATTCAGTAATGAATATCATGATTCTGTATCACATAGTGGAATGATTGTGAAAAGATCTGGAACAACTGTGGCATACACAAGAGACACTCACACAAGACACACTCACGTCGATCATTTCAAGTTATTTAAAACACTTGTATTGAAACACATCAATGCCTGAATAATTATTTAAATTTTGTTTTTATAGTGTGAGTGTATTTACGACCAAAAAATAACAATATAAATACAATGATCTGATAATATTTTTGTGTTTTTTTAAAAGGCTATACAGGCCTTAGACTGGCGGATTTCAACCGGTGGTAAGCGTACATCAAGTGGTACGGGAAAGTTTGTGCAGGGGTACTACATCATCATTGCCCTTCACCCATGGCAGGGTATAGACCACCAACAACAGATCTCCAGAGTCCTCTGTCCTCTGCTATCTTCTCCAGCTGGTTCCAGTTGTGTCATATCTTGATGGTGTCCGCTTCCAGGTCTCGACGCCAGGTATTTCTTGGGCGACCTCTCTTCCGTTTACCTTGGGGGTTCCACCTGAGTGGCTGCCTTGTGATACTGGCTGCTGGTCTATTAAGGAGTTCTTCAAAGTATTCAGCCCGTCTGTTTAACTGTTGATCTAGGCTGTTTATAGGGGTACTACGGGACATGTAATTTTATTTTCACTTAAACACAAACCAAATAATTTGAAAAACCTTCAAGTGAGAGGTACCGACAGATATACTCATTGGGGTACAGTCGTGAAACAGATTGAGACTCGCTCCCTTACAAAAAGGGGAAGAAAGTTGATTAGACATTTCCAGGACTACGTATTAAAATGATTGAATTCTGCTCGAAATCTGTTCATCTCATTTATTTATCACTGGTGTACTTGCCAGGGGATCCTACAGTGAAATGTTTTGGGGAAACCTCTTTACAACAAAATAACTATTTGGACATTACTATACATGTCCACATTTTTGTTTTTGTTTTAGGAGAAAATGAAATTGGAAATAAATATGAGGGGTGGATAGATGAAATGTAATACAAATTTCTCTCGAATATGAAGTCAATACATGATGAATGAATGAATAAAATGTCAACCCACTCAGAAAGAAACAATGTATCTATCCATAATTCAATGTCTACAAATGCTTAAACTTTTTAAAAACGACTGACACTAAAATGTAAATATATTTTAAACCATTTTTGAGAAACATAGTTTTAGCGTCTCGTCGTGGAATCAATAACACCTGGCAGTTTTCTTCAAATATGGTGTCCAGCTATGGCAACAGATTGTGCAAATTGATTTATCTTTTTTTTTTATTAAGGGGATACAACCATTAAAACTTTTTTTTTAACTTTTATAGGTGTTGTTACTGCCCTTGAGTACAATCGACGTTAGTCACTGAGCACGAGCCAAATTCGTTTCAAGAAGTGCTCCTTGTGTGAAAAAATAAATTATTCCATTTTTTAAAATGAGCTGAAAGACAAAACAACATGATGTGGGCAATGAATTAATTCAATCTCTAGAAGACAACACAACATTATGTGGGCAATGAATTGTTTCAATCTCTAGAAGACAACACAACATTATGTGGGCAATGCATTATTTCAATCTCTAAAAGACAATACAACTTGATATGTGCAATGCATTGTTTCAATCTCTAGAAGACAATACAACTTGATATGTGCAATGCATTGTTTCAATCTCTAGAAGACAATACAACTTGATATGGGCAATGCATTGTTTCAATCTCTAAAAATAAAATTCGTCTTTGTAAGATATTTGTTTTTAGAAAAACTATTTTTAAAACATAAAAAAACAAAAGATCGATACTCGTTTATTATTAATTGTACTATCGAAATAATTGTGTTTGACCTGTGGGTTTGATGATTATCTGTCGATCTCTAAAATCAAGTTATATATATTTATCGCTTCTAGAACAACGGCTAAAATCAATGTGTAGTATCTGCACTATAATAGATCTTAGCCATTTGGCTATCTCGGTCTATGGAAAAACGATCATTAGGGTTCTATCCAGGAACAAAAAACAACCTTTTAGCGACGGTGGAGGTACGTGGCTTGTCCATGGGACATATTTTTCTGTCCCATCCTATCCCATCCCATGGTAATTTATGTCTGTCCCGTCCCATGAATTCCCATGAAATCGCCAACGACACCAATCATCAACTACAACAATGGCTGACAGTCTGATTACTGGCGTAACGGTAGTGTCACCGCTACATGCAAGAGGTAAACAGAATAAGCATAAATTACATTTCAACCCTCACTCTGGTAATGTATTTAAATCAATAAGAATCAGAATCTAATATGTAAGCACACATACACACACACAAACACACACACATCCGACCTATATAATATAGAATACATTGTCTGATATCTATTTGTGACTTGTTGGCATTGAATTGGTCAAAACTAGCTTTTAATTCTTAAAGGCAATTGTTTAACTTCGTCAGTAGCGATGTTTTCTTTCAGTCATATCACCAAAATCCACGAATATTTTCAACATTTAATTCAACCTTCTCCAGCTCATTCACTAGTACATCCTGTCCAGTAGTACTTTCCACAGGAAGAAACTTAATAAAACATTCTTGCTTCAGCTACGCATGACAAATTTATATGTTATCTCCGCCCATCTCTTAAAATCAGGCCGTACTATTGGTGTTAATAGTTTGCGCTCCATCTAGTTGTTTATACCACATCTTTGGGCGTGACGCCCCAAAATGCAAACGAACCATCTTATATGATAAAATGTTATGTGTATTTATTTTTTATCTGCTATCCGGTGTCCCACCACAAGATAAAGAGCAGATTACGCAATACATATTTAAATGAAAAAGAAGGATTAAAAGCTTTAAAAATTAACAAATTTGGGTTAGCTGAGGTGCACATCAAGTCGCCATGGCGCGGCTACTCTGTCCCATGCCGTGTCCCATGGGACATGGAAAATACAAATGTGTGCTGTACCATCCCGTCCCATCCCATGGGGTTCCTACGGGAATCCCATTCCCATGGACAAGCCTGACGATCCGAGACCGTAGTATTCACTACCTATCTAGGAGAAGGAAAACTCTGACTTCAAACCGGGGCTTGCTCAGCTTGCTTAAGGCGCTCAGAAGATATCTCTGTCAACGGCTATGAGCTGCACCTCAACCCCGGCCAGTTGTCTTGCAATCCGCTTGCCACTGGAGCACTGGGGAGCGGGCGAGAGAGTGAGGTCGACGGTGCGCAACTCTTCTTCACTTTAATCAAAATCACAGCGCAAGTCATCTAGTCATCCTTCCATTCCATCTCCCAAGTCCTGCGGCGACAGGCGAACGACGACGCGACAGGTGAGGGTTCACTGGAAGTCGTAGCCGCAGACCTGCACGCAGGCGGCTCGGGCCATAGGGTCGCTCCTTGCTGTACCGGAGCAGCAGCGAGGTTCGGCAGCCCCCCCGAGCGACTGAGCAGCCCTCTTCAGGACAGCACTGCTCACCCCCGTAGCATGGGGAACGGGCTAGAAAAGGTGCCCCAAACATTGCCTGCTCCACCCACTCCTGGCCAGCACACCGCAGCTGGAGGGAACCCCTTTCTAGCGGTCGAAAAACTAACAAATTGAAAAAAACAAGGACCATTCCTCTTAAACTCGGCTCATGGAACGTACGTACACTCATGGACAAAACCGACAGCGACAGACCACACAGAAGAACTGCCATTATAGGACAAGAGCTTGCAACGTACCACATAGACATTGCAGCACTCAGTGAGACCCGACTAGCCGACGAAGGTGAACTTTGCGAGCGTGCCTCGGGATACACCTTTTTCTGGAGCGGCCGAAGCAGTGAGGAGAAACGCGAGGCAGGAGTAGGTTTTGCAATCAAGACCACTCTTGCAAGAACACTGCTAGGACCGCCTAAGGGGATAAATGACCGTCTTATGACCATGAAGCTACCCCTTGATAACAGGAAAAGATGCCTAACCCTTATCAGTACGTATGCTCCTACTATGACCAATCCTGACAAGGTCAAGAATCAATTTTATGAAGAATTGGACAAAGCCATCAAAGCAGTCCCCAAATCTGACAAGCTTGTCATCCTCGGTGACCTCAATGCCCGAGTCGGAGCGGACAACACGTCCTGGGATGGAGTCATTGGCAAACACGGAGTTGGAAAATGCAACAGCAACGGGCTTCTCTTACTTCAACTCTGCTCCCAGCACGAACTCCTCATCACTAATACAATTTTCTGCCTCCCAACGCGCAACAAGACATCTTGGATGCACCCTCGCTCCAAACACTGGCATCTCATAGATTTTGTGATTGTCAGGAAGAGGGACAGGCAGGACGTTCGTGTGACCAAGGCCATGTGTGGTGCAGACTGCTGGACGGATCACCGTCTAATTATGTCTAAGATGAATATCCGCATCCTGCCTAAGAGACGACCTCAGGGAGCAAAGCCACCGAAGCGACTAAACGTTAACAAATTTAGTGATGAAACCATCAGGCAGTCACTAAAACAGACACTGGAAGAACGCCTAGACTCGTTGAAGCTGAACAACCTGAGCGTGGAAGAAACCTGGGCCAAACTACGCGAAACCGTCTACAGCACCGCCGCTGAACTTCTGGGGCCTTCTCCAAGGCACCACCGGGATTGGTTTGACGACAACAGCGCGGAGATCAAGCTACTTCTTGATGAGAAATACCGCGCACACAAAACACACTTGGACGACGTTGGGTCTGTGGCCAAGAAAGTTGCTTTGAGCAACACGCGCAGAACTTGTCAACTCAAACTCCGCCAGATGCAAGACACATGGCTGAGCAACAGGGCAGATGAGATTCAGGCCTTTGCTGACAGGCACGACATGAAAAATTTCTATGCTGGTCTGAAAGAAATCTTCGGCCCGACTTCAAACGGTTCGTCACCGCTGCTCAGCTTAGATGGGTCTCACCTGATTACAGAAAAGGAAAAAAAATTTGCAGAGATGGGCTGAACATTTCGACAACGTGCTCAATCGCCCGTCTACCATCAGCGACGAAGCTATCCAGCTTTTACCTCAGGTCGCCACTAATACCACACTTGCTGATCCGCCCACCTTTGTTGAGATCACCACAGCAATTAGACAGCTGTCCAACGGCAAAGCGCCTGGATCAGATGCCATCCCGGCAGAAATCTATAAGGAAGGTGGCCAAGCTTTGACAAAAAATCTCCTTCAGCTCTTCATTCTAAAATGGCAAACAGAAACACTACCCCAGGACTTCAAGGATGCCTCCATCATACATCTTTACAAGAAAAAAGGAAATCGCCATGCCTGTGACAATCACCGCGGCATTTCCTTGCTATCCATAGCAGGGAAAGTCCTCGCCCGACTCCTCCTCAACAGACTCAACGTACACCTGGAACAACAAGGTCTCCTGCCTGAAAGTCAGTGTGGGTTCAGAAAAGAACGGGGAACAGTTGACATGGTGTTCGCTGCCAGGCAGCTCCAAGAGAAGTGTCAGGAACAGAACACTGATCTGTACTCTACTTATGTTGACCTCACCAAAGCATTTGACACCGTCAGCAGAGATGGCTTATGGAAGATCATGGCTAAATACGGATGTCCCTCAAAGTTCGTCTCCATCGTGAGACAGTTTCACGATGGAATGCAGGCCAGGGTGCAGGACAACGGTGAAGCATCCCAACCATTCGCAGTCACAAATACAGTGAAACAGGGCTGCGTTTTAGCACCGACCCTATTCAGTCTCATGTTCTCCGCAATGCTGACAGATGCCTTCAAAGGCAGTGAGATGGGCATTGGGCTGAGATACCACACTGATGGTGGCCTATTCAACCTCAGAAGGCTCCAAGCCAAAACAAAGGTCCTGACAGACACCATGAGAGAATTCCTATTCGCCGACGACTGCGCTCTAAACGCAGATTCAGAAACCAACATGCAACACTGCGTCGACCAATTCTCACGTGCATGCCTCAACTTTGGTCTCACCATCAGCACACAGAAAATCAAAGTGATGTACCAACCAGCCCCAGGCAAACAATACATTGACCCCAACATCCACGTTAACGGCCAGAGACTGAACACGGTGGAGAAATTCACCTACCTTGGCAGCACTCTCTCTCGTTGTGTTGTAATGGACGACGAAGTTATCGCACGAATCGCCAAAGCCAGTGCAGCCTTTGGTAGACTTCAATCCAACGTCTGGAACAGAAGAGGTATCAGCCTACCCACCAAGTTGAAGGTGTATCACGCCATCGTCCTCCCAACACTACTGTACGCAAGCGAAACCTGGACAGTTTACCAGCGCCATGCCAAGAAACTCAACCACTTTCACACAACCTGCCTCAGGCGCATAATGAGGATCAGATGGCAAGACAAGGTTCCCGACACTGAAGTCCTTGCCAGAGCCAACATGTCCAGCATCTACACCATACTAATGCGCTCTCAGCTTCGCTGGGCAGGCCACCTCGCTCGCATGCCAGACCACCGACTGCCTCGAAAGATCTTCTACGGAGAACTGCAGCAGGGAAAGCGCTCTCGCGGAGGCCAGAAAAAGCGCTACAAGGACACGCTGAAGTCCTCTTTGAAGGCTTTCAACATGGATCCTGATTGCTGGGAGGAAGATGCCCAGGACAGAGCTTTGTGGCGTCACTCTGTTCACATAGGCGCTGGGTTATGTGAGGCAAATAGAACTGTTGCTGCTGAAACGCGACGCCTGGTTCGCAAAGCTCGCGCTGCCAACCACCATCTGACAGCCACCATTCCCTGTCCCCACTGTCATAGACATTTCCACGCAAGGATTGGACTAGTCAGCCATCTGCGCACACACCGACACCCACCAACCAACACTCCAACCTCTGATGACTAGATGGTCTTCATCGAATACGATGGACGAACTATATATATATATATATATTCACTACTGGCGGTGATGACGGATGTGGTCGGCACACAACACCCGTCCACTCAAGCACACCTCCGCAGCCTGCTATTTCTGGCAGGGGGAGGGGTCAGGCACATTACATCCCTTACCTTGCCATTCTGGCCGATCAGCAGTACACACATGCTGGTCTAGCTAATCTCGGCAAGTCTTAAAACCCTTTTTTCTGCCGTATCGGCATACGTTAGCAGGCATACTCACCCCGCCGCTTTGTAGGCATGGCAAACATACGTCAGCGCCGCCAACAATGCTGGTGTGGTAGGCACACTACACCCTACCCTATCATACCGGCAGTGGCAGCGGTCAATTTTTTTTTTTTAAATCGAGTTTATGATAATGGTTGGTTTAATCTTATGACCAGCTGAGTGGAAAATAAATTTTATATATCTAAATTGTGTCGACATGTAAAAGCAGTTTGACTAGTCAGATGTAAACTGGATTTAAAATATAGTAATATCTTTACAGTGACCTCTGGTGGAGGAAAGGTGGAAGGGGGTTCAATTCATTTAACGTGAAAAATGAAACGCTTCATTCAAACTATTCACGTTAGAATATATTTACTGCTTGCTTGGAATGGATTCTTTTCGAAGTTTTTAATTCTAAAAGTAGACTGGATAGACAAGTTACATGTACACCAATAAAGATAAGATTGATTCTATAAATAGTCTGTCTAGCTGAAAGACAATTATCAATGGAAGTTTATTATAGTTTGAAGAACAATTCAAAGTGTTTACGAAACTAAACATCATTTTATAGTTTTCTTTGAAAACAAACAAACATAATTTTACAAGGAAGGAAAAACTGATGTCGACTTTCTATGAGTGTTTTTTTCTGGATGTAAAAAACAGGGGGGGGGGTAGTTATTAATTCAACAGAGCCCTGATTTATACTATTCCTTAAAACTTCTAGAATTTTTATAACTAGAAACAAGTCTCTAATTTTCTCAGTTTATTGCTAGAAACAAGTCTCTCATTTTCTCAGTTTATAGCTAGAAACAAGTCTCTCATTTTCTCAGCTTATAGCTAGAAACAAGTCTCTCATTTTCTCAGTTTATAGCTAGAAACAAGTCTCTCATTTTATCAGTTTATAGCTAGAAACAAATCTCTCATTTTCTTAGTTTATAGTTAGAAACAAGTCTCAAATTTTCTCAGTTTATAGCTAGAAACAAGTTTCAAATTTTCTCAGTTTATATAATTGGATCTCGATGTATTTTTTTTCTTTACATTTCAACCCTCACTCTGGTAATGTATTTAAATCAATAAGAATCAGAATCTAATATGTAAGCACACATACACACACAAACACACACACATCCGACCTATATAATATAGAATACATTGTCTGATATCTATTTGTGACTTGTTGGCATTGAATTGGTCAAAACTAGCTTTTAATTCTTATAGGCAATTGTTTAACTTCGTCAGTAGCGATGTTTTCTTACAGTCATACAGTATATCACCAAAATCCACGAATATTTTCAACATTTAATTCAACCTTCTCCAGCTCATTCACTAGTACATCCTGTCCAGTAGTACTTTCCACAGGAAGAAACTTAATAAAACATTCTTGTTCAACCACAGGCTCTTTCACATTAACATCATCTGACACATACTGGATAGTTAATGACATCTTCTCTCTGTGACTTATGTCTGGAGTAGAGTCCAATATCACAGAAAAATTCTTTGCATTATTGATGTCTCGAAGTATTCACAACAGCATCAGTTACTACAGTAATGAGTTCGTTTTGAATCTTCTTTCCAAGTTAATGATATACCCAGAAAATTCTCATTACTTGGCTCTTCAACTCTTTCAATGGTATCTCTGAAAGCCAAATTGTGCTTTTCTAGAAATTGTCTCCTAAATGACGAGTTTAGAGATAAAGCACCCGAGTAGCCACAACATTTTTTTCATTTTATTTACTAGTTGTAATCACTTGAAACAATGACGTAATAGATTAAAAAAACGCATTAAAAACAGAAAAACAGAATAAACACGCTAACCTGAACATGTTTATAAGTTATAATGTTTTAATTTAACAATTTACACCTAGAATTTGCGAGGTTCCTATGAAAGTGCGGGGCCCAGCCCCGTAGCATGAAAATTCTACAGGAGGGGCCAGGCATTCTACAGCAGGGGCCAGGCAATAGCAGGGGGGCAGGTAATACATTTTACTAATTAGAACAAATAAGCAGGGGGGGCAGACAAAGCGCAGGGGGACCGTCCCCCCTGGCCCCCCGCACGCTACGGGCTTGGCGGGGCCCACTGCGGCGACATAGGTTGGAGTGGCCTAAGGTTGGCCCTGTATGTAGACACGTATAGTAGTAACATTTTTCTTGACAAAGTGCTTCATATATTCGAGAGTCAATCACTTTCGATTAACTTTTCATTTATTTTTTTTAATTACTTCTGATTTTTTATTCTTGTACTTTTTTTTTATTAATTCAAATAATTGCTAAAATATTTCCCCTAAAGTTCTCTCACGGAGATCACAGTTGCCAACTTCTGCTATAACCAAATAATGGTAAAGATTTTGTCGTGCCCTTCTTTCACCCCAAACCATAATTGAGAGTGAAATGTCTTTTGTGGCACCAGAACTAAACTTGAGACATAACGTAAGTATGGCAGATAATTTATTATAATATAGCGGGATATAGAAAGCCCCCCCCAACAAAAGACCCTTTACACGTTTTTATTAGAATTGTAATGTATAATCTGTGGTATGTATCATCTGTGGTATGTATAATCTCTGATATGTATAATCTGTGGTATGTATAATCTGTGATATGTATAATCTGTGATATGTATAATCTGTGGTATGTATAATCTGTGATATGTATAATCTGTGATATGTATAATCTGTGGTGTGTATAATCTGTGATATGTATAATCTGTGATATGTATAATCTGTGATATGTATATTCTGTGGTATGTATAATCTGTGATATGTATATTCTTGTCATGGGTTGTGACTAATATGTCGAAACCATCCCCTTACTCCAACCCTTAACTTAATAATATTACTAACGTTAAGGTGTATATTATACCAGGTATAGTAATATACGTTCCCGTGCTCCAGTTTTCCCCCTTTTTACCCCACCCCCGTAATTACGTCATCAGCCAGGTGGACAGCGGAAGGCGTACGAGGCAGAGAGGTAACAGAAACACGTTACATTCCTCGCTGGGAATATTCTCTGACCACCGGACTACTATTCTCCGGTCGGCTTCTTCAAAGGGACAGCGACCCGCTCGATGTCCAGTTACTAAGGTCTTTGTCTATACAACGTATTTCTCCCCCCCCCCTCCTCATCTAGGCCCCACCCCCTAATTTGAAAGTTTGAAAGAAACCTATATTATATTTGATTGGCTAAGGGTCACGTGGGAGAAAGGGATATGAAGAATGAAATATAGATTCGCGGACATTCGACGGAGGGTCTTGGTAGTGACCAGTCGATTTTTGTGTCTCTGAGTGAGAGAGAGAGAGAGACAGAGAGAGAGAGACAGAGAGAGAGAGAGAGAGAGAATTAACTAGCGATAACGCATTTGTTCTTATCATTCATTTTATATTGGATTATTTGCTGCAGTTTGAATTATCTTTGCTTATGAGAAGTCACCAGATCCTTGTTACGGACTGGTGCCTTTGTATAATAAATATCTTGGTGTTGTACACACGCTTGTGGAATTGATTATTCGTCACTTGTTATACGTCTAATTGTTGGTGAGACTGTGTGTGGCAGAAACACAAATATAAATACGAGTCATCATTGAGTCAGCCCTCATACTCTTAGCAACAAGCCAAGGATACCTTCAAAGGAGTCCTCAACATCTGAGGGCTCGTCTGGGATCCTCAACAATTCTGTGGTATGTATAGTCTGTGGTATGTATAATCTGTGTTATGTATAATCTGTGGTATGTATAATCTGTGGTATGTATAATCTGTGATATGTATAATTTGTGATATCTATAATCTATTGTATGTATAATCTGTGATATGTATAATCTGTGATATGTATATTCTGAGGTATGTACCCATTTAAGCTGTGTGATTTTCATAAGGACCAGAAAAAAAAATCTCGGAACTCTCTAGGTTCAATAACTGCACCTTCTGTTGGTCTGTTCAACGTTCAGTTCAACAAGAGATCCATTTCTCTAAAGTACTTTTAGTTGTTAAATCATAACTTCTTATATCATCACGTACTGATAAAATCACATACTGATATCATCACTTACTGAAATCATCACATACTGATATCATCACATACTGATAGCGTCACTTGATATTATAGTATAAATGACACGTTTCTTTTGTATTATTATGCGCAACTTATTTACTTAAACTATTTCATCTGGAAAAAACTCAAAATGAAGTTATTTCTAATGCCAGGCAGGCCAAGGACTCTAATACGCCCCTGAATATTTAATGCTAAAATAAAACAAATATTGAAGCCCGTTGCATCAGACCTAGTTTAAGAGAGTGTGTGGGTGTGTGTGAAGAGGGTTGGAGTGTGTGTGTGTTGGGGGTTGGTCGGAGGGGTGATAAAGACACCTACATTCGCTATTTATTTCTTTTAGATTCATACAAGACACACGCTCCTGCACTATGGTCTACCAATAAAACTGGTTTGACAAGTCATAAATGCTGAACGTTAGATTCGACTCAGATATATAGTTGAGACATTACAAAATTCAAACTAAAGAAACAAATAAGTAAAACTTTCACATTTTTTTTAAAATTTAAATATAAACACTTTGAATCCATTTGCAATACACGTCTTAACTGACTTCAATTTAAATTAAATAAATAAATGAAGAAAAGGAAAAACAAAATATTGGATTTAAACAAACCAATTTGTTTTGATGCAGACCTGCTGCAATGGGGCGACTGGTACAATAATCCTAAAAAAATTGACAAGGAATTTGTAGGGGGGGGAGGGGGGATACTGTTTCATTGAAATTGTTATGGGCCAACGAATTGTAATAGACATATGTGGTAAAAAGTTAGTTGTAATTGATTCATTAACCTGCTATAAGATAAACAAAACGTACAAAAGTTCCCACCGTGCAATTTATTTATGCCTGTCACGTTTTCTATAGAGTGTGTTATTATAGCAGTTATCAACGTTTGAGATTTAAGTAATTATATCTGATAAGAATAACTTCTTCATGACTCGCCATCAGAATTTCACAGAAGAAAACACATTTCATTGCTGCATAAGGAAAGCTGTGGTCGCGCCGTCCTACGGTGAAAAGAACCCGGAAAGCGACGACTAAGGGTTGACAATAAATTGTTTTGAAAGCACATCCTCAGTTTAAATTGAGATTTTCGAAAGTCGCTATATTTGCTATTTGTTATACAGTGAAACTAATAATTTGCTAGTGTATATGACTATTTACATGATAAACAATTAGAAAGAAAATAACACAAATGGCGGCATTTTAAAGTAGATTAATTTTTTTTTCAAGTACTTGAAAACATGAGGTGTTTCTCCGTTAACTAATTTAAATGGGCCGTTTTTGCAGTGCCCTTCTGGTGCGAGTCTAACCCGTGTCCTGAGTAAAGTAGTTCGTGATGCAGACTATATGGCAACCAATAAAACCACCCAACTACCCAGACTATATAGCAACCAATAAAACCACCCAACTACCCAGACTATATAGCAACCAATAAAACCACCCAACTACCCAGAATATATGGCAACCAATAAAACCACCCAACTACCCAGACTATATAGCAACCAATAAAACCACCCAACTACCCAATGCGCATACCGTATCAAAAATATTCTGTGCCAATCCTTTGACATGCCGTGGCTAAGAAAACAGTTCTATGTATTATTAGTGAATGGCCAAGTTCTGTGTAGTATTATTTGATGGCCAAGTTCTATGTAGTACTAGTGGATGGCCACTTTCTGTGTAGTACTATTGGATGGTCAAGCTCTGTGTAATAATAATAAGTCAAAGTATGACGAATTATTGGTGACTCTACAAATATGTTTTTTTTTCCTTTTTTGTATTCTTTGACCTTATACATGCTACTGTCACCCTCATGTGTGTACATTATTTCATTACATCTTGAATACCTTGTATTAAATTATTAATTGTGTTATAAGCAAACTATGAGAAAGGTATTGTTGTGTAAGAGATTTCATCTAGCTGACGTATTACTGTACATAACATTTTTTGACCAATACATTTTTGTAAATACAACAATAATATTTAGTATCCTATATTTGTACAAATAAATAATTCATAATTCACATAGAAATCTACAATTAAGCCTAAGATCTTAATTCAAATTCAGTGTTGTTATAGAAATCAACAGTTAAGCCTAAGATCCTAATTGAAATTCAATGTTGTTATAGAAATCAACAGTTAAGCCTAAGATCCTAATTGAAATTCAATGTTGTTATAGAAATCAACAGTTAAGCCTAAGATCCTAATTGAAATTTAGTGTTGTTATAGAAACCAACAGTTAAGCCTAAGATCCTAATTGAAATTCAGTGTTGTTATAGAAATCAACAGTTAAACCTAAGATCCTAATTCAAATTCAATGTTGTTACGTGCTATGAAAAAGAGCTAGCCGCGTCAGGCGTGCCCAAAATTCAACCGAAAATCATTTTTTATAGCAAAGTACCAACACTCCATATAAAATTAAAAGAATTGGTATTTTATTAGCGTGCCGACTGATGAGGCTCTGCGTGCCGACTGATGAGGCTCTGCGTGCCGACTGATGAGGCTCTGCGTGCCGACTGTGGCACGCGTGTCATAGTTTCGCCACCACTGATAAAGAGGATCTACATTTAACTGGAAAAATCTACGACACGCCCCTGTTTAAATTAGATCTGATTACTTTTAACTAGGGCTGCTGATTAAACTGCGTTAATTTGCGATTAACACGTCAAAAAAAATTTGCGATTAAAATTTTTAACGCAACACTTAAATGCGTTAATTTGACTAAATGCGGAAAGTTCACCAAAACGATAAATAACAGAACTTCACCATTTGAAGTTTAAGTTCCGTCCACTTATTAAGTAGATCTACCACACCCACCCTGCCGCAATTCGCACATACCCTCACCCCCAGGTATGTCGACTGAAGCCCCACTTGTAATATATGATGAAGATGTTTTGGATATTGAGCCCTTCGACAAGTAAACTCCTGCTCCCTTCCCGGTCAATGTGAAAAGAGAAAACTTTCATTCACTAGTTTACATTATATACTGTAGTGTATTGGTGGAGGTATAATGAACCCGTTTATAATTAGACCAAAATAACGAGATGCTAGAAATTTTGTAACATCATTTTTTTGCGCATAATTTTGTATCGTATTTTGATAGTATAACATCTTGCTAATACATCTGTACCCGAGAGAGTGGCTGTATTTTTCATAATTATTGTGATTAGTTAAATTTTATATATGGCTGTTGATTTACTGCAATTAAAGCGTAATTAATGCGTTAAAATATGCGATTACATTTTTTAACACAAACACCTAAATGCGTTAAATTTTACCCAAATGGTGTTATTTCAGAGTTGCAGATGAAATAAAAAAAAATCAGTAAATAACCCAATTCTATAACCAGATCAGTCGAGATTTAAAAAAAAAAGGAAGAAAAAAAAGACCCGAACACAGAGTGTCACGTTTACATACAATCATATCAGCTATATGACCTTGAAACAATAGGATTGCCATTTCTTAATTCAAACTTATGACCCTGAATGATGCAATTAATGAACATCTGCACGAGTGCACGTGTTATAGTTTGATTGACAAGTGTCTTGGCTTTGAAACAATGTAACTTGTGGTTGGTAAGTGTCGTCATCTACCAATATTAACACCACCCACCTCCCGACCAATACAACTACAGTCGGCGAGTTGAAGGACAAATTTACGTTTAAATTTTTGAAGTTTTTGCTTTGCGCTTTGCAGTCTATAAATGTTATTCTTATATTCTTTCATTCATTTACTTTCTTACTATCAACTATTTGTTCAATGTTTTAGTGAACAACAAAAAATAATTTTATTTTATCGGTCTGTCAGTTATATTAATAAAAAAAATATTGTGTAAAATGACACTCTTTGATGTTATCGGCCGGCTTTCATTTTTCATCTTCTGTTGTTCTTTCTTTCCTGTTGACAACACACTTTACAACAAGTCGCGACCCACATGTGAGACTGAGAACAAATGAACAAGGATGCTTACATGCTCGCGTCAAAAATGAGTCGAACATTTCAAGGTCTGGCTTGTCAAAGACGTCACACACACACACACACACAAACACACAAATGTTTAATAATCTATTGCTTAGGCCAAGTAAGTGCGAAAAAATAATAACACGTTGTTATTATATTTTAATATGGCATGTTGATAGAATTAAAAAATGTTACAATTAATACATAAAATATTTTTTCGATTAAATATGCGTTAATTTGCGTTAATTTTCTTAATTATGCGTTAATTTCGATTAAAATTTTTAATCGAACAGCAGCTCTACTTTTAACTTAAGAAAGTATTTTTATTTCATTTTTTTAAACGATTCTTTAGACCATATATACTATCTTTAAATGCATATTGAATATTTAGAGCTAATATACTGTATTCTTTTTGTGCTCATTGGACAATTTAAATAACCTGACGTTAGATGTTTTGATTGTGAATGTAAGAAATGAGTCAAACGTCATTAACATATCAATTCTTTTGTATTCAGCAAAATGTAAATGTTGTATATGTCTTAAATATAGTTAACTTGATGTTCGTAGTGGTCGGGGACCTCTTTTGATCTTCACGGGCCGCAGATAATAAAACGTCTCAATGGCTAAGTGGGCTCACGATAGACAGGGATTATAATCGTATATGAAAATGCATTTTAAGACTTTCGTTGGGCCTAGGCACAATGCCTATAATGCCGATAGGATGGGCCGACCCTACTGTGTCCATAGGATGGGCCGACCCTACTGTGTCCATAAGATGGGCCGACCCTACTGTGTCCATAGGATGGGCCGACCCTACAGTGCCCATAGGATGGGCCGACCCCATATTGTCGCGAGTGGACAAAACGGACGTGGGGCTAGTTGACGATGTATTGTAAAAATAAACTTTTCTTTGTAGAATTATCTGGAAATTGAATAGTGCAAGGGGTCCAATCAGCAGGGTCAAAATGTTTGAATTATAGGGAAGTCAGAGAACCCTTTAGTCCACACATTAGTCCACGCATTAGTCGTCGCATTAGTCCACGCATTAGTCCATACATTAGTCTACACATTAGTCCATACATTAGTCTACACATTAGTCCACGCATTAGTCCATACATTAGTCCACACATTAGTCCATACATTAGTCTACACATTAGTCCAAACATTAGTCCACACATTAGTCCACGCATTAGTCCACACATTAGTCCACGCATTAGTCCACGCATTAGTCCACGCATTAGTCCACGCATTAGTCCACGCATTAGTCCACGCATTAGTCTACTCATTAGTCTACTCATTAGTCCATACATTAGTCTACACATTAGTCCACGCATTAGTCCACATATTAGTCCACACAATAGTCCATGCAATAGTCCACACATTAGTCCACGCATTAGTCCACGCATTAGTCCACGAATTAGTCCACGCATTAGTCCACGCATTAGTCCACGCATTAGTCCATACATTAGTCTACACATTAGTCCATATATTAGTCTACACATTAGTCCACGCATTAGTCCATACATTAGTCTACACATTAGTCCATACATTAGTCTACACATTAGTCCACGCATTAGTCCATACATTAGTCTACACATTAGTCTACGCATTAGTCCATACATTAGTCTACACATTAGTCCACGCATTAGTCCACACATTAATCCACACATTAGTCTATACATTAGTATACACATTAGTCCACGCATTAGTCCATACATTAGTCTACACATTAGTCCACGCATTAGTTCACACATTAGTCCACACATTAGTCTATACATTAGTCCACACATTAGTCCACGCATTAGTCCACGCATTAGTCCACGCATTAGTCCACGCATTAGTCCATACATTAGTCTACACATTAGTCCATACATTAGTCTACACATTAGTCCACGCATTAGTCCATACATTAGTCTACACATTAGTCCACGCATTAGTCCATTAGTCAACACATTAGTCCACGCATTAGTCCACATATTAGTCAACATATTAGTCCACACATTAGTCCACGCATTAGTCCACACATTAGTCTACACATTAGTCCACACATTAGTCCACACATTAGTCCACGCTTTAGTCCACGCATTAGTCCACACATTAGTCCACAAACAAATCCACGCTTTAGTCAACGCATTAGTCCATACATTAGTCAACACATTAGTCCACACATTAGTCCACGCATTAGTCCACACATTAGTCCATACATTAGTCCCCACATTAGTCCACACATTAGTTCACACATTAGTCCACACATTAGTCCACACATTAGTCCACGCATTAGTCCATACATTAGTCCACACATTCGTCTACACATTAGTCCACGCATTAGTCCATACATTAGTCCATACATTAGTCCACACATTAGTCCACACATTAATCCACGCATTAGTCCACGCATTAGTCCACGCATATGTCCACGCATTAGTCCACACATTAGTCCACACATTAGTCCACACATTAGTCCACGCATTAGTCCTCACATTAGTCCACGCATTAGTCCACGCATTAGTCCACACATTAGTCCACGCATTAGTCCACACATTCGTCCACACATTAGTCCACACATTAGTCTACACATTAGTCCACGCATTAGTCCACACATTAGTCAACACATTAGTCCACGCATTAGTCCACACATTAGTCAACACATTAGTCTACACACTAGTCCACGCATTAGTCCACGCATTATTCCATACATTAGTCTACACAATAGTCCACGCATTAGTCCACACATTAGTCAACACATTAGTCCACGCATTAATCCACACATTAGTCAACATATTAGTCCTAACATTAGTGTACACATTAGTCCACACATTAGTCCACGCATTAGTCTACACATCAGTCAACACATTAGTCCACACATTAGTCAACACATTAGTCTACACATTAGTCCAAGCATTAGTCCACGCATTAGTCCATACATTAGTCTACACATTAGTCCACGCATTAGTCCACACATTAGTCAACACTTTAGTCCACAAACTAGTCCACGCTTTAGTCCACACATTAGTCCACACATTAGTCCACACATTAGTCCACACATTAGTCCACGCATTAGTCTATACATTAGTCCACGCATTAGTCTACACATTAGTCTACACATTAGTCAACACATTAGTCCACAAACTAGTCCACGCATTAGTCCACACATTAGTCCACACATTAGTCCACGCATTAGTCCACACATTAGTCAACACATTACTCTACACATTAGTCCACGCATTAGTCCACACATTAGACCATACATTAGTCAACACATTTGTCCACGCATTAGTCTACACATTAGTCTACACATTAGTCTACACATTAGTCTACACATTAGTCAACACATTGATCCACAAACTAGTCCACGCTTTAGTCCACGCATTAGTCCACACATTAGTCCACAAACTAGTCCATGCTTTAGTCCACGCATTAGTCTATACATTAGTCCACGCATTAGTCTACACATTAGTCTACACATTAGTCAACATATTAGTCCATAAACTAGTCCAGGCTTTAGTCCACGCATTAGTCCATACATTAGTCAACAAATTAGTCCACGCATTAGTCTACACATTAGTCTACATATTAGTCCACACATTAGTCCACGCATTAGTCCACACATTAGTCCACGCATTAGTTCACATATTAGTCCACGCATTAGTCCACACATTAGTCCACGCATTAGTTCACACATTAGTCCACACATTAGTCCACGCATTAGTCCACGCATTAGTCCATACATTAGTCCACACATTAGTCCACGCATTAGTCCACACATTAGTCCACACATTAGTCCACATATAAGTCCACGCATTAGTCCACACATTAGTCTACTCATTATTCCACGCATTAGTCCACACATTAGTCCATACATTAGTCCACGCATTAGTCCACACAT
Source organism: Bulinus truncatus (assembly GCA_021962125.1). Taxonomy (NCBI): domain Eukaryota; kingdom Metazoa; phylum Mollusca; class Gastropoda; family Planorbidae; genus Bulinus; species Bulinus truncatus. The sequence goes on along the minus strand of JAGDYQ010000081.1, from coordinate 3,556,946 downwards.
TAGTCCACGCATTAGTCCACACATTAGTCCACGCATTAGTATACACATTAGTACACACATTAGTCCACGCATTAGTCTACACATTAGTCCATACATTAGTCTACACATTAGTCCACGCAATAGTCCACACATTAGTCCACGCATTAGTCCACATATTAGTCCACGCATTAGTCCACATATTAGTCTACTCATTAGTCCACACAATAGTCCACGCATTAGTCCACACATTAGTCACCACATTAGTCCACATATTAGTCCACGCATTAGTCCACACATTAGTCTATACATTAGTCCACACATTAGTCAACGCATTAGTCCACATATTAGTCAACACATTATTCCACAAACTAGTCCAAGTATTAGTCCACACATTAGTCCACGCATTAGTCCACGCATTAGTCCATACATTAGTCAACACATTAGTCCACGCATTAGTATACACATTAGTCTACACATTAGTCCACACATTAGTCCACACACTAGTCAACACATTAGTCCACAAACTAGTCCATGCTTTAGTCCACGCATTAGTCCATACATTAGTCAACACATTAGTTCACGCATTAGTCTACACATTAGTCTACAAATTAGTCCACACATTAGTCCACACATTAGTCAACACATTAGTCCACAAACTAGTCCACGCTTTAGTCCACGCATTAGTCCACACATTAGTCCACAAACTAGTCCACGCTTTAGTCCACGCATTAGTCCATACATTAGTCAACACATTAGTCAACACATTAGTCCACACATTAGTCCACGCATTAGTCCACACATTAGTCAACACATTAGTCCACAAACTAGTCCACGCATTAGTCCACACATTAGTCCACACATTAGTCCACGCATTAGTCCACACATTAGTCCATACATTAGTCAACAAATTAGTCCACGCATTAGTCTACACATTAGTCTACACATTAGTCCACACATTAGTCCACGCATTAGTCCACACATTAGTCAACACATTAGTCTACACATTAGTCCACGCATTAGTCTACACATTAGTCTACACATTAGTCCACGCATTAGTCCACACACTTGTCAACACATTAGTCCACAAACTAGTCCACGCTTTAGTCCACGCATTAGTCCACACATTAGTCCACAAACTAGTCCATGCTTTAGTCCACGCATTAGTCCATACATTAGTCAACACATTAGTCCACGCATTAGTCTACACATTGGTCTACACATTAGTCAACACATTAGTCCACAAACAAGTCCACGCTTTAGTCCACGCATTAGTCCATACATTAGTCAACACATTAGTCCAAGCATTAGTCTACACATTAGTCCACGCATTAGTCCACACATTAGTCAACACATTAGTCCACAAACTAGTCCACGCATTAGTCCACACATTAGTCCACACATTAGTCCACGCATTAGTCCACACATTAGTCAACACATTACTCTACACATTAGTCCACGCATTAGTCCACGCATTAGTCCATACATTAGTCAACACATTGGTCCACGCATTAGTCTACACATTAGTCTACACATTAGTCCACGCATTAGTCCACAAACTAGTCCACGCTTTAGTCCACGCATTAGTCCACAAACTAGTCCATGCTTTAGTCCACGCATTAGTCCATACATTAGTCCACGCATTAGTCCACACATTAGTCTACACATTAGACAACATATTAGTCCATAAACTAGTCCAGGCTTTAGTCCACGCATTAGTACACACATTAGTCACAAACTAGTCCACGCTTTAGTCCACGCATTAGTCCATACATTAGTTAACACATTAGTCCACGCATTAGTCTACACATTAGTCTACATATTAGTCCACACATTAGTCCACGCATTAGTCCACACATTAGTCCACGCATTAGTCCACATATTAGTCCACGCATTAGTCCACATATTAGTCTACTCATTAGTCCACACATTAGTCCACGCATTAGTCCACACATTAGTCCACACATTAGTCCACATATAAGTCCACGCATTAGTCCACACATTAGTCTACTCATTAGTCCACGCATTAGTCCACACATTAGTCCATACATTAGTCCACGCATTATTCCACACATTATTCCACGCATTAGTACACACATTAGTCCACGCATTAGTCTACACATTAGTCCATACATTAGTCTACACATTAGTCCACGCAATAGTCCACACATTAGTCCACGCATTAGTCCACATATTAGTCCACGCATTAGTCCACATATTAGTCTACTCATTAGTCCACACATTAGTCCACGCATTAGTCCACACATTAGTCCACACATTAGTCCACATATAAGTCCACGCATTAGTCCACACATTAGTCTACTCATTAGTCCACGCATTAGTCCACACATTAGTCCATACATTAGTCCACGCATTATTCCACACATTATTCCACGCATTAGTACACACATTAGTCCACGCATTAGTCTACACATTAGTCCATACATTAGTCTACACATTAGTCCACGCAATAGTCCACACATTAGTCCACGCATTAGTCCACATATTAGTCCACGCATTAGTCCACATATTAGTCTACTCATTAGTCCACACAATAGTCCACGCATTAGTCCACGCATTAGTCCACACATTAGTCAACACATTAGTCTACACATTAGTCCACGTATTAGTCCACGCATTAGTCCATACATTAGTCAACACATTAGTCCACGCATTAGTATACACATTAGTCTACACATTAGTCCACGCATTAGTCCATACATTAGTCAACACATTAGTCCCCGCATTAGTCTACACATTAGTCTACATATTAGTTCACACATTAGTCCACGCATTAGTCCACACATTAGTCCACGCATTAGTCCACACATTAGTCCACGCATTAGTCCACATATTAGTCCACGCATTAGTCCACATATTAGTCTACTCATTAGTCCACACATTAGTCAACGCATTAGTCCACACATTAGACCACGCATTAGTCCACATATTAGTCCACGCATTAGTCCACACATTAGTCTACTCATTAGTCCACGCAATAGTCCACACATTAGTCCATGCATTAGTCCACGCATTAGTCCACACATTAGTCCACGCATTAGTCCACACATTAGTCCACACATTAGTCCACGCATTAGTCTACACATTAGTCCATACATTAGTCTACACATTAGTCCACGCATTAGTCCACATATTAGTCCACGCATTAGTCCACACATTAGTCCACACATTAGTCCACACATTAGTCCACATATTAGTCCACACAATAGTCCACGCATTAGTCCACGCATTAGTCCACACATTAGTCAACACATTAGTCTACACATTAGTCCACGTATTAGTCCACGCATTAGTCCATACATTAGTCAACACATTAGTCCACGCATTAGTATACACATTAGTCTACACATTAGTCCACGCATTAGTCCATACATTAGTCAACACATTAGTCCCCGCATTAGTCTACACATTAGTCTACATATTAGTTCACACATTAGTCCACGCATTAGTCCACACATTAGTCCACGCATTAGTCCACACATTAGTCCACGCATTAGTCCACATATTAGTCCACGCATTAGTCCACATATTAGTCTACTCATTAGTCCACACATTAGTCAACGCATTAGTCCACACATTAGACCACGCATTAGTCCACATATTAGTCCACGCATTAGTCCACACATTAGTCTACTCATTAGTCCACGCAATAGTCCACACATTAGTCCATGCATTAGTCCACGCATTAGTCCACACATTAGTCCACGCATTAGTCCACACATTAGTCCACACATTAGTCCACGCATTAGTCTACACATTAGTCCATACATTAGTCTACACATTAGTCCACGCATTAGTCCACATATTAGTCCACGCATTAGTCCACACATTAGTCCACACATTAGTCCACACATTAGTCCACATATTAGTCCACGCATTAGTCTACGCATTAGTCCACGCATTAGTCCACACATTAGTCCACACATTAGTCCACACATTAGTCCACGCATTAGTCCATATTTTAGTCCATACATTAGTCCACACATTAGTCCACACATTAGTCTACACATTAGTCCATACATTAGTCCATACATTGTCTACACATTAGTCCACTTTTTAGTCCACAAACTAGTCCACGCTTTAGTCCATACATAAGTCAACACATTAGTCCACGCATTAGTCCACACATTAGTCATCACATTAGTCTACACATTAGTCCACGCATTAGTCCACGCATTAGTCAACACATTAGTCATCGCATTAGTCCACACATTAGTCAACACATTAGTCTAGACATTAGTCCACGCATTAGTCTACGCATTATTCCATACATTAGTCTACACATTAGTCCACGCATTAGTCCATACATTAGTCAACACATTAGTCCACGCATTAGTCCACATATTAGTCAACATATTAGTCCACACATTAGTCCACGCATTAGTCTACACATTAGTCAACTAGTCTACACATTAGTCCACGCATTAGTCCACACACTAGTCAACACATTCGTCCACAAACTAGTCCACGCTTTAGTCCATGCATTAGTCCATACATTAGTCCACACATTAGTCCACACATTAGTCCACGCATTAGACTACACATTAGTCCATACATTAGTCTACGCATTAGTCCACGCAATAGTCCACACATTAGTCCACGCATTAGTCCACACATTAGTCCACGCATTAGTCCACACATTAGTCCACACATTAGTCCACACATTAGTCCACGCAAACTAGTCCACACATTAGTCTACTCATTAGTCCATGCATTAGTCCACGCATTAGTCCACATATTAGTCCACACATTAGTCCTCGCATTAGTCCACACATAAGTGCACACATTAGTGCACAAATTAGTCCACGCATTAGTCCACACATTGGTTCACACATTATTCACCAACACAGTATTCCACTAATTAGATCACTCATTAGTCCACTTATTAGATCACAGTTTAGTCCACACATCAGTCCACACATTAGTCCACACAGTAGTCCACACATCAGTCCACAATCAGGCCACACGTTTGTCCACGCATTAGTCCACACATTAGACCACACATTAATTCACACATTAGTCCAAACATTAGATCACAAATTAGATCACACATTATACCACACATTTGTCCACACATCAGTCCACACATCAGTCCACACATCAGTCCACAATCAGCCCACACATTAGTCCACACATATCTGTACTAGTATCTACCTATATTGTGCAGGCTATAATTCAATTGTACATTTGATAAAACAGTTTATTATAATCTATAAAAAATAATAGCGATGTGGTTTCTGCGTTAAATCGAAAGCAAAGAATTATTACAACAGTATCTCAGTTTAAAATATTAAACATGGCTCCATCCTGTCTCGATCCGATATTTCTTTCTAAAAAATTCTACCATTTTAAATAGTTTCTGTGGTTTGTATTATGAAACTTAAAAGTCCCAAATATTAAAAAGTAATAATAACAAAATGTCTTTGAAATTATTGTTGTTTTTGTTACAACAGAAAACATTTCAAAATTGTCAAACCTAAACAATTGTAATAATCCGAAGATGAGAACAGCGTTCGTCGTAACTAATTTGGAAAATTAAGGTCTGTTTAAAATTCGATCTAATATATATATATATATATATATATATATATATATATATATATATATATGTATATATATATACATATATATATATATTCTGCTAATTTCTTTACAGTTAAGTTCTCAGCTATTATAATATTTCATTTTTTTAAATAAATAGTGCTTCGATCTTTTTAATTACAAAATAAGAGTATATTTTTAAGTCAAATAGGAGAGCAAAATAATTAAGCAACGTTTATTTCCAATATAATTTAAGTAATTTGTGTGACGTGGTGACTGAATGACTAAACACTTCTTTTTAATTTTTTATGATAACTCTCCAGGTTCGATTGCTCTCACGGACATTGTTTTTTTTTTTTAATTAATTTCTATATTTTTTATAGTTTATCCTTTTGGTTTTTTTAATGAAAGGTAACAACAACGAATTAAATCTCTTTGACACATATTTTATTGAAATAATTTATACTTTAGGATGGTGTATGGAAGACAAACAACAACTAATTATTTTTTTAAAATTTCGTTCATAACTTAGAAAAAAAATATTTCAAAAATATGTATCTAAGCTGAACAATAGTAGGCCTATATCTCTATGCAAAGGCTTTGCAGGGTACAGCTAGTAATAAATAATATACTACTACATGTATTTTAAAGTTTTTATTTCTTCTATGATGATTTTTTTTTTCATGCTTAATATCAAGCGCTTAAAGTTAACATCGCTAACTGGCTTTATAACAGATAGGTATAAAACATACACAAATATTTTTATTCATGGTGCTTCTAAAATAAGTAAACAAGTTTTAAAAAATAACATGTCTAAGAGGCTAGCACGATATAACTGCATTACAGACTAAAGTCCAATATATTTCTACAAATCTCAAGGGATGCATAATTTATTTCTTTTTTAATAAAGATCAATACACAATTATCTTACTTTAAAAAAAAAATTGGGTTGAGAACATTTTTTGGACACGAGTATATTGATTAAAGTTTTACCATGAACTCCGAATGACTCAAAAACACGAACAATATGAAACCCCAACAAAAAAATTCAGTGAATTTTTATTCGAAATCCGACCTCATTGGAAATCGAACTCCCAATCTGTTGTTTGTAAGTTTGTTATATTTTACCCCGACACTCGTGTCATCTTTATACCATCTATAAAACTTTTTTTATCCGTATATAACAAATTAGTTAACCCTCCATTACAATATTCTACTATTGTCGATAATATCAAGTCTTTTGATTGTTCAAATAAAAAAAAGATTTTATAATACCTAGGAATCCATTTCTTTGATTTGAAGGGAAAAACTGACTTGTCACTCAAACGATTTGGAATTCATTAAACCTGTTGAAATTAGTAAGCATGACAATACATACATCCCTTCATCTTTCTAATAGTGTGATTATGTTATATATATTATGTGCAACTATATTCATAAAATACTCCCATATAAAAACAACATTTGAAACAGTTCATAAATTATTGAGCATTGCGTAAATATTGTACTATTCGCCACTGAACTACATATATAACGGCTTGCTAGTAACAACAATAGTTCGTTTCTTCTGACTGCCTGTTCTGGTGTGATACACTTGTTCAATGGGACGAACTACAGTTGTCCGGCCTGTACTAAGTGACCTCATTAACGGTTTCCCAGAATATGGTCTCACTCCTAGGATGCAAACAAGAAGCATCAGTCAATACAGATACAAAAAATAACATCATATAAATGTTTAATTATCCAGGTTCCATTTTCAAATAATTAACTTATCTTGTTGAATTCGTTCATGAAAACATAAGCATAATATTTTTTAATTAGTGCCATTTGAAAATTGCTAGAAATGTTGGGTTTACCCATGGTCTTGAAACTACCGCGATAAATTGATGTATTCTGCCTTCAGTTAAATATGAATAACTAACATTGATCATGTCAGAGTGAAAAAATTAAAACAACTTTTATTTCAGACCTAAAAATATTATTTTCCGAAAAGCGCAGCGTTTTATGAATTTATTGTTTTAATTACTTTGGTGTGTTCAAACCTAAGAAGAAAAATAATTTTAAAATAAATTATTTGGTTTTTACTCCATTTTTTTTTCTGTCATAGCTTTGTCAGAAAGATGATGAATCGAAATATCATACTTTAAGAAATTTTCACTACGGAAAGAAAATGTAGTTGATTGTCCCTCAGTGTTTGAATTTCGAACTTAATAGGAGACGAATTTACTTATACTAAATTGAGTTACACTAAACATAATGATGTAGACCTATAGTTAGCTACACTAAACATAATGATGTAGACCTATAGTTAGCTACACTAAACATAATGATATAGACCTATAGTTAGCTACACTAAACATAATGATGTAGACCTATAGTTAGCTACACTAAACATAATGATGTAGACCTATAGTTAGCTACACTAAACATAATGATGTAGACCTATAGTTAGATACACTAAACATAATGATGTAGACCTATAGTTAGCTACACCTAGACATAATGATGTAGACCTATAGTTAGCTAAACATAATGATGTAGACCTATAGCCATGTTAAATCAATAAATAAAAAGAACGGCTTAAATCTCTCTAGTGAGTCAGTTATGTAAGTAACTTCATAATTCAGGCACATCATTCACCTGCATTCCCCATAGGACTGGAGGTATCACCGATGTTGGACATTTGTCCTTCAAAGGTGAGGGTCGAGCCACTCTCAGACCCGCCTCTCCTTCTCATGGCAGCGACCCTGTCTTTGTTTGCGCTGCTGATGGTGGGAGTCAACGGGTTCTTGGCGTAGCGGCGATTTCTTTCAGTCTGGGCGCCCACGCTTCTTCTGTCATAGTCATCTGGACCTACTGACCAGTAAATGAATGTTACATTTTTTTAAAAGAAATGCTGACAAAAAGTTAAACTTAAAGAAAAAAAAAGTACTGATCAATGTTTTTGAATAATGTATACAACAAAATATTTAAAAACAGATTGCGCTTTAGCTTTGTTATGCTATTTAATTAGTAATTCATATTTACTACATTAGACTCTATGTTTTTTAAATATCTGCCATTTAAAAATTTATGAAGTCTTTCCATAACAGCATTTGCAAAATCACATAGAAAAAGCTATCGATTTGTTTTAAAAGTATCAAAAAGCCAAAATACATTTTATTTTAAAATTGATCTTCCTCATGTTTAGGGGTAGTTTTTATTTTAATTATATATAAATTAATTATCAATTATTTTAAATACTAACAGTAAAATTCAAATATTTACTCGCTAGTATAAAGTAATAAATATGTCTTAATAAAAACATGAACATTCTACTAACACATTCCAAGGGGAAAAAAAACATTTCTGCGACATGTCCAATCCAAAAAAAAAGTTAGTCTTTAAAACTAAACGAGTGACGACAATTACCATGGTAAGTAAGGTCTTGGGGATGATAGTCTGCGTTCTTTCTGTGTAGTTTAGTAATCATACTATATGGAGATTATGCTAAAAACTAGATTTCTCTTATGTTCAACAATAATTATCTTTATTAGTAATTCCCTTACATAAGAAAATAAAATTGCGAACTGAAGACCTATTTAAAAACGAGTTTGTGCGTTCAGTTTTCATTCAGATGTGTACTGTAAAACAGTTAAATAAATGGCTTTTAATTTCGTCTTGATATATAAAAGTATGATTTATAAAATATATTAAAATGTAGCATATATACACCTTAAAAATATTATTGGAATCCAAACAAAAGTGATAGTTTTACACAGGGCCCGATTTACCACCGGGGATGCCGGGCATAACCCCGGCACTGAGACCTGTCATGCCCGGCTCTGCTTTAGCTAATATATCCCAGCCGGGGATGAAAATATAGACATTTACGCCCGGTTCTGCACAAAGTTTGTTACATCCCGGCACTGGTTTTTCCTTAAATCGAGCACTGGTTTTACACAACAGAATGTAAATCTATGCATATATAGGGTTACACAACAGAATGTGAATGTATGCATGTATAGTGTTACACAACAGAAATTGAATATATATAGTGTTACACATAAGAATATGAATATATGCAGAATGCGAATCACTCATTACGATAACTGAATCTGACTGCCGCCATATTTGTTGCTTATGAATTCCAATAATCTATTCAGGTACTTTACATGATCGTTGTTTATCTCGTACTACTTAAACGGCATTGACGAAAATCCAGTTCAGTTATCCTAGTGCCAGAACAAAGAATATATATTACACAGAAACTGCAGAGATAATTAAACCGTCATAATAAAACCATGCCACCATTTGATCTATTTTCCTGTTTCATTGTGTAGCACCTAAATATTGATACTCTATAGAACAATACAGAAATAAATCGGCTTTCTAAAAAACCTGACAAAAATTGACAATACGCATCTTGTTTAATTATACAATGTACTCCGGACTGATATTTTGATTAGAAATCTTTCATTTCGCTTTTCGTATGATATTTGCTTAGATTGAAGAGTTTGTTTTAGAAATCATTGATTTTCATTAATCAATTTATCAAAAGTACTTCTGCTGTAATACGACTGCTATTTATATCAATATATTTTGCGCCGAAAGTCAATAGCTACAGGCATTGTTCAATTAAAAAGTTTACCGTGTGTTTTTCTGTTTGTCTCCTGTACTCTGTGAGAGTCTTGTGTCAGAGAGTTATGGTTATTGATAACTGCAGGGGTGGGGTGGAAGGCAACTGTTTTTCTGAAAATAAAAATAAAGCAATTCATTAAAATAAATGAACAAATCTACCTGAACAAACAAATTGAAGCAATACATAGCAATAGATGATGTACCTGAACTACATATTGAAGCAATACATAGCAATAGATGATGTACCTGAACAAACAAATTGAAGCAATACATAGCAATAAATGATGTACCTGAACAAAAGAAACCTATAAATTGATTTCTCAATGTTATTAAAAAAATTGATTCTATATTATTCCCAGCATTTGTTTATTCCCCTTAAACGATGTGATCGTTTGTGAAAAGCATGCGTCCTTTCTGTGCCCGTATTGACTTGATAGCAATCATCTCTCCAAGTCAGCTGCGAATACTTATGGTTTACCATGGATTGAACCCTGTACCCTTTTATGTGAATCGAGTTCTGCATCGTGTTCCCAGCATTATTAAACTGTTAATGGCCATCTTTACAAATGTTTATCACGTTTCAAATGTTTATTTCTTTTAAAACTAGTAGTGATAGCTACTGTAAAACAAGTAGTGATAGCTATTGTGCATCTGGTAGTGATAGCTACTGTAAAACAAGTAGTGATAGCTACTGTGCATCTAGTAGTGATAGCTACTGTAAAACTAGAAGCGATAGCTACTGTGCATCTAGTAGTGATAGCTACTGTAAAACAAGTAGTGATAGCTACTGTGCATCTAGTAGTGATAGCTACTGTAAAACTAGTAGTGATAGCTACTGTAAAACTAGTAGTGATAGCTACTGTAAAACTAGTAGTGACAGCTACTGTAAAACTAGTAGTGATAGCTACTGTAAAACTAGTAGTGATAGCAACTGTAAAACTAGTAGTGATAGCAAATGTAAAACTAGTAGTGATAGCTACTGTGCATCTAGTAGTGATAGCTACTGTAAAACAAGTAGTGATAGCTACTGTAAAACTAGAAGTGATAGCTACTGTAAAACTAGTAGTGATAGCTAATGCAAAACTAGTAGTGATAGCAACTGTAAAACTAGTAGTGATAGCTACTGTGCATCTAGTAGTGATAGCTACTGTAAAACAAGTAGTGATAGCTACTGTAAAACTAGAAGTGATAGCTACTGTAAAACTAGTAGTGAAAGCAACTGTAAAACTAGTAGTGATAGCTACTGTAAAACTAGAAGTGATAGCTACTGTAAAACTAGTAGTGATAGCAACTGTAAAACTAGAAGTGATAGCTACTGTAAAACTAGTAGTAATAGCAATTGTAAAACTAGTAGTGATAGCTACTGTGCATCTAGTAGTGATAGCTACTGTAAAACTAATAGTGATAGCTACTGTAAAACTAGTAGTGATAGCTACTATAAAACTAGAAGTGATAGCTACCATAAAACTAGTAGTGATAGCTACTGTAAAACTAGTAGTGATAGCTACCGTAAAACTAGTAGTGATAGCTACCGTAAAACTAGTAGTGATAGCTACTGTACATTTAGTAGAGATAGCTATTGTAAAACTAGTAGTGATAGCTACTATAAAACTAGTAGTATTAGCTACCGTAAAACTAGTAGTGATAGCTACCGTAAAACTAGTAGTGATAGCTAATATAAAACTAGTAGTGATAGCAACTGTACATTTAGTAGTGATAGCTACTGTAAAACTAGTAGTGATAGCTACTGTAAAACTAGTAGTGATAGCTAATGTACATCTAGTAGTGATAGCTACCGTAAAACTAGTAGTGATAGCTACCATAAAACTAGTAGTGATAGCTAATATAAAACTAGTAGTGATAGCAACTGTACATTTAGTAGTTATAGCTACTGAAAAACTAGTAGTGATAGCTACCGTAAAACTAGTAGTGATAGCTACCATAAAACTAGTAGTGATAGCTACTGTACATTTAGTAGTGATAGCTACTGTAAAACAAATAAACTGTTTACCTCAGGGTGAGCAAATATTTGTAATCAATGACCAAAATGGGTCCTTAGTTTTGATTATTGGGCTGGACCAGCAAAAGAAACTTGACAAAAGGGTCGAACAAAAAGCCAGACAAAAGGTCAAACAAAGGGTCACACAAATGGTCAAACAAAGGGTCAAACAAAGTGTAGCTGACTTGATTGTTTATATGAGCTCATATAAATTAAATGGGCATAAAATCCAATGGGCATTCGGGATCAAAAAACCGTTACTATAAACATTTAATCTATTTACCTGTTTTTAGTATGAGATAGATCACCTTGTCTGTGGTATTCCTCAGCACTGATGCCCGTTAACTGTTCTGATAATTTGATGTCCTTCATCTCCTCAGAGAGAGACTGAATATCATCTCTTACATTCTGGGCTGAACATTCTGAGGCAATGGAAGCTGTGTCATGGTCTTTATCCGTGGACAGCGTCTGTTGAGAGAAGATGAGAAAAATAAACACATCTTCTTTATAAATAATAGCGGTGTGGGTTCTGCGTTGAATCGAAAGTAAAGAATTAATGCAACAGTATTCCAGTTGAAAAACGTCAAACCTAAACAATAGTAATAAAAATCATGAAAAAATCGGATCTGTCCGTAACCAAAAATAACCTTGCCTACTGATCAAACCTAAGGGAATATAACTCTATGCAAAGGTTTTGCAGGGTAAAGCGAGTTACAACGTTTTTCTTCACTTCTATAAACATCAGTATTGTGTATATTGCCTACAGTTGTATACTCAATGAAGTTTTGTATTTTAGAAAAATCTGTCTCCGTTTCTTAAGCCAGTGGCATATTTTTCATAAGTTTAACTCCATTTATTTATCTTTTAATAGTTTAGGGGACTTCGAAGCCGAGGCAAGTTAAAGTCCCTGCAGGTTTCATAAATTTTCGGAGTGTATTTAAAAAAAAAAAAATATTTACCCTACTCTTTCAACGATGGCTTCTCCAACGCTTTACTTTCAGTTGTACCCTGTATGCGGCCCTTTAGCGTGAAAATTTTACAGCAGTGGCCAGGCATTCTACAGCAGGTGGCAGGCAATAGCAGGGGGGGGGGTGGCTGGTAATACATTTTACTAAGTAGAAAAAATAAGCAGAGGGGGACCAGACAAAATGCATGGGTGGCCCGGCCCCCCCTGCCCACCCCCCCGCACGCTACGGGCCTGCCTGTATGACAGTTTTTAAAATGGAATCGTAAAGTGACGTCAACTTTTTACTTTGTCCACAGTAGCCACGAGTAGCTCCCGTAGTACCACCAGACCCCTCTTACACTCAATATAGGTTTGCCTCCATGATAATTACAATCCAGTTAAAGGATTGGAGGAAAGAAGAATACTACTAAACCTTAAAATTATTCCATTAAGGGTTCCCAGTTTCGATCTCCGGTGAAGAACAATGGAACCATAAAAACAGTCCCATTAGTGGTTTGTAGGATCTTAAGAGATTTAATCTCAATCACATTCTTACATGAACTTCACACACATGAGAGTCGTTGGGATTTATTCACTTGAACCAAAATCAAAGAGATCACACAAACAATCAATAAATTGCTACCAGTCTCAGAATATTGAAATCAGTTCTCTGAGCTTAATTTGCATATAACATTTTTTTTTGTTAAATAAGTTTTTGATCAAATAGCTTCTGTCTATTTTCAACACTAGTGACACATAGCGTGGGATTTGTAACCTATGACCTCTAAGCTGTGTGCAATAGAAAGCAAAACGTCAATAAACGATAAGAAGATAACATCTCATTCGTACAGGTAAGAGAAACAATGCAGGTAGGCCATTCATTCGATGAAATGGGAGCTAATAGTGTTTACATGGGAGCTAATAGTGTTTACATGGGAGCTAATAGTATTTACATGGGAGCTAATAGTGTTTATATGGGAGGTAATAGTGTTTACATGGGAGCTAATAGTGTATACATGGGAGCTAATAGTGTTTACATGGGAGCTAATAGTGTTTACATGGGAGCTAATAGTGTTTACATGGGAGCAAACTGTGTATACATGGCAGCTAACATTTTACTAATGGGAGCAGCTAACAGTGTATAAATGGGAGCTAATGGTATATACATGAGAGCTAATAGTGTTTACATGAGAGCAAACTGTGTATACATGGCAGCTAACATTGTACTAATGGGAGCAGCTAACAGTGTATAAATGGGAGCTAATGGTATATACATGGGAGCCAGGAGCTAACAGTGTATACATGGGAGCAAACTGTGTATAAATGGCAGCTAACATTGTACTAATGGGAGCAGCTAACAGTGTATGAATGGGAGCTAATGGTATATACATGGGAGCCAGGAGCTAACAGTGTATACATGGGAGCAATCTGTGTATAAATGGCAGCTAACATTGTACTAATGGGAGCAGCTAACAGTGTATAAATGGGAGCTAATTGTATATATATATGGGAGCCAGGAGCTAATACTGTATACATAGGAGCCAGGAGCTAACAATGTATACATGGGAGCTAACAGTGTATAAATGGTAGCTGACATTATATCTAATGCAAGCTATTTAATTAATTTAAATTTGATAACTATCATGAGAGATGACTACAAAAATTAAATAGTGGGCATCAAACTGATTAAGAGCTGCCTGACACAGTGAATTTAATTATAGCATATAACAATGGAAGTACCAATCTATCTTACTTTCAATACTCAGACACATGATATCATGGTTGTTGTCGTTTGCAGTAATTTAATTTGGTATTGATGTAAACAATAAGCATCTACTAATCGTATTCATAAACAGTCTTATGTTTATTAAGCTATCATTAGATACAAATGTTCATAGGAGTGTTTCCATATCAGTATGTGACAGCAATGATTGAAAACATGTAGCTTAAATAAAAAGTAAACATACTTAAAGAAAACTTTGACCTAAATTCATGTCTCTTAGCCAACTGGCATGAGCAAATAGGAAGAAAACAAACTGAAAAGCTGGAGGCGACGATCAAAATAATACAAACAAACATTTGAAATTTTCTTACTCTCCATTTTATCAGTCTATGACATTATATCCCCGTCACACCAAGGGGAGATAACAAGAAAACAGGTTCGTGTTGATTTTGTACAACATGGTCCAAACTGTAAAACATCTAATTATAAGCCTGTATATATGTTAGTGTTTAGTTTAGAGCGAGAGATAGATAGGCTAGAGAGAAAGAGTAAGGGAGTACAGAGAAATTGGAAGAAGATATCGATCCTCTCGTGTATTTCTAGTGTACTGTACGTTAAGTGCAGAAAGTTTAGCCCAAGGTGTTTTTCATGAAGTAAAAAATGTACTCAGTTAAAGTGCGTATGAGTAGCAAGAACAAACAGTTAACACAAATATTATTAAAATAGGACTGCACGATGCATGATTTATTTTTTAATCCCTTATGATGTTTAATATCTGCGCTGCTTAAAAAATTCTAAATGTTAATTTTTAAAGATTTAGTCAAGTGAAACATAGTACTGAGCTTACACAGATTAGTAAAGCAACATGCTTCATTGAGCTTATTACAAGCTACAAATTGACCAGAATATAATCATAACTAATACCATCAGCTCGTAACAACTAAAGGAAACAAATTTACTACAGGATTTACTTACAATTAATAACTTTTAGATCTTATCACTTTTAAAGTTATAAATTTCCTTCATCTTATTTCCTTCAAAACAACAAAGTTATTTCAGCGTTTACCAGAAAATTGTAACAAATTACTTTGCAATATTATCAACTATTCCACCGTCCATTTTTAAATAAATACGTGTCTGTCTATAAATTACATCCCCCCTCCAAACTATTCTCTTGTAAATGTGTATATTTCATCTTTACTAGACCGCCATATTGCAGGGGTATACAAATAACACCAGGTTCACTATAGAACTCTAGCAGGCTGATCAAACACAGGGGTATACACACAACACCAGATTCAACATAGAACTCTAGCAGGCTGATCAAACACAGGGGTATACACATAACACCAGGATCACCATAGAACTCTAGCAGGCTGATCAAACACAGGGGTATACACACAACACCAGGATCACCTTAGAACTCTAGCAGGCTGATCAAACACAGGGGTATACACATAACACCAGGATCACCATAGAACTCTAGCAGGCTGATCAAACACAGGGGTATACACACAACACCAGGATCACCATAGAACTCTAGCAGGCTGATCAAACACAGGGGTATACAAATAACACCAGGATCACCATAGAACTCTAGCAGGTTGATCAAACACAGGGGTATACAAATAACACCAAGATCACCATAGAACTCTAGCAGGCTGATCAAACACACGAGTATACAAATAACACCAGGATCACCATAGAACTCTAGCAGGTTGATCAAAGTTGAATGGATTTTGAAATCAACACCATTTCTCACTATGTCATGTTAATTACGCACTTGGAATGGTAATGGACAAGCTATTCACATAAATACTTTAGAATAGATATGCAGAAGGTACAAAAGAAATGTATTATTAAATAGAAAAATAAGAAAACATTACATAAGAATTGAAAACATAGATGGTAAATAACAATCACTTATAATTACACAGATTCGCAGACCTTCAATGAGATAACTGTCTATGTGTGCTTGGGAAACTTGGAAAGAATCTAGACAGAATATTTCATTTATGTTCATAGGTAAAAGTACCTGCTGTTTACCTCTTAGAATTAGAATTAAAACTAATATTCATTAAGTTATAAAAACGACCTTGCTTATCGACGATGTATATTTATATAGTTTTAAAAAATCTTATTTATCGGTTATCGAAATATAGTAATAAAAGAGTCCAAGAATACATGAGTAAATGAAACTGAAATACTTTTGAATTAAATATATGAATTTATTCAAAGTATTATATAACCGCATCATGATCACGTTGGACCACAGAATATCAATTGCAAAGTTACTGAAAATAATTTATTTTTCTAAAGACTGAACTGACATTTTTTATTAGCACATTGACATTCGGTTTTTGAAATGATATTTACTTAGAAAGACGAGGTTGTTTCAGAATTCATGTTTTGTTTTTCTTACACCAGATGTCAAAAGTAGTTTTGTTCATACTATTGATTTTGTACACTCTAAGCTCTAATATAATTATATGATAGTCCTAAATTGTGCTAAACCATATTGATATCTGTTTACTTGCATATCAAACATTTCATAAAGGTATATCCACTTCCTATTTCAATCGATTAATATGTTGGCATACATAAATAGACATAAATAAGCAATTAGCCAGGCGAAAATATCTTTCAACTGTTAGCTTTCGTCCACTGTTAGATGTAATTAAAATGTTCCTCTCAATATGTCTCTAAGGTACAGTTTAGCTCGGAATAAGCATTTGATTGTAGACGTTAAAAATGAAGTTGATTTGTCTATGCAGCTAATTTAGATACGCACCACCGGAACGAAATTTTAGATACGCACCACCGGACCGAAATTTAGATACGCACCACCGGAACGAAATTTAGATAGGCACCACCGGAATGAAATTTAGAAATCTAGCAAATTCCGTATACGTTTCGCTGTTATGATACTCTTATAAATTTATATAAACGGATTTCTATTCAAATAGAAGTTTCTTAGCAGCTTTTTATCTTTGTTTACCATTTGAATTGTTATACCTACAATAAAACAAAAACAACTATATAAGCAGCTGACATAAAACGGAAATTAGATATTTCGATTAGTTAGTTATTGCATCTAAACATATATGGATCTTGCAAGGTCTAGATACTAATCAAAATTCAAAGTCAAGCTGAGATAAATGATTTAAAGCTACTAAATTTTTATTTATTAATTGATTTGGTTCATATATAGGCTGACATAATTAAATACTCACACCCCCCCCCCTTATATTTTCTGACATTTTTAACACAATGTCTGTGGTGATCTTTGATATAAAAAAATGAGCGAATAGTTTAATACGTTTACAAAGCTAGTAATCAAACTAGAAGATCCGTAGTCTAGCAGTATGAAACCGAAAAATGGGATACACACAAGTCAAGAATTTGGGGAAACACTGATTTAGAACATAGACAAAGTCCACTTTGGTAGCCGTACCGTACATGTTACATTTTAGTTCATGGTAGCCGTACCGTACATGTTACATTTTAGTTCATGGAAACAAAAAATATTGTAAATTCACTCATACATCTCTAGAAGAAGTTGTGTTTATATGAATGATTCCTCAAAGAAGAAGTAATTATTTTCATACATATTTGTAACGACAATCGTTCCATTAACGACACATTTATTCATTATATGGACATTAATTTCATGAAACTGCAAGCTTCACATCAGTGCTTCTCTAAGTGCAGTGGGGTGACTTCACGTTTCGACCAGTTGATGAACAGAGAGTAAAAATGGATCATCTTCCCAAATATTTATTCATATCCGACTTGAAACTGATACCAGAATTAAGTTATGTGCAAGGGAGGTTATAAAACGCAAGGTATGAAATATAAACTACAAGCAGTAGTTCAAATCAACTGTGTGTGATCCGAGTGCATTATACAGCTTTTAAGAAGATTTATTTTTATACCAGGGCATCCACAAGAAATGTTGTTGTTGTTGTTGTTGTCTGTTTAAGAACCTTCCGATGAACCCATTAAAATTTAAATAAAACTACATACAAAGAAATAATTTGTTACAAATATTTTTTTTTAATTTAAAAGGATATGTTATAATACATTCTCTTGTGATTTTATCAACTTTGTTTATTTTTTAAACTACGAGATATACCGGTATTTAAAAACAAATCACGACCTTATTTAGATACAAACAATTTATAATTATAATGTCAGCAAATTGATCTTATTTGACGTACTATCAAAATACATTCACGTTTAGTAAATATAATTTATAATAATTGTATCAGCCATTGAATAAGAAGGAAAGGTAAATCTCATGCTAAATGACAGATCACTTACCTGAACTCCAATATGGCGAGCCGTGGGATGACCATCGCTGTTTACTTCTATGTGTTCCCTACCTACAGTAAATTCATTCTGTCTTATAAGAAAACTGTCCCTGTTGTTTATTGAATGGCCGTTGCCCACTTCACTGTCATTGTAACTTGTGTAGGAGGACCCGTGCCTTGCAGACGTGAGCGACGACCTCTGTGCAAGTTGCGCCCTCAGCGCCTGATTCGGTACAGCACCCCCGTTAACGACGCCATGTTGCTGCTGCGCCAATCTGAATTGCCAGTTCTGCTGTTTGCTGTACTTTATGCTAAGGTAAGCTTTGTGTATGGACAGGACGTCCTCTGGGGTCTGGCAGGAACAGGCTATTATGCTGAGAGTCCTCTTGGAGTCCAGATAAATGACCAGCAGCCACGGGGCATTCTGCTGACCGTATATTATATCCTTGATATCCTTGAAGTCTATGTCGTTGAGTTTACCTCCCTTCCTGCCGTCCTCCGTAGGTAACAGTTCCAGCGACAAGCCGGAGGTCGACAGGAAAAATTTGCAAGAGCGGAAAGGTTTGCTTGAATAATCAGCTATAACTGATTTCAATAGTTTCTCTGAAACACGGTCTCCTGCGCACCAAACACCGTGAAACTGCACCAATGTCTCCATGGAGGTTCCTACAGACATATTATGGTGAGGATTTAAGCTCATATTTTATTACATATTATGTTACAATGGCTCTTATTTAGCACTCATTGATTTGAAGCCTGTACAGATATGGAGACGAAAACTGAAATGCTGTCTCAATCTTGTCATGGTTAACTGCTGCTAATAAAACCGTGAAGTATCGTTGAAGAGTTTAGACGTTCTTAAAAATTCTATTAAACGGTTACTGTACTCGTAAACATCAACCTGTTAACAATGAAAATAAAAACGAGTTAGAGAAAAGGGAAATACTATTTCACTAGCGAGATGTAGCGTAGTTGGATAAATGACAAACAGTGTAATGCCGGCATGGGGCGCTAGGGGAGTGGTAAGCTAACAATAGACACCAAGAACACTGAATGGATGTGAATACTAAATATTTAAATGTGTTCTGTCGATAGCATTCTTTAAAGGAGCTGCACTTCTGTTAGACCATCCTTTAGTAAGTAAATCAATAAATCAATTAACATAATCAATCAATCAACTTAATCATCTTTAAGTGCTACCTAATACTTTTTAAAAACTATTTCATTATTAAATATTGACAGCTTAAATACAGCAACATTTTGTAGAGGTGCGGTAGATCCAATGGAAGAATAACTTCTTTAATAAACAATATTAATATTCATGGCTACCTCGGATAAGACTAGTTTGCATAGAACATTTATAAAGTTTTCAGTACTACTGGTCATTTTGAGTTCTGGACTTTCGGCCTTACGATTTACGACCTTAAAAGTCAGTTCATGATCTGACTGCGGTGATGAAACTTTCTTATTAAAAGAGAAAATGTCTAATTAGATAAACATAGATAATTTGTCGACAAATTAAATGAAAGCATTAAAAAAAAAAACAACTGCAGAATATAATTACAGTTTATTACCTTTCAAGTTTACTTTTTACTACATCATTGTACATGAATGACTTGAATATCAACATACATTAATACAGTATAGTACAGGAAATACGTGAATATCAAAATACATTACTACAGTACAGTACAGGAAAGACGTGAATATCAAAACACATTACTACAGTATAGTACAGTAAAGACGTGAATATAAAAATACATTAATGCAGTATAGTACAGGAACGACGTGAATATCAAAACACATTACTACAGTATAGTACAGTAAAGACGTGAATATCAAAATACATTAATACAGTATAGTACAGGAAAGACGTGAATATCAAAACACATTACTACAGTATAGTACAGGAAAGACGTGAATATCAAAATACATTACTACTCAGGTTCGCTCAGTCAACTAAAGTTTGTATAGTGTATGGAGACACAACGGTGCACACTGTAACTAGAGATACAGTTAGCTCGTATATGTGAGTTGCAGAACTCGACCTGAATAGATATTGCTTTCATTACATGAACATCTTTGTGTACACCACGTTTGGTCAGCCATGACAATTTGGTTAGTGTTCTTTTTAAACTCTTCCAAACCAACCTGCTTCTATTTTCAAATGTTTTCTTACTTTCAGTACGTGATGTTTGAAATGAAAAGAAACTGTATCAATGAATCCTCTAGATGTGCGATGTCTTTATGAACTGAAATGTTATTTCTTTAGCAGCTGACGCAAAATAAACAAAATGTAATTAGCACACACTGCTGTAAAGTTCTTACAAGAGCGTAGGGCTATACCAGAGTTTGATCTGAATGTTGAGTGCACAGGGCAGAGGTAATATGTCGTACCCGTCAATGCTCTTAAGTCCTTAATCGTAAGTGAAGCCATGCACTCCCTGTGTCTGTGCGCTGACCAAGCTGCCGATAGCTGGCCTATACCTTAAATTGGAGTTTCCCCCAGTGTCGGGGAAGTGGGCAATTAAGCAGAAGACAATTAGCAGTTTGACATTGGCAAGGCGATCTAAGCTGGTTTTGATTGCCTACGTTAGATTTAGGCTGGCTTTGAGTGAGTGCATGCCTATATTAGAGTTGTGTATGACTGATTACAAGCCTATTGTAGATCTAGGGCAGGAGTTACCAAAGCTCTTCAACAGGAAGTTCTTACAGAAAGGTCATTTCTAATGCAGATATATGGGGTCTTAATGTGAACTAATACAAATTAAACTAATCGGAAAGCCATCTAAAGCAGACAAAAATAATGACGACATTCATTAAAACTTAGAAAGAAAGTGGCCTACATGTCGTTAATAATTTATGATACAAAACATATAATTCATAACTGTATTTTTCGAACCAATCATCCTTGTTTAACTCCACCCACCACTCGCATAATTTCAAATTAAAAACTCTTTCCTTTAAAACACAAAACCCTTAGTGCATTTAACGTTTATGTCACTATATATACTAGTTGAAAAGCCTGCTAAAGCTGGCTGCTACATGCGATATAAAAGAAATCCTTGTTGTGTTTAGAATGACGGATGCGAAAATTTCCAGTTTTATGAACAGAAATAACACAGAAATGTATGAAATACTTTAATAGAAAATAACATTTGGCTTTTATTGCCATGACCACAATACGATATGAAAAGAAATGAAAAAGAGATTACGAAATACTGCAATAGAAAAAAACATTTATCTTTTATTGCCATGAACACAATATATATCATAGATTTTCTTGAACACCATATTTTTAGTGTAAGGACCATTAGGCTGAGGGAGACTGACGGATCCAAAAATTTCCTGTTCTGGAATTCCCCATACTATTTTTAGCCGAGCAAGCGAACTAATACAGTGAATGTAGTTTTCATATCGTGCGGTGTATAGGATGTTCATAGCAATAAAAGCCAAATGTTATTTTCTATTACAGTATTTCATACATTTATTTGTTTTTTTTTTTCATATCGTATTCAGTTCATGGCAATAAAGGCCACATGTTCTTTTCTATTGCAGTATTTCGTATATTTCTTTGTTATCCCTTCATCACACCCGATCACAATACACTGTTACAATGCACACCGCACGAAATGAAAAGTACCTGAGAAAAGGAGACACACGGGTTGGACGATTATGTCCCCATAGCCTTAAACTTATGTAGGTGGGCATCAAGCATATGACCTTACATTAATGGACATCTGGCACCCTGTTTTACAGAATTTGTGCACATAATTGCCGGATTTTTAGTTACCAAGGAAAGCTCGCACTTCTTCAATAAAATGATGTCAAACTGTTTTCTATGTGGAACTCTAAAGACTTCCCAGCTTAAACTGAGGACCGACCAAAACGACTTATTTGATCTCAGCTTTGATATTTCTAAGGTGTGAAAAAGCTACAGACTATATCTCTAGACCCGCGACAAATTGATTCGTGAGTTCTTATTCGATATAAAAAGGTGGCTTTAGCACCATGTGGGGCCCGCTAGCAGCTCACATTTAAAATTGCTCTTTTTTAAAGAAAACTCAAAACGTAGTGTTCAGTCTCTCTGGTAGTAATGCGCGTTGCTGGCCTTAATATCTCAAAGGACATATCTCTCAGCGGTGAAAAATTCCATGGACAAACCCCCACGCAGAAAACCCCCCAGCGAACCAAAAACCCACGGACAAAACCCTCATTGGACAATACCCAAGTAATGAACCCTCCAGCGGTAAAAAAAACTCCATGTACAAAACCCCATTGGACAATAACCAAGTAAACAAAAAAACCCGGAATAAACCCCCAGTGGACTAAGCCCCCAATTTTTTTTAGTATTTATTGCAACTATAATGACTTTTTAAATTAGAACTTATATAAGCTTTTAAATAGTTTGACTAGATTATTCTGCTGGTTTTGTGGATGGGTTTGTTTGTAAATCATAGAACTCAATTTGAGAAAGCTCAAATTTTTAAAATTATATATTTCTTTAAATAATTCTAATGCGTCGAATATTTCCACACAAAATAAAAACAACAAAAAAAGCTGGTTTTGTATTTAATACTGACACTTTTGTCAATGGCAAATACAGATTTACGCAGTGAAGTATTTTTTCATCACATGGTTAGTACATAATTTGTCAAGTCTCTTCTCATGGTCCAGACCATATTCATTCACTCACTAGAAACGAAAGTTAAGATCGATATTAAGCCGATATCATTGCTACTCCGTTATATGGTCATCTTGACATTGGGCTAAGTGAAATGTCTGTCGATATGAGAGATCATGTCTGTTAACCCATGTAGTATCATTAGGCGTGTTCCTATTTTGTTTGTTTTAACTAAATAAAGGATTGGCTTTCGACCATTTTGGTTGTTATGCAGTTTGTTTTACCTCAAGTGATAACATGGGTGTCTAGCGCGAGAATAGAAAGTTAGAATAAAGAGACGGTCGCTGTTTATTTAAAAGTGTATTTATTTTCTCTTTACAACCGGGGTTATATATTACATTTTATAAAAAAAAAATTGAAGTTGAGTATGATATTTATATTTAAAATTGGGGTTTAGTCAGCTGGAGATTTTGTCCAGTGGGGATTTTGTCCGAAACCCCCATAGGCAAAGGTAGCATTGATATTATGTGTTACCAACCTGCAAGCCCTTAAAAAACCTCACCACTTTAAAATGTCCAATAACATGCCTACTATGAGTCGAATATTTCATCATCTTCAACAAATTTTTGACGTTTTTATAGTCTTATTTTGGTGTGAGCTAAAGGAAAAATAGATTTTATTTCTCATTATATACCAGCACAGCCTTTAAACGTTTAGATGAGATGTGTACGAAGAAATTGCTATTCTTGTGTGTTATGACAATTCTAATAGCATCGAATGAGTCTGTGACGTTGTGGCAATGTGTTAAGTCCGTGTTAAGATGTGGTGAAATCTCTTAGATCCAATAAACCACTAATGGGACGGTTTTTGCAGTGCTCTTTTTTCATATCCAGGATAGTCGATAGTGCAACGACCTTGGATGCACCACGGGAGATATAGCGGAGACTTTATACATGACCTGAAATAACCATTGGTCCTCACTGATGATCGAACCAGGGACCCCCCCCCCTTCCCAGGTTGACAGTCGAGCACTTTACCGCTCGACATTTGGCCCACGTTGTGGAAGTAGCAAAGGCTGTCTTGATTGTTGATGAAAGTAGCAAATGTCCGAAGCCGATTCTGCTGGTCCAAAACTATACACTGAATTTGATACAGTACACAAAACTAAATTTTACTAATTAGCACTTTTTGAATACTCTAACTACCTCTAGATAGCGCTACAATGACCTAGACGTTAGAAGTTTCTAGAACAGTTTAGAATATATTCAAATGATATCTACACAAATAATATGATTTGTTGGTTAAAAATATCATTTGAAAATATCGATGTCCTGGTATCGAAAGTAAAGTTTATGAATTAAAATTAGTGGTAAATATTTTTTTCAGATCTAAATAATAGCAAATAATATTGAAACAAAGCCGAAACAAAATTACAAATATATTACACAGTGTAATCACCCCATGGGATAATCTATGAAGCTATTTTTTGTCTAATTTATAATGTGTTTAAAAGTGCGTTAAAAAGATATGTATTTACTATATAAATGCAGATCTGTATTATAATATCTGTATATATTATTATTAGTATTCATTTATATTTCATTAAGTAAGTTTTATACAAAAAGATATTCTCGGATTCTTAAAATAGCACTCCATATAATTAGTAATGACTAAATACAAATGTTTGACACTGGTCTGGTGAAATATGTAACCTTCGGACTAAATATATTACAGTTATTGAAACGGACGACTATAAACTTTTGTCTAGATCTATCATAGCTGTTGAAGCATGTGACATTTGAACAATGTCAAAGTGTCATCTAATGTCACACCAAGCTATCGACAGTTAATCCAAAGAGAATTATCTCTTATTGAGCGAATGAGTAGGAGCCTTCTTATCTTTATTTATCAAAAAACACTCTTACACCCACACACAAGCACTTCAATGCAAACACACCATACCCGAAACACATACTCACACACAGAGATAATCCTAGTTCAGTATCAGTTTACTTTATCGCATGGCTTGCCACAGTATGATAACTTTGATCTGTTTATCCACCTACATAATGATAACAGAATGAAGAGTCCCAGAAAAACACGTTAAATTTCAGGGCCTGCTTTAGAGCGATTAGAGGTTGAAAAGGCCCCACGCTATGGGAAATTATACCCCAGGAAATGGTGGCAGAGCTGTATAGAGCACTAGACTATCGACCAGAGATACGTGTAGAGAACTAGACTATCGACCAGAGAGTGGTGTAGGGATCTAGTCTATTGACCAGAGAGTGGTGTAGAGCACTAGACTATCGACCAGAGAGTGGTGTAGAGCACTAGACTATCGACCAGAGAGTGGTGTAGAGCACTAGACTATCGACCAGAGAGTGGTGTAGAGCACTAGACTATCGACCAGAGAGTGGTGTAGAGCACTAGACTATCGACCAGAGAGTGGTGTAGAGCACTAGACTATTGACCAGAGAGCCCAAGGCTCAATCCACGTTGAGAACTAAGAGAATTTTTACAGGTCCTAGTGAAGGTCGATTAATATCACTTAAGTCCACACAGTTAACAATGGGTACCTGACTTAAGTTGGGGAAGTAAAGGTGACTGGGCGTCGTGCTAACCACAATATCCCTTGAATTGACGTGGTTACAGAAAAAGAGGAATTCTACACTTCCTTTGCTCCGATGGCCATTTAGGGGCTAAGGGAATTGTATGTGTCCAGTTCCCAAACATTGTGACATTTGTAGGAATAAATTGTATCTTCTGTACAAATAACTCGAGATCTAGAAAATGCCGAAGAGTGTAGGTGCAAGGACGCAGCCCTGTTTTACTCCGCTGCTGACTGGGAAGGCCTCGGAGATTGCGCCGTTGTAGCAAACCGTGCTATGCATGTTGTCGTGGAAGGACATGACCACTGCAAGCAGGTGTGGGGGGCAGCCAATCTTTTGCAGCAAGTTGAAGAGTCCACTTCGACTTACTAGATCAAACGCCTTTGTGAGGTCGACGAAAGCGATGTAGAGTGGCACCTGCTGTTCCTGACTCTTCTCTTGAATTTGACGAAGTGAGAAGATCATGTCCACTGTTGATCGGCCAGCCCTGAAGCCACACTGTGACTCTGGGTAGACTCGGGAGGCGAGGGCCTGCAGGCGGTTTAGAGCGACGCGGGCGAAAGCTTTGCCGACGATGCTGAGGAGGGAGATGCCCCGGTAGTTATTACAGTCGCTCTGGTCCCCTTTGTTCTTGTATAGTGTGATAATGTTGGCATCCCTCATGTCTTGGGGGATATAGCCCTGTTCCCAGCATCGACTTAGGAAGTCGTGCAATGGCTTTAGCAGTGCTGGTTTTCCGCTCTTCAGAACTTCTGGTGGGATTCCATCGCTACCGGGTGCCTTTCCGTTTGCAAGGCAGTCGATGGCTTTGCTTAGTTCATCCACGGTGGGTGTGGTGTCTAGCTCCTCCATGACAGGCAGATCTGGGATAGCGCCAAGAGCGGCATCAGTCACAGTGTTCTGGGTTGCGTATAGCTCCAGGTAGTGTTCGGTCCACCACTGCATCTGTTTTTCCTGGTCCTTGATGACCTCTCCGGTTTTGGATATAAGGGGGGCGGTTTTGGAGGGAGTTGGGCCTATTGCCTTTTTGATGACCTCGTACATCCCTCTTGCGTTTCCTGTATCGGCAGCTGCCTGGATGCTGCTACAGAGGTTCAACCAGTAGGAGTTGGCGCATCTGCGGGCGGTCTGCTGGGCTTTGCTCCTGGCTGTCCGTAGGGCTTTTAGTGTGTTGGGACTGGGCCTGGCCTTGTAGGCCAGTAGGGCTTTCCTTTTTACCTCGGTAACGGGTTTCATTTCCTCCCAGTGGGCCTCGTACCAATCGGCGTTTTTCCGCTCTATCTTTCCATAGGTGGTGATGGCGGAGTTATATACGACATCGCGCAGACGCGACCACCTAGAGTCGATGGTGTCAACTGCTAACTTTCTTTCGCTGAGTGCAACTTCCAGACTGCTGATAAACTGTTGGTTTATTTCGGGATTTCTGGCACAGTTGATATTGATGCGTGGGCGACCTTTTTTCTTGGAGTGATGCAGTTTCTTCGGCGTTATGCGCACCTTGCTTGCCACGAGGGCGTGGTCCGTGTCACAGTCTGCACTCGAGATCTAAAACTCAATAATAAAATTACGTTCAAATAAACTGTCACAGTATCAATATTCACAAAGTCAACTCTCAATTAGCCCCGTAGCATGAAAATTCTACAGCAGGGGCCAGGCATTCTACAGCATGGGCCAGTCAATAGCAGGGGGGCAGGTAATACATTTTACTTAGTAGAACAAATTAGCGGGGGGGGGGCAGACAAATCGCAGGGGGCCGGCCCCCCTGCCTCCCCCCCCGCACGCTACGGGCCTGCCCTCAATAGTAATTGACATGCCTGAAAATAACACCAACTTCCTCTAGCCTATGCACGCACCAATGCTCGTTACCCATGACAACTATCTCGCATTTCCATGACAAACTCAGCTTTCATTATGGTGAATTCACTCTAGATGTCAATTTGAAACTTGGTAATGAGATCTGAGAGGTAACATCACAAGAATATTATAGGCCCCCGGGGCATTATTTATTTTATTATGTCGCCAGCTACTAATTTAAGATTACGCCGTGAACCCCCCCCCCCTCTTCTCTAAACACCATAGTGGGAGATAACTTTATCTACCTGAAATAAAATTCTCAGAAAAAAAACGATTTCTTGAATATATTTTTTTTTCATTTAATTTGTAAACATGTTTTTTCCCCTCCCCTTTCCGAGCTTTAAAAGTGTTCAGAGAAAAATTATAATAATTAGAAAATGTTTAAGTAAGATTTACAAGGAGGCGATTTCAGTCATTCATTTATAATTGTGGGGAAATGTCACGGTTTATGATTCTATCTTATGAGATGTGTTCCTTTAATGCTCTGATGTTGGAGTATTCATTTCATAAAGTGTTCAGGAAATGAACAATATACTTAAAATATAGACAGAACGTAGGAGAAGAAAAACTAAGAAAATTGTTACAGATCTGTAGAGATTTTGAACACTTCATTAGTATAGAAATAACTTGTGTACATACTTCTGTACATCTTGTCACACTGACATTATTTACCCTTTACTATCATAGAAATAACATCTGAACATCTTGTAACACTGACATTATTTACACGTTAATACCATAGAAATAACGTCTGTACATCTTGTCACACTGACATTATTTACACGTTAATACCATAGAAATAACGTCTATACATCTTGTCACACTGACATTATTTACACTTTACTACCATAGAAATAACGTCTGAACACCTTGTCACACTGTACACTATTTACATTGACCATGTATAACTTCATGTTTTTGTTAACTCACTGGGACCAACCTATAAAATATTTTTCTTCTCACGTTCGTCTGCTGTAGATCAAAAGTAAGGATACTGTTGCCTTTTTAAATATTTATGGCTGTTTGCCTTAGTATTGATTATATACATGTTTTTAAAAAATCTACAGATATAAATAGTTTCTGTAGTTTTAAATATGTGACGTTGTGTCTTAAATATGAAAAATTGATAAAATATTAGCATTCAAATATTTTTTATTTTTATTAAAAATCGTCAACTTACGAAAACAATCGTAATAACAAATGAAAATTTTCCGACAGTAAAAATAGAAATAGCCGCTTATGGCCATTTCAAACATTTTTGCGGAAGAGAACCAATAAATGATGATGTCCGGCCTTTAAGCCAGTCAATATTGTAATTACTGAATTGTCTCATGTTGTTGTCCAGGATGGCACACATTGCACTACAGGTCTGTTGATACATTATACAAAGAAGTAGTAGGCTATGGCAATTAATTTGGAAGTCATTCTAGATAAATTTATTTTATAAAATGTTTAGACTGTCATTCATGAAACGAAAGTTGGCCATGTTGTTCACCATCTCTCGTCAATCAACAATGCGAGCTACCAATTAGACAGCAGCTCGCTCTCTCTCTTCTTCCCCCCTCTTTAAAAAAAAACGGAATGTATACAAATAAGCTGACTCAGTATATAACAAAAATAAATATTCGCCCCTTGATTTCTATTTTCTCTAGTAAGACAAGGGTTGTAAGTATTCATGGATTGTAATGAGTGTTTTACAGACGATGAAAATAGCAACAACAGGTAGTAATTAAATTGCGGCCATTTTGGTGTTGCTTAGTATAATGTCCTCTTTTTGATTGTAGTTTAGTAGATATACAGTGCTCTAAGATTTTTTATAGTTGTTAAGGTTATCAAAAAGTGACACCGTAAGCTAGAAGTTAATGAGAGAAGATTCAGTTCATTGAGGAGCAGAGCTCGATTTAAGAAAAAATCAGTGCCGGGAATGAAAAATAAAATCTCTGGAGAGCCGGGGATAAGCTTGATCGACTAGTTATGTCCAGACATTGATGGATCACATTGATAAGCTTGATCGACTAGTTATGTCAAGACATTGATGGATCACATTGCTAAGCTTGATCGACTAGTTATGTCCAAACATTGATGGATCACATTGCTAATTATAATCGACTAGTCATGTCCAGACATTGATGAATCACATTGCTAAGTATGATCGACTAGTCATGTCCAGACATTGATGAATCACATTGCTAAGTATGATCGACTAGTTATGTCCAAACATTGATGGATCACATTGCTAAGTATGATCGACTAGTCATGTCCAGACATTGATGGATCACATTGCTAAGTATGATCGACTAGTCATGTCCAGACAATGATAAATCACATTGCTAAGCTTGATCGACTAGTCATGTCCAGACATTGATGGATCACATTGCTAATTATGATCGTCTAGTTATGTCCAGACATTGATAGATCACATTGCTAATTATGATCGACTAGTCATGTCCAGACATTGATGAATCACATTGCTAAGTATGATCGACTAGTTATGTCCAGACATTGATGAATCACATTGCTAATTATGATCGACTAGTCATGTCCAGACATTGATGGATCACATTGCTAATTATGATCGACTAGTCATTTCCGGACAATGATGGATAACATTGCTAAGTATGATAGACTAGTCATGTCCAGACCAGAGCAAGTAATGGTTCACTGAGCTTGACCCATGACCCATCATGACCCATCAAGTTCTTGACCCAGACCCATCATGACCCATGACCCATTGAATGTTGTTATTTTCAAGATAGCGGCCGTCGCCATAGAAACCATTTTGAAATAAAAAAAAATCGCGCGACGACGGGTTTTTTTTAGGGTCGGGCGGAGACTAAGGATGGGTCGTGGGTCAATGTTCCTTGACCCATGGCCCATGTGACCCATCCAATTTTGCGACCCATTTGACCCATTGACCCATGACCCATTGACCCATTACTTGCTCTGGTCCAGACATTGATAAATCACATTGCTAAGTATGATCGACTAGTCATGTCCAGACATTGATGGATCACATTGCTAAGTATGATCGACTAGTTATGTCCAGACATTGATGGATCACATTGCTAAGTATGATCGACTAGTCATGTCCAGACATTGATGAATCACATTGCTAAGTATGATCGACTAGTCATGTCCAGACATTGATGAATCAAATTGCTAAGTATGATCGACTAGTTATGTCCAAACATTGAGGGATCACATTGCTAAGCTTGATCGACTAGTCATGTCCAGACATTGATGGATCACATTGCTAAGTATGATCGACTAGTTATGTCCAGACATTGATGGATCACATTGCTAAGTATGATCGACTAGTCATGTCCAGACATTGATGGATCACATTGCTAAGTATGATCGACTAGTCATGTCCAGACAATGATAAATCACATTGCTAAGTATGATCGACTAGTCATGTCCAGACATTGATGGATCACATTGCTAAAGTATGATCGACTAGTCATGTCCAGACATTGATGGATCACATTGCTAAGTATGATCGACTAGTTATGTCCAGACATTGATGGATCACATTGCTAAGTATGATCGACTAGTTATGTCCAGACATTGATGGATCACATTGCTAAGTATGATCGACTAGTTATGTCCAGACAATGATAAATCACATTGCTAAGCTTGATCGACTAGTCATGTCCAGACATTGATGGATCACATTGCTAAGTATGATCGACTAGTTATGTCCAAACATTGATGGATCACATTGCTAAGCTTGATCGACTAGTCATGTCCAGACATTGATGGATCACATTGCTAAGTATGATCGACTAGTCATGTCCAGACAATGATAAATCACATTGCTAAGCTTGATCGACTAGTCATGTCCAGACATTGATGGATCACATTGCTAATTATGATCGTCTAGTTATGTTCAGACATTGATGGATCACATTGCTAATTATGATCGACTAGTCATGTCCAGACATTGATGAATCACATTGCTAAGTATGATCGACTAGTTATGTCCAGACATTGATGAATCACATTGCTAATTATGATCGACTAGTCATGTCCAGACATTGATGGATCACATTGCTAATTATGATCGACTAGTCATTTCCGGACAATGATGGATAACATTGCTAAGTATGATAGACTAGTCATGTCCAGACCAGAGCAAGTAATGGTTCACTGAGCTTGACCCATGACCCATCATGACCCATCAAGTTCTTGACCCAGACCCATCATGACCCATGACCCATTGAATGTTGTTATTTTCAAGATAGCGGCCGTCGCCATAGAAACCATTTTGAAATAAAAAAAAATCGCGCGACGACGGGTTTTTTTAGGGTCGGGCGGAGACTAAGGATGGGTCGTGGGTCAATGTTCCTTGACCCATGACCCATGTGACCCATCCCATTTTGCGACCCATTTGACCCATTGACCCATGACCCATTGACCCATTACTTGCTCTGGTCCAGACATTGATAAATCACATTGCTAAGTATGATCGACTAGTCATGTCCAGACATTGATGGATCACATTGCTAAGTATGATCGACTAGTCATGTCCAGACATTGATGGATCACATTGCTAAGTATGATCGACTAGTTATGTCCAGACAATGATAAATCACATTGCTAAGCTTGATCGACTAGTCATGTCCAGACATTGATGGATCACATTGCTAAGTATGATCGAATAGTCATGTCCAGACAATGATAAATCACATTGCTAAGTATGATCGACTAGTCATGTCCAGACAATGATAAATCACATTGCTAAGTATGATCGACTAGTCATGTCCAGACATTGATGGATCACATTGCTAAAGTATGATCGACTAGTTATGTCCAGACATTGATGGATCACATTGCTAAGTATGATCGACTAGTCATGTCCAGACAATGATAAATCACATTGCTAAGTATGATCGACTAGTTATGTCCAGACATTGATGGACCCCAATGGATAGTCTAAATTTTTACAGCTGAACTACATCACTTATGGAGTCTTACTTAGTGTCAATGAAACTGTTAGCGAAATCGGTGCATGTTTGAATGACAGGATATACCATTCTATATCTCCCGTGGTGTCTCCATGGCCATTGCACTATCGACTTTGGTGAGATGAAATAAGGGCACTACAAAATCCGTCCAATGGTGGTTTATAGAATCTAAGAGATAAACATCTAAACCTACAGGGACTTAAAAACCTTTCTTAGCGCATCTTTGGTCATTGATGCCATGTGATGAAGTACAAATACCGAACAGTTAATTTTTTTTGTAGTTGAACTGCTGCTATGATGGATGAAGATATAACATACAAGAGACACACGGGGGTAAATTAATTCTTTATTGAGTTCTAAGCATCTCCATGGCGTCATTGAATTAGACGTTTTAACTGTTAGACAAGATTAGATGAGGTTAGACAGAATTAGATGAGGTTAGACAGGATTAGATGAGGTTAGAAAGGGTTAGATGAGGTTAGACAGGATTAGATGAGGTTAGACAGGATTAGATGAGGTTAGACAGAATTAGATGAGGTTAGACAGAATTAGATGAGGCTAGACAGGATTAGATGAGGTTAGACAGAATTAGATGAGGTTAGAAATGGTTAGATGAGGTTAGACAGGATTAGATGAGGTTAGACAGGATTAGATGAGGTTAGACAGGATTAGATGAGGTTAGACAGGATTAGATGAGGTTAGAAAGGGTTAGATGAGGTTCATCTAATTTATCACACACACACACACCTACACATTCACACAGTTGCACACAGTGAGTTGAGAGTTGACATACGTTACAATGAAAAAATCCCAGTGTGCAGTAAGCCTGGGACACCCTATAAATATACCCTCCATTTTAATTAATGAAGTTACGAAATTTCACTCTACCCTTGTCCAAGCTGCCCGCCTCCAGATAAATGAAATTTTTACCCAGCCAGACTGATTGGCCTGGTATGTAATTCACCTGGTATGTAATTCACCTGGTATGTAATTCACCTGGTATGTAATTCACCTGTTATGTAATTCACCTGGTATGTAATTCACCTGGTATGTAATTCACCTGGTATGTAATTCACCTGGTATGTAATTCACCTGGTATGTAATTCACCTGGTATGTAATTCACCTGTTATGTAATTCACCTGGTATGTAATTCACCTGGTATGTAATTCACCTGGTATGTAATTCACCTGGTATGTAATTCACCTGGTATGTAATTCACCTGGTATGTAATTCACCTGGTATGTAATTCACCTGGTATGTAATTCACCTGGTATGTAATTCACCTGGTATGTAATTCACCTGGTATGTAATTCACCTGTTATGTAATTCACCTGGTATGTAATTCACCTGGTATGTAATTCACCTGGTATGTAATTCACCTGGTATGTAATTCACCTGTTATGTAATTCACCTGTTATGTAATTCACCTGGTATGTAATTCACCTGGTATGTAATTCACCTGGTATGTAATTCACCTGGTATGTAATTCACCTGGTATGTAATTCACCTGGTATGTAATTCACCTGTTATGTAATTCACCTGGTATGTAATTCACCTGGTATGTAATTCACCTGGTATGTAATTCACCTGTTATGTAATTCACCTGGTATGTAATTCACCTGGTATGTAATTCACCTGGTATGTAATTCACCTGGTATGTAATTCACCTGGTATGTAATTCACCTGGTATGTAATTCACCTGGTATGTAATTCACCTGGTATGTAATTCACCTGGTATGTAATTCACCTGGTATGTAATTCACCTGGTATGTAATTCACCTGGTATGTAATTCACCTGGTATGTAATTCACCTGGTATGTAATTCACCTGGTATGTAATTCACCTGTTATGTAATTCACCTGGTATGTAATTCACCTGGTATGTAATTCACCTGGTATGTAATTCACCTGTTATGTAATTCACCTGGTATGTAATTCACCTGGTATGTAATTCACCTGGTATGTAATTCACCTGTTATGTACGGCTGTCAATAGTGCATTTTCAGCCCCTGGCGATTTCCATCAACTAAGACCCCCCCCTCCGCCCTCTAATCCAACTGCTGTCATTGTATAGAAGATCATTTTACACCACGGGCCCCCGAAGGGCAGTACACTCTAACTGGTGAACTAATTACATACCCTCCGTGCTACAGCCCTGTCCTACGTCTACCCCTTGTCCTAAACTGTAGACACACAATGAGCTATGTAATAGATGTTTAACGTGGAAATGTTTATATTTCACCAGTTGTGACATAATCACGAGATGAACAAATAAAAACTCAATAACTTTGATGAGTTAAAAAACAAATAATTAAATGATTATAAACAATAAACTAAAAAAAACATTGTATACATGTATATATATATATATATATATATATATATATATATATTTATATATCATAATAATAATAATAATAATAATAAATTTCACCAACCAGTGAATTTAAAATCTCCAGAATTATTTCTTTTTTTCCACCTAAAGGAAACTAAAATCTAACCAACTTGTTATTTCCAGCATTCACTGGCTACAGACACCAACCGCCTGCTAGGAACTAAATACAAACACAAGAGTCTATTCATAGCTGCTGTATAGTTCGTCGACACTGGAAATAACTCCGCCTTCAAAATAAGACATTAGATTTGTGTGGCGTAGAGGGACGTATGAACAAGCAGACAAGTTAATCGATAGTAAAAAAAAATATTATAGAACTAATTCTTTTCAGAACCGGTAATTTTTTTCCTCTTTTTATTATGACGCTAACACATGCCAAGTAAAGTAGGTTTTATAGAAGGGAAAAGGGGGGGAGGTGGAAGATAAGTAAAATCTTTTAGATACCTTGTGTGTTTGTGTGTGTGTGGGTGGGTGTGATTTCGTTTACGCGTTTTACTTATTGGCAACTGTTATAAGTAAACGACACTAGTGATATTGTTCATTCTCGGATGAGCATTGCGTCATAGGCAAACAGTGACGATGATGTGATCACGTGACATGTGTCCAAACTCTGCTAATTTAGATCGATCTTTATGCGAGACTGCTGCAAGTGGCCGAGTTTATGAAGGCCCAGGTCCGTGCTGACCCTTTAATGATATTTTTTATAAAGATGATAGGCTATCTACCTCTTGATCGCACCTCGAAGTACAGACGGGAGCGATTTAGCGGGGTCCTCTCTTCCATGGAGGCATCATCCAGGACATTGACAACCTGCTCCACCGAAAGAGATGCAGGGGTATCAAACCAGACATCTGCACCACATCTATCGAGATGGCAGCCAAACAGATCGTGATAGCTACACCGTAAAAAGAAAATAACACAAATGGCGGATTTTTCCCACGACTGTCTCGGGAAGTGTTCCAAAATACCCGTTTTACTTTTATGAAGTCAGAGGTGAAAAATCACGAAGAATCTTTAAAACCCGATAAAATGAGGGGTCATGCTATTAGGCCTAAACCTCATATGTGCTCATCTAGGGCTAGGAACCTTTAGGTAAACTAAAGGTCTGTCCCTCACTGGGGATCCAGATTGGGATATTTGTTTAGCCGTTACATAAAATGAATAAGAGTAATCAACAGCTGGTTGGGATCAGAGGGGACCTAATTGTGAACAGATTATTAGGAACCCAACTGTTCCCCCAGAGGCAGTCTAACATCGCGCTTTTCCTATAAACTTGATCTTTGCTTTTGGCTTTCAAAAGTACCTTTGTAACCTGATAACCTCACTCCAAAAAGAAAGAAAAGAAAGAAAAATTTTAGAAAGAAAAAAGAGTACCGCAGGCCAACACGCTTTTCTTGCCAATCAGCACAAATTTATTTTGGTGGGTAAAGCTGTCAGCTGATACAAATTTGAACAAATCAACTACTTTTCCACTAAAAAGCGACTAGTACTAATATCAGTTACATTCTGATATTTTCCAGTTATCAATTTTATACTTGTCTGTATCGCCTTTGTTAAATGTTTGAGACGTGGTTGATGATAACGAAACAAAATAGTGAGACGATTTAGAAGAGATAGTAAGGCCAACTGGATGGTGGGGTTATATCCTAGAGATACTGTTACAGATAATCCTGCATTCTTCATGGTTCTTCTCTAGTAAAATTAAGTACAAGTACATGCACTTCCTCTTGTGACGACTGATATATAAATATATCTCATATCTTAATTGTTTTAAAAAAAAAACATTATAAACCCCTCCCCACACACACACACACTCTCTCTTTCCAAAAAAAAATCAATAAAGTTTAATAGTGCTGTTTTTATTTAAATATTTAAGGAGTCTATAAAATTCGTATCTAACCAACTTTCTCATGTTTCTTATTTATTATTCCTTTGAAAGCTTTATGCTAATTCTTGAAAAAAATTACACAGAGTTTTTTTAAACATCACAAAGGTTCAGAAGTGATATAAAAGTTTGTATCAGAGAATAACAATAGAAGGTTGCAGCTTATATTTATGTATCATTCGATCCACTGCTCCAGCCCCAGCCCAGCTCCTGGATGTCACAGTAACGGTTACTGACTCCATAAATTATGTTTTGTGTGTGTGAATGGGGGGGGGGGATTAGGGTTAGTCGAAGAAGGATTTGTTGTTGATTAAGATATTGGCATGTACACATTTTGCTGTTTTAAATCTTCACAAATGTTTGAAAGTATTATTAACATTTAGGAATAGACGAGACTAGGTGAACAGAACATTGGGAGTGGAGGTGGTGACGGCAATTATTTTACCACCAAGAAGGGACTGCACTATCTCCAATTTGGTATTTTTCGGACCGAAAACGTGGTGATATTTTTTTATGGACCAAGTTCAATTAGGTACTTCTCGCTACAACCATTTTACTGAGGTACATCTCGTTACAACCACTTTACTGAGGTACATTTCCGTATAACTTGTTTATTAATGTAAACCTTACTATAACCACTCTAATTACGTACACCTCGACGCCTCTTCAACTTAATACAGCTATATCTAGCTAATATTATCAATCAATCAACTAAACATGTTAATTATTATAGAGACCTGATCACTACACAGTAACTAGCCTAAGTAATGCCTTGGAGGGTCTTTAAAAATAACGCCTTATTCAAGTGCCAAAAAAATATTGAAGTGTTAAAAATTGCCCCCCCCTTCCTGAGGTTGGCAAAGAGCGAGTAGACTGTCCCCAACTAGTTAGGTCACTGACATAGGTCAAGTCTTACAGATACATCAATTGGCAAAATCAGAGAGCATTGCGAAATAAAGAATTAAATAATGTATCCGATGGTTTCTCACACTTTTGCTATTTGCGACCCACTAATGTAACCTGTTCATATTTCATGGCCCGACTGTCAAAAATAATGAATTATACAATTATATTAACAGTTAAATTATTCATTAATATATTTGGCGACCAACTTCTGATCATCTCGCGAACCACTAATGTACCTGTTCATATTTCATGGCCCAACTGTCAAAAATAATGAATTATACAATGATATTAACAGTTAAATTATTCATTAATATATTTGGCGACGAACTTCTGATCATCTCGCGTCCCACTAATGTACCTGTTCATATTTAATGGCCCGACTGTCAAAAACAATGAATTATTCAATTATATTAACAGTTAAATTATTCATTAATATATTTGGCGACCAACTTCTGATCATCTCGCGAATCAAGCCTTGAGAACCACTGAGGCACACACTTCAGTTCAGTTGTGTTCAGTATATTAAAAAAAAAATTTCCCTAAATAACTATGCAACCCACCCAACTGCCTCTCTCGTTTTCTCTCTCCCTCCCACACATATATAAACACGTGAAGTCTCCTTCCATTTTTTTCTATCCGCTGGTGTTGCAATAACCTACTGGCCTGTCAAACCGGTTCTTAATATCAGCCGCATTCAAAAAAAAAAAACGGGAAAAAAAGATGCGTCGAACGAAAGGTCACTCACAGAGTGAGAAAGTTTCGATGAAAACTGAATCAGACAAAACTGTCGGACTATTTAGGAACAAAACTGAATCAGACAAAACTGTCGGACTATTTATATACAAAACTGAATCAGACAAAACTGTCGGACTATTTATATACAAAGCTGAATCAGACAAAACTGTCGGACTATTTATGTACAAAACTGAATCAGACAAAATTGTCGGACTATTTATAAACAAAATTGAATCAGACAAAACTGTCGGACTATTTTTAAACAAAACTGAATCAGACAAAACTGTCGGACTATTTATAAACAAAACTGAATCAGACAAAACTGTCGGACTATTTATAAACAAAACTGAATCAGACAAAACTGTCAGACTATTTATATACAAAACTGAATCAGACAAAACTGTCGGACTATTTAGAAACAAAACTGAATCAGACAAAACTGTCGGACTATTTATAAACAAAACTGAATCAGACAAAACTGTCGGACTATTTATAAACAAAACTGAATCAGACAAAACTGTCGGACTATTTATAAACAAAACTGAATCAGACAAAACTGTCAGACTATTTATAAACAAAACTGAATCAGACAAAACTGTCGGACTATTTATAAACAAAACTGAATCAGACAAAACTGTCGGACTATTTATGTACAAAACTGAATCAGATAAAATTGTCGGACTATTTATAAACAAAACTGAACCAGACAAAACTGTTGGACTATTTATAAACAAAACTGAATCAAACAAAACTGTCGGACTATTTATAAACAAAACTGAATCAGACAAAACTGTCGGACTATTTATAAACAAAACTGAATCAGACAAAACTGTCAGACTACTTATAAACAAAACTGAATCAGACAAAACTGTCAGACTACTTATAAACAAAACTGAATCAGACAAAACTGTCGGACTATTTATAAACAAAACTGAATCAGACAAAACTGTCGGACTATTTATAAACAAAACTGAATCAGACAAAACTGTCGGACTATTTACATACAAAACTGAATCAGACAAAACTGTCGGACTATTTATAAACAAAACGGAATCAGACAAAACTGTCGGACTATTTATAAACAAAACTGAATCAGACAAAATTATCGGACTATTTATAAACAAAACTGAATCAGACAAAACTGTCAGACTATATATAAACAAATAAACACGCGTTAAGAGATGCAACACTTGATATTTAGATATCAGTTACACAACTTTTTTAGAGCATTTTTTAGAAAATGCTCTATTGTCCCCGTTTTGTCTGTCTGTCTGTCTGTCTGTCTGTCATCACCCTAGATCTCAACAATCTTAAGTCCTAGACCCATGATGTATATATCATTTTGTAGGTCTTGGCCTGCCAAGTGTACATCAAAAGTTCATTTCGCGATAGGACCTCTGAGGGCCGGGCTTCAGGGATCCTAAGGGGCTTATATATTATATATACACCTTGTACGTTCAATAACCCATTCATTTGGTGCGAAATACTGCAGCACGTTTCACCAAGATTTATTAAGAAACTCATCAAATGAAATAGTAAGCTTTTGTTCTGAGTTTAATTGAAAGTATCAGAGCTATGCAACAATTGACGGAGTTTTCGGACGATTAAATGACTATAATTTAGAATGTTTTCAATTATGAGTCCTATTTCAGTAACCACAAACCACTTGTAGTTAGATTTAAGAGACAATAATATTTTTTCAAATATAAAGAAACGTCTTTATAATTATTTTTTTTACAGATATATGCATTACACAATTGAATTTATAAACATTTCGAAAATTTACAAATATTTACTGAAAGCTAACAAACGTACAGATACATAACACGAAAATGCGCCAACACGTCCTGTGTCCAGAATGGAACAGGCTTAATTGCTTGTTTTAGTGTGTGAAGTCCCTGTAAAATGAAATCTCTTAGATCCTATAAACCACTAATGAGACGGTTTTTATGGTGCCCTTCTTTCATCCCCACCATAGTCGATAGTGCAATGGTCATGTAGGCACCACGGGAGATATAGCGAGAACTTTAGCCATGAACTGAAATATCCATTGGTCCTCACCGGAGATAGAACCAGGGACCCTCAGGTCGACATTCGAGTGCTTTACCACACGACCATCTGCCCCCCCCCCCCCTTTTCAGCACTAGGCGAACGTACCATCGAGCCTCAGGTTGTATAGGAATTAGCACTGGAAGGGCCATTTGGAACTGACACCGCTGATTGGCTGCGTTGTTCATCAGGATGGCTGTAATGCGCTGAATCAAATAGAATCGACGTCTGTTCATAATTATATAATAGTGGTGGCGAAATGATGCTCTTATAGTGGCATGCGACTCTTAGTGAAGTTTAGTGGGTCTCATATTAAATTATTTCGTCTCTATTATTTTATTTACATTTTTTTACTGAATCTTTTACAAAATTGCCGACTCATTCGTTTTTAACTTCAATAGTAAGTCAAATAGCGAGTCTCATCGACTTCCTGAGTGACCTCCCCATGGATAAAATACTTAAGTTAATGCAGACACATTCTGACACATTCAAACACTCCAGCTGTAAACTATTGCGGTTATCATATATATATATATATATATA
Organism: Bulinus truncatus; assembly: GCA_021962125.1. NCBI lineage: Eukaryota > Metazoa > Mollusca > Gastropoda > Planorbidae > Bulinus > Bulinus truncatus. The sequence goes on along the minus strand of JAGDYQ010000081.1, from coordinate 3,515,240 downwards.
TATATATATATATATATATATATATATATATATATATATATGTCTCCAGTCTTATATGCACAATATTCTCCACTGCAGAGAACAACTAATACCAATGGAGGTCAAATGTGGCTCTACGTTCAGTGCCTGCCTTTGAGTCAATTTAATTACTTCATTACTTTATCGTGTTAAAAATGACTTAATATTGTTGCTCCTTTTAGAACTTCTTACTATACAAAAATACCGGCTGTCATTGATCTCATATATATACACCGCCGACCAGACATATAGGTCTACAAGTATCAGCCCCAGACATATAGGTCTACAAGTATCCGCCCCAGACATATAGGTCTACAAGTATCCGCCCCAGACATATAGGTCTACAAGTATCAGCCCCAGACATATAGGCCTACAAGTATCAGCCCCAGACATATAGGCCTACAAGTATCCGACCCAGACATATAGGTCTACAAGTATCAGCCCCAGAATATAGGTCTACAAGTATCCGCCCCAGACATATAGGTCTACAAGTATCAGCCCCAGACATATAGGTCTACAAGTATCCGCCCCAGACATATAGGTCTACAAGTATCAGCCCCAGACATATAGGTCTACAAGTATCAGCCCCAGACATATAGGCCTACAAGTATCCGCCCCAGACATATAGGTCTACAAGTATCAGCCCCAGACATATAGGTCTACAAGTATCCGCCCCAGACATATAGGTCTACAAATACCCGCCCCAGACATATAGGTCTACAAGTATCATCCCCAGACATATAGGTCTACAAGTATCCGCCCCAGACATATAGGTCTACAAGTATCAGCCCCAGACATATAGGTCTACAAGTATCAGCCCCAGACATATAGGCCTACAAGTATCCGCCCCAGACATATAGGTCTACAAGTATCAGCCCCAGACATATAGGTCTACAAGTATCCGCCCCAGACATATAGGTCTACAAATACCCGCCCCAGACATATAGGTCTACAAGTATCATCCCCAGACATATAGGTCTACAAGTATCCGCCCCAGACATATAGGCCTACAAGTATCAGCACCAGGTATATTGATCTACAAGTATCCGCCCCAGACATATAGGTCTACAAGTATCCGCCCCAGACATATAGGCCTACAAGTATCCGCCCCAGACATATAGGTCTACAAGTATCCGCCCCAGACATATAGGTCTACAAGTATCCGCCCCAGACATATAGGTCTACAAGTATCAGCCCCAGACATATAGGCCTACAAGTATCAGCCCCAGACATATAGGCCTACAAGTATCAGCCCCAGACATATAGGTCTACAAGTATCAACCCCAGACCAGACATATAGGTCTACAAGTATCAGCCCCAGACATATAGGTCTACAAGTATCAGCCCCAGACATATAGGCCTACAAGTATCAGCCCCAGACATATAGGCCTACAAGTATCAGCCCCAGACATATAGGCCTACAAGTATCAGCCCCAGACATATAGGCCTACAAGTATCAGCCCCAGACATATAGGTCTACAAGTATCAGCCCCAGACATATAGGTCTACAAGTATCCGCCCCAGACATATAGGCCTACAAGTATCATCCCCAGACATATAGGCCTACAAGTATCAGCCCCAGACATATAGGCCTACAAGTATCAGCCCCAGACATATAGGCCTACAAGTATCAGCCCCAGACATATAGGCCTACAAGTAACAGCCCCAGACATATAGGCCTACAAGTATCAGCCCCAGACATATAGGTCTACAAGTATCCGCCCCAGACATATAGGCCTACAAGTATCAGCCCCAGACATATAGGCCTACAAGTATCAGCCCCAGACATATAGGCCTACAAGTATCAGCACCAGGTATATTGATCTACAAGTATCCGCCCCAGACATATAGGTCTACAAGTATCCGCCCCAGACATATAGGCCTACAAGTATCAGCCCCAGACATCTAGGCCTACATGTATCAGCACCAGGTATATTGATCTACAAGTATCCGCCCCAGACATATAGGTCTACAAATATCCGCCCCAGACATATAGGCCTACAAGTATCAGCCCCAGACATATAGGCCTACAAGTATCAGCACCAGGTATATTGATCTACAAGTATCCGCCCCAGACATATAGGTCTACATGTGCTGGTGTAACAGGAGTCCCCAGTACAAACATGAGATAAATGATAGCCAAGATAGATGTCGCCAAAAGTTTGATGTGGGAGAGGGGAGGAGTAATTCACTTGATATTATGAAATGATTTTTTTCCACAATTTTATACCTTGTCATTTACTTTCAAGTCAAATAAGTTGTAAGGTTTTAATATATATATATATATATATATTTTACCACAGACTTATTTCTTTAGAAATGAAAAGTGAAGTCGAAATCACAGATACTAATAACTTCAGTTTACTATTTTTACATCGCAGAACTACCATTTGGAAAATTCCAGTTTATAATAAATGTGACCTGTGATAACGTCATTTTGAATGTTTTACACATTGATTTGTTTAATAACATTATAACGTATTCAGTGTTATACAGAAAGAGAGAGAAAATGATAAATACAGACTGCCAGATTGATAGATAAGTCGATAGATTGACATATTAGATATATTAAATATATAGTTATATAAATAGATAGATTGATTAAATATATATATATATATATATATATATATATATATATATATATATTATTTATTTATTAGGATAGATAGATAGATAGATAGATAGATAGATAGATAGATAGATAGATAGATAGATAGATAGATAGATAGATAGATAGATAGATAGATAGATAGATAGATAGATAGATAGATAGATAGATAGATAGATAGATAGATAGATAGATAGATAGATAGATAGATAGATAGATAGATAGATAGATAGATAGATAGATAGATAGATAGATAGATAGATAGATAGATAGATAGATAGATAGATAGATAGATAGATAGATAGATAGATAGATAGATAGATAGATAGATGGTGAGACTGCGGCAAATAGAATCCTAAAGCTATATTTATTTCACGATTCTATTAATTCAATTGTACTAATGACGTCATATGTCACTGAAGCGAGTCCAATACATCAAAGATCTTTCTGAAGGTAGACTTGAAGGACGGGATAATTTTTTTCCCTCTCAAGTGTTAAAAGAAACCATATGGTCGATGGTTTTGTAAGAACTATTCGTGTACATACTTCAGGAAATAATTCTAATAAAAGAAATTGTAAGTCTTTTGATATATTTGGCTGAAGTAGGTCAAATTAAATGTTAAGTCTTGAAAAAAAAAATAATGAATCTAGATCATAATGGTTGGTATATTTGGTGAATGTTGATGTATGATAGGCACGGTGGATAGATAGACATACACATAGTTAGACAGAAGTAAGGGTAACTATGGTTTGTATATCTGGTGAAGGGTAATTATGCAGACATGATAGGCACCGTTGATAGATAGACATACACATAGTTAGGCAGAAGTAAGGGTAACTATGGTTTGTATATCTGGTGAAGGGTAATTATGCAGACATGATAGGCACCGTTGATAGATAGACATACACATAGTTAGACAGAAGTAAGGGTAACTATGGTTTGTATATCTGGTGAAGGGTAATTATGCAGACATGATAGGCACCGTTGATAGATAGACATACACATAGTTAGACAGAAGTAAGGGTAACTATGGTTTGTATATCTGGTGAAGGGTAATTATGCAGACATGATAGGCACGGTGGATAGATAGACATACACATAGCTAGACAGAAGTAAGGGTAAGCAGGGTTTTAGATAGTTAGATAGATAGATAGTTTGATAGATAAATGACAGACAGATAGATTGACATAATTATAGGCAAAAAGAATGTTAGATAGGCAGATGATTCGATGAATAAATGACAGACTGTTAGATAGACATACTAATAGATAGAAATATAGGCAGAAAGCTATGGAGTTCAATAAATAGTTTGGTACATAAATAGTTTGGTACATAAATAAAATACATACAATTATGTTGAGGGAGAGAGGCCCAAAGGGGGTGGGGGGAGAAAAAGAACTATGTATAGGGATGTTTTGTTGATGTTTATGATGATTGATAATTAATTTTATTATTAATCTTCATGAATGTAATTTATTGGTCCAGACTAGTCCAGAGAGAGACCCCCCCCCCCCCACCGCACCCAACTCCACGGTATGCCAATCACAATGACACACATAACAGATACAAATTGTGTTTGAATATGTTTCATTTCGCATACTCACCACACTTATTATTGATAAAATATTTTTTAGAATATAAATATACACAGAATCGGCATCATCAATATAAATTTACTTTCCAAATTAGTTGGTGTTTAGGGCATCTAGGGGTCTTAATCCAACATTGGGTAAAATGTACCTGCATTTATACACGGTTTTGCCCCTTAAATATTATACCAAAAAAAAAACAACAAACAATGCTGTCTTGGCTGGAGTCAGTAAGCCTTGAGCCCCTGAAAATATTTCATAACGGAGTCCCCCACCCCCCACCCAACTGCACACATCATCAACTGTGGCAGTCATTAGAGGCTCGATAGCTGGACTTTATTTGTTGTTTATGTGTCTGTGTGTGTGTATGAGCATCGCGGAGAGGACGAGGCATGGGTCAACCAGCCAAACTAAGATGAGCAGGACAAGGGCCAGATTAAACAGCCAAACATACTAAGAAGAGCAAGACAAGGGCTGGATCAAGCAGCCAAACTAAGAGGAGCGAGACAAGGGCTGGATCCAGGCCCGTAGCGTGCGGGGAGGCCCCCTCTGCGCTTTGTCTGGCCCCCTCTGCTTATTGGTTCTACTTAGCAAAATGTATTACCTGCCCCCCCTCTGCAATTGCCTAGCCACTGCTGTAGAATGCCTGGCCCCTGCTGTAGAATTTTCACGCTACGGGGCTGGCTGGATCAAACAGCCAAACTAAGACGAGCGGGACAAGGGCTGGATCAAACAGCCAAACACACTAAGAGGAGCGAAACAAGGGCTGGATCAAACGGCCAAACACACTAAAAGGAGCGGGACAAGGGCTGGATCAAACAGCCAAACACACTAAGAGGAGCGGGACAAGGGCTGGATCAAACAGCCAAACACACTAAGAGGAGCGGGTCAAGGGCTGGATCAAACAGCCAAACGCACTAAGAGGAGCGGGACAAGGGCTGGAATTAAACAGCCAAACACACTAAGAGGAGCGGGACAAGGGCTGGATCAAACAGCCAAACACACTAAGAGGAGCGGGACAAGGGCTGGATCAAACAGCCAAACACACTAAGAGGAGCGGGACAAGGGCTGGATCAAACAGCCAAACTAAGAGAAGCGGGACAAGGGCTGGATTAAACAGCCAAATTAAGAGGAGCGAGACAAGGGCCGGATTAAACAGCCAAACTAAGACGAGCGGGACAAGGGAGAAGTTTCAAGGTTGTCATTTGACGTTATTTTTGGAAAAAAAAAGGGGGGGGGGGCTGTAGTTTAGTTTTTTTTTTTCTTCATTTAGAATTTAGGGAGGGGGGAAATCGACGTTATTTAAATGGGGCGGGTTACCAAAAGTTGACTTGTTGACTGGAGATAAAGGCCATTAAAGGGCCGACGTCTAAAGTGTCTTTAACGTAATTAAAGAACGACCCCCAACACAGCGTAAAATGAAAAATTTAAAAAATAAATGAATTAAAGCAAACATTTTACTAGACTTTTTTTTATTTAGTTCCGTAAAAAAAGGTTAGTAATTTTTTTTTTGGCTTTTTAAATAACTTGTGCCCAGATATGTGCGTTGTCAAGACAATCAACTTTTATTTGTTGACATGAATGATATAGAAATACTTTCGAATACAGTTTCACTTAATTTATATATTTTTTTATTATTCAAACATTATTATAAATATATTATGTATTATTTTCAAGTTCGCGTCAATAGAATTATTGTTTATTGTTGCATTTTTTTTACGCGAAAATAATTCCTGGGTAGCTTAGTTCAAAGCATGCATACCAACCAGTGTTGCCACTCCTTGGGTTTTTTCACAAGATCTTGGGTTTTCGGACTCTTAACTTGGGAAATGGGGTTTTCGGCTGTAAATCTTGGGTTTTTTTTGTTTTGTTTTTTTCTCTATTGTACAAGTGTCCCCCCCCCCCTCTTATCTGGGTCATTTTTGGTGGGAAAAGGGGGAAAAACTGAACGTAGGGCCTAGAAACATCCCGACCAGAGATGAGCGGACAGCGGACGCGTCCGCTTGCGGACGCAGATCCGCAGACTTCTCCGAATCCGCGGACTGACAGCGGACGCTTCGTATGGTTAAGTTGCGGACTCGCGGACTGACGCGGATCTTCTTTAGCGTTACCATAAAAAATTTCAAGCCATTTAAACAGCTAAATTTCAGCAATGCGGACGCGCGGACTGACTGGGGACCAATGTTGTAAGATTCTGCGGACGCGGATCATTGATAGAAATCCGCGGACGGACGCGGACGCTAAATTTCAAGATCCGCACACCTCTGATCCCGACCGGTAAATTGACACCAATAGGTGTGAGGCGACAGGCGAGGGTAGAGAGAAAAAGTGTTGCGGAATGTACTTAGGGACTCTCGGGGTTTGAGTTTTCCCGAAAGTATCGCATGTCCTGTGTTTAGTCTTTTCTCAATAACACAAAAGTGTCACATAAAGCTGTCCCAGACTGGGTTGGAGGTTGGTTGGGCTTGTTGTAATTATCTTTTACAAATCACTCATGTCCAGACTGGGGTTAAACAGTTTTTATATCAGCTGTACGATTTTTTTTTTAAGTTGAGAAAACTTGGACTTTAGCTGTAGATAGTTGAGCCATAATATACAAACACATTAAATCAGTGGCACAACCAGGGGGGCAGGCCAAATCATCAATACATAATTTACGTTATAAAGTAACAAATAAGACTGTCAAACTGTCTTTTTTCATAATGTGAGCCCCCCCCCCCCCCCCCAGCATTTTTTGCTGGTTGTGCCACTGCATTAAATTAAAAAAAAAAAAATTTAGAATTCGCAATATTTTTTTAATTAGTTTCAAAAACCAAAAAAAAAATAAATAATTTTTTTTTTGGATAAAAAACAACAACACACAATTCAATTACATTATACTGCTTTATGTTACCTTTTTTTATGAACAACAATGAGGGAAAAAAATGACCTTGGGTTTTTTAAGGGTCCCAACTTGGGTTTTTCATATTTTTAGAGTGGCAACACTGATACCAACATACCAAAGTAAACATGGCTGACGAAGCGTTGGCAAGAGCTGGCTTACACTTTGATGAACTGAACAAAATAAGAGTTCTGGAACCCGAAGTGGCACAGCAAACTAGAGAGCTAAAAGAAGAATGTAAAGATTTTGTTGAAAGTTAGTAATCAATATCTAAAATATTTTTTTTAAATTAAGTCGACTTGTGATTATTAAAAAAAAATATTAAAATGCCTCATCAAATCACAAAACGCAGTGGCTACGGTTCGGTCCGAGCGAACCCGTATTTTTTTTCGGGTACCAGCCATACTTATTATTGCATTTTTTTTTTGTTTTTGGGCATATTTTTTGTTTTCGGGGATAGGGTTAGGAATAGGGTTAGTGCAGTGACTTATATGTTGTAATATAGCACAGTGCAGCGACTCGGCCGCTATATTTAGATATCTATATTATAGCTGGACCCTAACCTATTCCAAACCCTAACCCTAGCCCCGAAAACAAAAAAAAATGTGCAATAATAAGTATGGCTGGTACCCGAAAAAAAAATATGGGTTCGGTCAGACCAAACCTTAGCCACTGCGATCACAAAATTAGATTAATTAAGAAGCCAATTTCATAGTCTTCTTAATATAAGTTGCAATGATTCAATATTTTTAAAGAGAAAAATCGAAAATTTTAATAATTGTTGCTATGTTTTGATATTACCAAATTATTAGACTTACAACATATACAGTACATATATAAATGAAACTTATATAAATTTAAACTTGTAGTCATTTTATTATGAATGATCATGCTAAATATATTCAACAAACACAGTACCATTATATATCATTTTCTATAAATATGACTATAACCGGCACAGGGGTGGGCAAACTATGGCCTGTGAGCTGCATGCGGCCCATCAGTGTATATTATGCGGCCCATATGCATATACATGTTGTGATCCTATGTCGATGTTAATTTCTTTTGTTTAGAGTTTTCGCTATAGTTTTTAAATTTGATTCCAACTATTTGATTCGAATATTTAATCAGTTTTATGGCTACAGAGTGTTAGTTCCAGCTGCTTGCTCTACAAGCAGATTATGACCTTGTTGTATGGATTTTTGCCAGCAGCTGCATTTCCACACCTAAAAAACTTTGCTACCAAGCTTTTGACACTATTTGGGTCCTCAAACATTTGTGAGCAATTCAAATGCAGTCATCCAAATCCCAGCCGGTAAACTGGTTCCACAGTTCCAGAACATTATCCAAAATTGTGAACATTTACATACTTCTCATTAATTATAATTGTACTCTGGGATTAACTTGTATGTAAATTAAGTTCCTTCGTCTTCATAACTATTATGATAGGTAACAATAAACTTATTTGAAATAAACATGAATATTTAAGTTTTATTATCAAATTAGTAACAGAATTAGTTTGTATTTTAAAATGTAATATGCATGTTGAATACAGTGTGAGTGTGAAATAAAATGACAAATACATAGTTATTATCGTTAATTCATGTTTTCATACATTTTAACTCATGCCCTCCCCTGATTTAACAAATACTCAATAGTATACATATTAAGCGAAAAATCATAAATTAAGCTTACCAGATTTTCTGATGAAAGTAAGAAACAGTGGAGTATGGGCAAGTTTTCTTAATTAGGCACATTCAAAAGTAATTGTTAACAACAGTCAGCACACAAAAAAGAAGGACAAATGGTTCTTTAATATGCCATTGCACATATCTTGATCTAAATTGGAAGAAACAAACTGAAAAATTACTTGTTAAAAATCCTAATTTAAAAAAAAATATTTTCTCTACCTATATTTCTGCTTACTATAAAGTAAAGTGGCCATTTTGTTATGCCTATGACACACATACACAGCCAACTTTCTTATAAAACATTGGAATAAAGGTGTAGAAACATTTTTTTTTGAGTAACTTAGAATTATTAGCGAGTATCTTTCTGCCCATTTGATTTAATTCTCATTAAGACCTTTGGATTAATTTACGAAAAAACCATTATCTTGTTGGTGGACTGTTGTTAAAATTACTGTAGATACTAATAAGGGCGCAAAAACTAGTACGGATATGAATGGATAAAATGGGCTTCACTGGTGTGCTATGAGGCTTAATACATTTCAAGCACAAGGTAACTTTTTCTTTTAAATGTTAAAATATTTTCACTTATTTAAGTTCTACAGGAATGTTTGGCATGTTCTGTAGTTTAGCAATTGACAAAATAGTTGGTGTTAGTACTCTATTAGATTGCTATAACAATTTTCCATGGGATGATTTCATTTGCATAAATGACAGTTCTTTCAGTGTTTTTCTAGGAAAGAAACAATCTCACATAGGTTGTGCAGATAGTTACATAGTCTTACTATTATGTGGATTCACTCAAGTGCAGAGGTATTAATTAGATATATTATATGCGAAAAGACTCAAAAAAGATGAAACAAATCAAAAGTAAACTGCCATACAAAAAGTACAGAAAAGCTGGGCAACTAGACAAGTGGAAAGCACAGAAAAAAGGGAAGCAAAAATTAGTGTGGACAAGGGGGTTAGAAATGCAAAGTATTGATGTAGGGTACTATTATATGACTGTTGGAGAAGATAAAGATGTCACTGATAATATATTATCATCAAAGTATAGTAAAAATAATGTATAAAGACTGTTCATGCACTGTACATAACGCTAATCATCAACCTATTCAGTATTAATTAGTATAAGCCCATTAATTTTAGAAATGTTAATGTATTGTATGAGGATTTTCTGAAATGATTATTGATATTTTAAAGAAAAAATTCTATGCCCTGTGTCATTGTAAATTTTTTAAATGAATAGTTATCGGAAAAATGCTATTTGGTACTTTTTAAATTATAAGCTCCATAATGTATCCTTTAAATCTGGTCTTAACCATGTATTCAGAATTGTAGCTAATTTGGGCCTATCTATATGGATGGTTTAAACTTTTTTCAGAAATAATTTATCTATATTGATGTACTCCGTGTTGAAAGATGAACTATGCTAAGTACACATTTTTGTTAACAATGTATTCCATTAATCAGACATGAAAATATTTCTTGATTTTTTAATAAATTAACCCAGTTTAAATTATCTACAGCTACAGAATTTGTTTTAATTTTTTGAACAATCTTTTCAGTAGATCAAAAAAACTTTATTCTTACATATTTCCACTTATCATAGTAATAATGTCTATTTATTTGCCCATAACTTGGTTTCTTTGTATATAACTAGTCATATATTATTTTTACTTGACACCCACTTAGAGCAAATTTTAAAGACATCATGCAATTTTATGCTACCTCCACAATCAAATTAATATCACTTTTTAAGCAATTAATGATATGAAAAAAACCTCTGAAAAATGTTGAATGCATAAAATAACTCACATTGGCAGTGAGTATGATTATCAGGAATAAAACAAATTTTCAGCAAATATCTGACAATATACAAAGCATGAAGCCACAGCCTTGCACTTAAGCCATTTAGGGGCAAAAAAACAGCCATACAAATATAATTATCACTGTTTGTAATTACATCACACAATCTCTGGTGTGAATGAAAAAAATGCCTAAATCAAACTTAAAAAGCTACTATTTATATAATTTCGTTTTTCCCATTCAGAAATGAACTAAGCGATGTACTTCCTAAAAATATTTATTCATAGCTAGTCTTAAATACTATTATTTTTTTTTATATTTCATTCGTAGACTGATATGTGGTAGATAAACTGTGTTACCAACATCTTAAAAATTCATCTTTAAATTTTTTTTCTTCAGGAATTGCTGAATTTCAAAAAATTGTTGGTACTTTTATTGATGTGGTTGACAATGTTGCCAAGGAGGTAGAGAAGGAGAAAATAAAGGTATTTTGGCTACATAATTTACAAAATTTGTTTGTCTTATTTTGGAAAAAAAATATGGTTATACAGAAAAAAATTCATTATGTTCACTCATTCAGAATTGAGCCTAACCATGTACTGAACTGGCATTGTCACAAAAAAACTACAACAGAAAAAAAAATGAATTTTTAACACTAAAGACTTGGAAAAAAATGTGTGTACATTATAATTGGTTTTTGCTTTTAGGTTTAGAATATGTAATCAGTTTAGTAATATACTGCAAATAATAAATGTATTTTAAATATTTATAAACTTAGAAACAAAACATTGTGTGCATGTTGGAAGAGAATGGACAAAGCCTGTTTTTCCCACTTAAAGTTACATGATGATGGTTTTTGGTCGCATCATGAATGGCTTTCTCCACCAAAACAAAGTCTATTTGCCTACCTATTTTAAGGTGCCAGCATGTTCATATCAGTTATTGTCCTATATTGACAGTACAACCATAATTTTCATACCATCAAAGTATTTTTTCATCCAGAATGTTTTTTTACTGGCACCTGTTTTACCTTATCTATTGATTGTCACAATCTTGTGTAAAACATTCAGGTCCCTAATAAATCTTATGATTTTCTTTACTCTTTATGAGTAAGAGCAGGATCAGGTCTCTTCACTTCCATCAGATAATGTTACTGGGTGTATTGAGTTACACAAATATTACTGGGTGTATTGAGTTACACAAATATTACTGGGTGTATTGAGTTACACAAATATTACTGGATGTATTAATAGACACAAATGTTACATGGTGTAATGATTGACACAAATTTAGTTAAATATTAAATAAATTGATTACATGTACTAACAGGAGAAAGAATGCTATGTTAAGTAGTTCTCTTTTTATTAAACCTGAATGTATTCTGTTGGTTGATAGTTATAAAAATATAGGTAAAGCTTCAAATGTATCAGTAAAAAGAAATTATTCAAGTATGAATTGCTGGGCAGTTTAGAAGATATACTTCCTTCTTCAATATGCTCTATATGATCCATCATTATAAAATGAGATGTTTACAGTCCGGTTTCTCAACCATTTTAAATAAATTTTGTTTGTGAAATTTATAAATACAATTTTACTTATTCTTCATGTTACATTTTTGGATCATTAAAAACTAAAATTGAACATTTCTTTAGGCCCTTGGAGCCAGAAATTTGTTGAAATCAATTAGCAAGCAAAGAGAAGCGCAGCAACAACAACTGCAGGCATTGATTACAGAGAAAAAAATGCAACTTGAAAGGTATCGAATATATGTAGATTATATATCTGACTATGAATGATGTTTGTAAAAGTTTCAGATATTTATTTGGGCATACTATTAATACTTAAGCATTTATATTATGGAGTTAAGAAGTTATGTGGTTTATTTCTCATTCGAAAATGCATGCAAAAAAAAAAAATGTATATATCGGCTTATTTTTGGATTGTCAATAAAAATTGTGCTTAGCTCAAAGCTAACTCCATTTGTTCCATTGAGATTAAACATTAATGGAATGCCTGTCCCTTCCATAAAGTGTTGCTCTTTATAATGGACATAATCTGATTAAATAACCAAAAACTCTTCTTCTTTTTTATTCAATAAATAGTTTTAAAATTGCTAACATTGATGGCCATTTTAAAAAAAAAAATTTAAACAATTTTTTTTGTTTTACACAAAATTTTTATGTATAATATTCTTACTGACTTTGTCATATATGTATAGCTGAAATAGAACATGCTTATGCCAGTTAATTAATTATTTTTTTTTTAGCAATTTAGGTATATCTAATACAGACATTTATATTTACTAATTATATTTATGTCAGTTTATTTTTTTTTATAAAATAGATTTTTTTTTGCAATTTATGTATATCTGATACAGGCGTATATATATTTACTAGCTATATATTACCATAAAAATGCTTTGAAGTCAAAGTATCTGTGATGAAAATAAAGAAATACAAAAAATTAATCCGGGGGAGGGGGGTTTTATATAATGTCAAATCTTGATTGAAGGGTATAATTCCTTCCAGGGAGATTCTTGTGATTCAAAATACTGGTATAATGTACATTTTAGAAATTATGGAAACTATGAGATTGTTTCTGGGTAACTAAAACAAATTTAAAGATAGTGTAGGAGGTCTGATTTAGGCTCACTTATATGTTGACTATACAAGTGAAACAGGCTGAGTTAAACCAAGCATTGGTTCAGTAATAATCACAGAATGCGTGGTAGAACAAGCAGAAACAATATACTATGAAACGTCAAACATATTTACAGCTAGAATTGATTGTTTTCGATTTCCTTTTTCTTACTGGACATTGCTTGTATATCAAGGCCTGATTTGTTAAAAAATATTTGTACCCAACTTTCAAAACACCTATAAACCAAGTGACTTATAAACCAAGATTTCATTGCAAAAAAAAAAATGTTTATATTTTTCTATTTTGTGGGTACACTTATGTTAGTAGTGGTAGTACTTGATGAGTGCAGTACTTGATGAGTGCAGTACTTGAGTGCTATTGAGAGGATGTCAAGAAAATACTTAACATTCTTTCTTGAAGATTATTTACTTTCTCTTCTTCTATACTGACTGACAGATGACTGAGGTGATCTGTCATGCCTGTGGATGATTTGGATCTCACTCTTTTGTATTTTGATGAATTGATCATTTTTCTAAAACGGATTGGTTTTTTCCTTTATTGCAAAAATTCATGATGATCATCATTAACCTTCCAACTTTGAGGTGTTTAACAAAGTTACAATCACTTAATAATTATCCATTTGCTTCATTTTTTTAGTGCAAGACAAGAATACCTTAGTCTGCCATTTTTTTTTTTGAAGTTAAACTTTTTCTGTGTGGGATCAGGTCTTAATGAAACCTTCAATTTAGCCTTATGGGGATTTAGAAATTTATTGAAAAAGTTCCTTAATTTTTTTTTTAAAAAGTAATTTGTTTGAATTATGTCCTTGCTTAAAAAGAGACTTATTAGTATGGGGTATCTTTTCTTATCTGTTTGAAAATAAAAATACATTTTTAGATAGTCTTGATTATTCATTTTTCAAGTAATGTTTTTCTTTCAATATTTTTTGTAAGAACATTTGTTTGACAGATTTGTAATATACTAAAAAAAATTATTCAGCCATTTTGTTATAAAATTTTATAAACAATTTCAGATTGCGAATACAACAAGATGCTTTACTGAAAGAAGAGGCCAGCCAAAATGAATTCATTGACCAACTTATTTTACAGAAATAGTTTCATCATATTAAGACACGTCATCATACTTCTGTCATCATCATATTTCTGTCGTATCCGTAAAAAAAACTTTTTCTTATCATCAAATACATTCATCAATTTATTTTGTTCATATGTGTACATAAATCAAATGATTACATTTTCAAACCTGAATTATGGCTTTGTTATTTAAAGCCAAAATAAAAAAAAAAAGTCTAGCTATAGCTGTGATAATATTTTTGTTGTACTAAACTACAATATTTTGTTGCATTTTTGTAATAAAATGTATTTTGATAATATTAACTTCTGGATTAAATTTTTTTTTGCTGTTGTATTTAAAATAATAATTTAAAATAGTGTAGACTATCTGGTCAGACTAGATATTTATCAAATAAATGCCAAATCTATAACAAAACCCAATATCCTTTTTTGTTAAAGATAATTGATATTATCCAGGCTCCATAGTTTGGAGGTGGGTCATTGTAAACCAGTTAGTTGAGAGTCTATTGTAGACCAGTTAGTTGAGAGTCTATTGTAGACCAGTTAGTTGAGAGTCTATTGTAGACCAGTTAGTTGAGAGTCTATTGTAGACCAGTTAGTTAAGTCTATTGTAGACCAGTTAGTTGAGAGTCTATTGTAGACTAGTTAGTTGAGAGTCTATTGTAGACCAGTTAGTTGAGAGTCTATTGTAAACCAGTTAGTTGGGAGTCTATTGTAGACCAGTTAGTTGGGAGTCTATTGTAGACCAGTTAGTTGAGAGTCTATTGTAGACCAGTTAGTTGAGAGTCTATTGTAGACCAGTTAGTTGAGAGTCTATTGTAGACCAGTTAGTTGAGAGTCTATTATATTATTTATATTGCAGTGTTTCTCTAATTTAAATGACCTCCCTTGTTTTGAAAATGAAAATCGGGAGCCACAACATCAACATTGGTGTTAATGGTTTTTTTTTTATAACAGCTCATCAAATAAACAAAGTTGTACTTAGCCATTGTTTTATGTGAAAAAGATATATCATGACAACCTAAGATTTGACTGTTGTCATGACGATATCA
Source organism: Bulinus truncatus (assembly GCA_021962125.1). NCBI lineage: Eukaryota > Metazoa > Mollusca > Gastropoda > Planorbidae > Bulinus > Bulinus truncatus. Next base: position 3,499,857 of record JAGDYQ010000081.1, on the reverse strand, counting down.
TCAAAGAGTTTGTCTATTATAGGACCAACACGAGGCTATGTGTAGAGGAAACTCAGGAAAGTAAAATACTTTAGGAGTTAAAAAAAAAAACATGTCAAAGTATTTAAATATCAAGATCAAAATGTAATAACATGAAGTGCAATATCTTGCCTACAAATTTACACTATTTCATAATTTTTAAAACTAAGAAGTCTTGTTTTTTTTCTAATTAATGAAACAAATGAAGATATACATTAGTTAATATCCTTGAGTTAAAGAAACTACATTTCTTACATCAGTGGTCCCCAACCTTTTTCTCTGTCGACTTTTTATAATCTCACTGCGGATCGAGGGAGTAGGGGGACATTAATTTTTAGATTGTTTTGATTTACCTCACCACTCACAGCACATGGAAAGTCCAAAATCCTAGAGACATACACCACAGTAAATAAAAAGAAAAGAATATAATGTTTCTTTGGCGTCTCGGTACCACTTGATTGGGGCTGGGGACTACTGCATTAGCTGAAAGAATCTGATTATTGTTTCTCTTAAATAAATTTGAATTCATCATTCAGTTTTAGCTCTTTTTTTTTTAACTTTTTCTACAGCGTATTCCTGGGTAAAGGCATTTTGTAGAAATGATTTAAGTATTTAAAGTATAAGAAATATGAGTATGATGCTAAAGATATCGGTACATTGTTTTATAAAGAAACAAAATATTCACTGTATATTTTTGTTTTAGTAACACCACACTCCACAAGAGAATAAACCTGTAACAACAGCAGCCTATACTGAGCCATTGAATGTGCTGCAATATGACACGGGAACATGGAGAAACAATAGTATTTTGTAATAAGTGAATAATAATAATTTTGTAACACTGAAGAAAACTTTCCAAGATTATCAAAATTAAAAACGCGCAAGTCCAAAACAAAAACAAACACCTATTAGTATTAGAATTAAATGATTTTAATGGTGTCTATTTCAAAATTAGAAAAAAAATTAAAATAATAGTAAAAATAAAAAATATATAAATTATTTATAATTCTGCGAAGTAGATATTTACGCAAAGGAAAATTAAAGAACAAAGTGTATGCATACGTTTTATACGATTTAATTTATTATACTGACCATCTGTCTCAAAAAATTTACAGGAAGTTCAGAAAATTTCTACGTCTGTTATGGAAAGATTTACATACATTATACATTATATCAGTGGCGTCACTGGGGAGGGAGTGCGGGCTGCACCGGGTGACTTCAACATAGGAGTGATTTAATTCACATCGTCATAGGTATATTAATGATTTAAAGTTGCTCTGATCAATTTTCAAACGCGCTAAAAAAATAGTCATGTGTTTTCATGAGTATTATATACCGTCAGTAATAGTATATGGTATAGTACATGAAAATTCCGATTATGTCCTGATGTCCATGGTGGATGTCTTGAGGCCGGGGTGTTGGGTGACACTCTGAGTTTTCAGTACTAGATGACACCAACCTTTGTGACGCCACAGCATTACACCCCGTAGTTTGCACTGCATGTACGCAACAGAGCGGCGGGAAGATAACCTGCTACATCTTTGAGCATTGCACTTTACTTGCGCAGGCCAGATAGATCATGGTTATATGTACTGCCGGTTGAAAAATGGCAAGGGAAAATTTTCCATACCTCAAGTGACCGATAAGTAGGATATTATTCGCCTGCAAAGTTGCAAGAGTATGGCGGCCTGTAAAAGAAAAGGGTAGTAAGGAAGCCACATGTCCACTACCACACCCTGTATTTCTTTAAAAAAAAAACATTGTTGGAAAAATGCTTTTCCCTCATTTACCTCATAGGAGTTGATAGTTTTTGTTTGTCTCAGGCAAAGTAGCCTTTGAGTACAGGGTGGAATAAAATTAATAATAATAGAAAAAATAGTTTAAAATGTCATAAGGCTCAACCAGAAGACATGCCTGGGGCCTTTGTCTTTAGGGTGCCTTTCAGGTACATTTTTCGCTAATATCTATATAATATATTTGTCGCTTAAAGTAGGCATACTGGACCTCTGGTTATTACTCGTTAATTAAAAAGTCCTCAGTAATGATTTATAAATAATTCCGCCTTTTGTTATTTTACTTTTTAATAGTGTAGCATCTAAAATATCGATACACAATAACACAATTTAAATTATGGCGGATTTCGGAAAGGTCAATTTTAAATTGACGATAAGCATTCTTAATCTTTTTTTGGTCTCACAGACTATACATTATACCAAATGTGCATCGTTAATTTAATTTAATTTTTCCCACCATTATATTTATGTATTTATGCTATGCGTATCAATTTTTAGGTGCTACACTCATTGCAGGATTTACGTATAGGCTGCATAAGATATAGCGTAGGGCCCCAACTTTATTGGCGACCCCCAAAAAATTGTTCGAGTGATCAATTGTCATACATACTTAAGTATTTGGCACTGACATATAATATCTGGACATAAAAAGGGCCTGATATCTTAAATAGAATCGGGTCTTATCAAATGTAAAACCGGCCCTAGCTACACTATAAAAACGAAAATGAGATAAATGGCGGCATTTTGTTGGTCCTTATTAGACTTTTTAAATAGCGATACGCTTTATGTACAGTTTATATTATGTGATAGGTCTATATATAATCAACGTTTATATCCTGTGATAGGCCTATAATCAACGTTTATATCCTGTGATAGGCCTATAATCAACGTTTATATCCTGTGATAGGCCTATAATCAACGTTTATATCCTGTGATAGGCCTATAATCAACGTTTATATCATGTGATAATCAACGTTTGTATCCTGTGATAGGTCTATAATCAACATTTATATCCTATGATAGGCCTATAATCAACGTTTGTATCCTGTGATAGACCTATAATCAACGAAATATTCCCTTAAATACCATTGATTTCTAAATTTCCAAAATAAAGGAATGCAGCTGGTAGTCGAGATTGGCGCCCATGCTTTAATTCTTTTTAGATAATTTAGATCTCTACAAAATGTATGCATCAAAATCCAGATATAGTGCATTTTAATTATTTTTGAATACTTTTATATATACATATATATTATAATTATTTCAAATACATTATATCTTTAAAATGTCCTTAGCGGATTGTGTGTTTAGCAGAATATATATACATGGGATGTATATAATTAAACTAATGACACCATCCAATTTGTACAACACACATTTCAGTGATCTCATATTGCATTTTCTACTTCCGCCATAAATTGGCAATATATCAAACAATAAAATATTTAGTTTTGTGATTGTATATATATCCAATAAGCCTTTAGTTTAAACAGTAACAGAACAATGATAGTAATATACTAATGAAATAAAATGTAAGTACACTGGGTCTACACTTCAGTTCATTTACTAAATCTTGTGCCATATCATTTCTGCTTTAGAGACGAATGGGGTCTCTATGCTAGTCAAAATATCTGACACGAGTCTTTTGCTCAAATGTCACTATTTACACCCAGCAACTTCGCGACATTAAAATCGATTAATGCACTATGACCTTTACTTAAAGTGTAATCTTACAGTTAGCGTCTAGCAGAGTTTATTTTATGTATTGTTAATATAATCAAATATGACAGCATTGCTCGACAAGGGAAAATAAAAGCAAATTATTTCTCTTCATAAAAATAGACTAGAACAGAACAATGAAAACAATCTTATAGCATTTATAGCATTTAGTGAAAGGATCCGGTATTAATTTTGCAACTTTTTTGTATGCAAAAGTGACATTTTTTTCTTTGTTTTTTACAACTTAATGTTCTTTAATGTACACACATCTTAAGTTATTTACCATTCAAATA
>JAGDYQ010000081.1:3480353-3495534 GCA_021962125.1 Bulinus truncatus | reverse complement strand
TTTAATAAGAAACGTTTTTTTTTGTGATTAATGACAGAAATATGATGATGACAGAAGTATGATGACATGTCTTAATATGATGAAACTATTTCTGTAAAAATAAGTTGGTCAATGAATTCATTTTGGCTGGCCTCTTCTTTCAGTAAAGCATCTTGTTGTATTCGCAATCTGAAATTGTTTATAAAATTTTATAACAAAATGGCTGAATAATTTTTTTTAGTATACTACAAATCTGTCAAACAAATGTTCGTACAAAAAATATTGAAAGAAAAACATTACTTGAAAAATGTATAATCAAGACTATCTAAAAATGTATTATTATTTTCAAACAGAAAAGAAAAGATATCCCATACTAATAAGTCTCTTTTTAAGCAAGGACATAATTCAAACAAATCACTTTTTAAAAAAAATTAAGGAACTTTTTCAATAAATTTCTAAATCCCCATAAGGCCAAATTGAAGGTTTCATTAAGACCTGATCCCACACAGAAAAAGTTTAACTTAAAAAATAAAATGGCAGACTAAGGTATTCTTGTCTTTCACTAAAAAAATGAAGCAAATGGATAATTATTTAAGTGACTGTAACTTGTAAAACACCTCAAAGTTGGAAGGTTAATGATGATCACTTCCCCCCATGAATTTTTGCGAATAAAAAAGGAACAAAACAAATCCGCTTTTAGAAAAATGACCAATTCATCAAAATACAAAAGAGTGAGATCCAAATCATCCACAGGCATGACAGATCACCTCAGTCATCTATCAGTCAATATAGAAGAAGAGAAAGTAAATAATCTTCAAGAAAGAATGTTAAGTATTTTCTCGACATCCTCTCAATAGCACTCATCAAGTACTACCACTACTAACATAAGTGTACCCACAAAATAGAAAAATATAAACATTTTTTTTTTGCAATGAAATCTTGGTTTATAAGTCACTTGGTTTACGGGTGTTTTGAAAGTTGGGAAAAAATATTTTTTAACAAGTCAGGCCTTGATATACAAGCAATGTCCAGTAAGAAAAAGGAAATTGAAAACAATAAATTCTCGCTGTAAATATGTTCGACGTTTCATAGTATATTGTTTCTGCTTGTTCTACCACGCATTCTGTGATTATCACTGAACCAATGCTTGGTTTAACTCAGCCTGTTTGACTTGTATAGTCAACATATAAATGAGCCTCCTACACTATCATTAAATTTGTTTTAGTTACCCACAAACAATCTCATAGTTTCCATCATTTCTAAACTCTACATTATACCAGTATTTTGAATCACAACAATCTCCCTGGAAGGAATTATGCCCTTCAATCAAGATTTGACATTATATATAACCCCCCCCCCCCCGATGAATTTTTTGTATTTCTTTATTTTCATCACAGATACTTTGACTTCAAAGCATTTTTCTGGTAATATTAAACTAGTAAATATATATACGCCTGTATCAGATATACATAAATTGCACACAAAAAATCTATTTCATAAAAAAAAATAAACTGACATAAATATAATAAGTAAATATAAATGTGTGTATTAGGTATACCTAAATTGTTAAAAAAAAAAATCAATTGTATATAAAAAATAATTAATAAACTGGCATAAGTATGTTCTCTCTATTTCAGCTATACATATATGACAAAGTCAGTAAGAATATTATACATAAAAATTTTGTTTTAACCAAAAAAATGTGTTTAAAATTTTTTTTTTTAAAATGGCCATCAATGTTAGCCATTTTAAAACTAATTATTGAATAAAAAAGAACAAGAGTTTTTGGTTATTTAATCAGATTCTGTCCATTATAAAGAACAAAACTTTATGGAAGGGACAGGCATTCCTTTAATGTTTAATCTCAATGGAACAAATGGAGTTAGCTTTGAGCTTAGCACAAGTTTTATTGACAATCCCAAAATAAGCCATATATACATTTTTTTTTTTTTGCATGCATTTTTGAATGAGAAATAAACCACATAACTTCTTAACTCCAAAATATAAATGCTTAAGTCTTTAGAGTATGCCCAAAATAAATATCAGAAACTTTTACAAACATCATTCATAGTCAGATATATAATCTACATATATTCGATACCTTTCAAGTTGCATTTTTTTCTCTGTAATCAATGCCTGCAGTTGTTGTTGTTGCGCTTCTCTTTGCTTGCTAATTGATTTCAACAAATTTCTGGCTCCAAGGGCCTAAAGAAATGTTCAATTTTAGTTTTTAATGAGCCAAAAATGTAACAGTAGTTACATGTAACATGAAGAATAAGTAAAATTGTAAACATTCAGGAGGTTTAATAAAAAGAGAATTAAGCATATCATTCTTTCTCCTGTTAGTATTCATTTTATTTAATACTTAACTAAATTTGTGTCAATCAATACACCAAGTAACATGTGTAATTCAATACACCCAGTAACATTAGTGTGACTCAATACACCCAGTAACATTAGTGTGACTCAATACACCCAGTAACATTAGTGTGACTCAATACACCCAGTAACATCTGTGTGACTCAATACACCCAGTAACATTAGTGTAACTCAATACACCCAGTAACATTAGTGTGACTAAATACACCCAGTAACATCTGTGTGACTCAATACACCCAGTAACATCTGTGTGACTCAATACACCCAGTAACATCTGTGTGACTCAATACACCCAGTAACATCTGTGTGACTCAATACACCCAGTAACATCTGTGTGACTCAATACACCCAGTAACATCTGTGTGACTCAATACACCCAGTAACATCTGTGTGACTCAATACACCCAGTTACATTATCTGATGGAAGTGAAGAGAGCTGATCCTGCTCTTACTCATAAAGAGTAAAGAAAATCATAAGATTTATTAGGGACCTGAATGTTTTACACAAGATTGTGACAAACAATAGATAAGGTAAAACAGGTGCCAGTAAAAAAACATTCTGGATGAAAAAATACTTTGATGATATGAAAATTATGGTTGTAATGTCAATATAGGACAATAACTGATATGAACATGCTAGCATGTAGGCACATGGACTTTGTTTTGGTGGAGAAAGTCATTCATGATGTGACCAAAAACCATCATCAATGTTACTTTAAGGGGGAAAAACAGGCTTGGTACATTCTCTTCCTACATGCACACAATGTTTTGTTTCTAAGTTTGTAAATGTTTAAAATACATTTATTATTTGCAGTATATTACTAAACTGATTATATATTCTGTACCTAAAAGCAAAAAACAATTATAATGTACACACATTTTTTTTTCTGAGTCTTTAGTGTTAAAAATTCATTTTTTTTCTGTTGTAGTATTTTTGTGACAATGCCAGTTGAGTACATGGTTAGGCTCAATTCTGAATAAGTGAACATAATGAATTTTTTTCTGTATAACCATATTTTTTTTCCAAAATAAGACAAACAAATTTTGTAAATTATGTAGCCAAAATACCTTTATTTTCTCCTTCTCTACCTCCTTGGCGACATTGTCAACCACATCAATAAAAGTACCAACAATTTTTTGAAATTCAGCAATTCCTGAAGAAAAAAAAATTAAAATATGAATTTTTAAACTTGAAGATGCTGATAACACAGTTTATCTACCACATATCAGTCTACGAATGAAATAAAAAAAAAATAATAGTATTTAAGACTAGCTATGAATAAATATTTTTAGAAAGTACTTTGCTAGTTCATTTCTGAATGGGAAATATGAAATTATATGAATAGCAATTTTTTAAGTTTGATTTAGACATTTTTTTCATTCACATCAGAGATTGTGTGACGTTATTACATAGAGTGATAATTATATTTGTATGGCTGTTTTTTTTTGCCCTTAATTGCCTTAAGTGCAAGGCTGTGGCTTCATGCAATATCTGTTTATGTCTTTGTATATTGTCAGATACTGTATTTCCCCATGTATAAGCCACCCCTTTTTTCCAAAAAAAAAATCTTCAATTTTATTTCTTTGTAAATTTTCTTTCTTTATAAATTGTTTCTCTAATAAAATATTTTTTTCAAAAATTCACAGTCCAAAAATATTGGCCTTATACAAAGGGGGTGCTTATACATGGGAAAATACTGTATTTGCTGAAAATTTGTTTTATTCCTGATAATCATACTCACTTCCAATGTGAGTTATTTTATGCATTCAACATTTGTCAGGGGTTTTATCACATCATTAATTGTGTAAAAAGTGATATTAATTTGATTGTGGAGATAGCATATAATTGTATGAAGTCGTTTTAAAATTTGCTCTAAGTGGGCGTTATGTAAAAATAATGGTTATATCTAGTTATATACAAAGAAACCAAGTTACAGACAAATATATAGACACTATTACTATGATAAGTAGAAATGTGTAAGAATAAAGTTTTTTTTATATACTGAAAAGATTGTTCAAAAAATTAAAACAAATTGTGTAGCTGTAGATAATTTGAACTGGGTTAATTTTTTTTTTTTAAATCAAGAAATATTTTCATGTCTGATTAATGGAATACATTGTTTACAAATAAAGTGTACTTTTGCATATTTCATCTTTCAACACGAGGTACATCAATATAGATAAATTATTTCTGAAAAAAGTTTAAACCATCCATATAGATAGGCTCAAATTAGCTACAAATCTGAATACATGGTTTAGACCAGATTTAAAGGATAAATTATGGAGCTTATAATTTAAAAAGTACTAAATAGCACTTTTCCGATAACTATTCATTTAAAAAATTTACAATGATACAGGGTGGAATTTTTTCTTTAAAATATCAATAATCATTTCAGAAAATCCTCATACAATAAATTAACATTTCTAAAATTAATGGGCTTTTACTAATAAATATTGAATAGGTTGATGATTAGTGTTTTGTACAGTGAATGAACACTGTCAATATACATTATTTTTACTGTACTATGACGATAATATATTATCAGTGACATCTTTATCTTCTTCAACAGTCATATAATAGTACCTTACATCAATACTTTGCATTGCTGACCCCCCTGTCCACACTAATTTTTGCTTCCCTTTTTTCTGTGCTTTCCACTTGTTTAGTTGACCAGCTTTTCTTTACTTTTCACAACGTTTTTCTTAACTTCACTTCTTGTCTGTCAACTTCACTTCTTTTCTATCCAGGAATTTGGCAATCCAATTTTAGACCACTTTCCGCTAAGCTATAGCTCTGATACTTTCAATAAAACTCAGAACCCCAAGACAATGCAATATTCTTACTATTTCATTATGATTTGATGAGTTTCTTAATAAATAAAATTAAATATGTATGGCGAATAGGTCACAGCCTTGTCAAAATCAAGGGAAATTACTGATGTTAAATATAGTACACAGTAACGGAATTTGGCACCAATTTTAGACCACTTTCCAAAAAACTATAGCTCTGATACTTTCAATATAGCTCAGAACCAGATGACAATGCAATATTCTTACTATTTCATTATGATTTGATGAGTTTCTTAAGTATTTTTCGAAAATAAAATTATTGTTGTTGGAGTAGTGAAGAAAGAATGTGTGATTTCAGAGCTCTCCTGTAAGTTCTTGTGATTAGACAACTTCCAGAACAGTCAAAATTGATTTTAAAAGCGAACGCAGCGCAATAAAAACAAATGTGTTGAAGAATTATTTAAAGTGAAAGAATTAAAAATTTATATTCTCTGTTTATAAATATGATACTTGAATACGTTTCACTAATTTCTTTGATTTTACAATGTGCGGTTGTGTAAGTTACGCGCACAGTTGTGTATGTTTGCGTGGCGAGGTCAAGTTAGAGGTCATGAGGTCAAGAGTCTGAAAAGAGATTGAGACGGGTCTTTGAGACTATGACGCAACATTTAAAATTTTTCACCAATCAAAAACTAAAAAGTAGAAAATAAAAATTACATTATAAAAATAATTTCTGAATAAAGTTTTAAGATGGTAATAGTAATAGACTTTATAAGAGCTTCTGATTTTTATAAAAACGAAAAACGTTGGGCGCATGAAAACAAACATCCAGACCTTTATAACATACTCTAATTTATATAAATGAAAACCTGTTTAAAATAATTTCACTATATTAATATATTGATTAAATTGACTTTACAAGTATTACATTCTATATCATGAGTTTAGGTTATACAACACTAGAATTAATTTTACTTTAATTGTTAACATTTGATGATTCTAATGCTGTAATACATTCACATAAAATAAACATGCGCCCAACGTTTTTCTTTTTCGTTTTTTATAAAAATCAAAATCTTATAAAGACTATTACTATTACCATCTTAAAACTTTATTCCGAAATTATTTTCTGCTTTTTAGTACGCAAGAAAAGCGTTGTTTTTTATAAAATATTTTTTTATAATGTAATTTTTATTGTATGGCAGCTTACTTTTGATTTGTTTAATCTTTTTGAGTCTTTTCGCATATAATATATCTCATTAATACCTCTGCACTTGTGTGAATCCACATAATAGTGAGACTATGTAACTATCTGCACAATCTATGTGAGATTGTTTCTTTCCGAGAAAAACACTGAAAGAACTGTCATTTATGCAAATGAAATCATCCCATGGAAAATTGTTATAGCACTCTAATGGAGTAACTTACACAACTATTTTGTCAATTGCTAAACTGGAGATATGGAACATGCCAAACATTTCTGTAGAACTTAAATAAGTGAAAATATTTTAACATATAAAAGAAAATGTTACCTTCTGCTTGAAATGTATTAAGCCTCATAGCACACAGTGAAGCCCATTTTATTCATACATGTCCATACTAGTTTTTGCGCCCTTATTAGTATCTACAGTAATTTTAACAACAGTCCACCAACAAGATAATGGTTCTTTCATAAATTAATCCAAAGGTCTTAATGAGAATTAAATCAAATGGGCAGAAAAATACTCGCTAATAATTCTAAGTAACTCAAAAAAAAATATTTCTACACCTTTATTGCAATGTTTTACAAGAAATTTGGCTGTGTATGTGTGTCATAGGCATAACAAAATGGCTAACTTTACTTTACAGTACACAGAAATATAGGTACAGAAAATATTTTTTTTAAATTAGGATTTTTAACAAGTAATTTTTCAGTTTGTTACTTCCAATTTAGATCAAGATATGTGCAATGGCATTTGTCCTTATTTTTTGTGTGCTAACTGTCGTTAACAATTACTTATATACTTTTGAATGTGCCTAATTAAGAAAACTTGCCCATACTCCACTGTTTCTTACTTTCATCAGAAAATCTGGTAAGCTTAATTTATAATTTTTCGCTTAGTATGTATACTGTTGAGTATTTGTTAAATCAGGGGAGGGCACGATTTAAAACGTATGAAAATATGAATTAACGATAATAACCATGTATTTGTCATTTTATTTCACACTCACACTGTCTTCCACATGCACATTACATTTTAAAATATAAACTAATTCCGTTACTAATTTGATAATAAAACTTTAATATACATATTTATTTCAACAAAAGTTTATTGTTACCTGTCATAATAGTTATGAAGACGAAGCTAGCCTCCGAGTACAATTATAATTAATGAGAAGTATGTAAATGTTCACAATTTTGGATAATGTTCTGGATTCGGATTAATGCAATTGAATTGCTCACAAATGTTTGAGGACCCGAATAGTGTCAAAAGATTGGCAACAAAGTTTTTTAGGTGTGGAAATGCAGCTGCTGGTGAAAATCCATACAACTCCAACAAAAGAACTGATTTGAACTTCTCTATAAGGTCATAATCTGCTTGTAGGGCAAGCAGCTGGAAATAATATTCTGGAGCCATAAAACTGATTTAATATCCCTAGGTTTGAAACAAATAGTTGGAATCGAATTTTAAAATTATAGCGAAAACTCTAAACAAAGCGACATAGGATCACAACATGTACATGCATACGGCCGCATAATATACTCTGATGCCGCATGCGGCTCACAGGCCGTAGTTTGCCCACCCTTGGGTTAAACAATACAAATAACCAGGGATGAGGCGTGAGTGTTGCCGGTTATAGTCATATTTATAGAAAATGATATATAATGGTACTGTGTTTATTGAATATGTTTAGCATGATCATTCATAATAAAATGACTGCAAGTTTAAATTCATATAAGTTTCATTTATATATGTACTGTATATGTTGTTAGTCTAATAATTTGGTAATATCAAAACATAGCAACAATTATTAAAATTTTCGATTTTTCTCTTTAAAAATATTGAATCATTGCAACCTATTAAGAAGACTATGAAATTGGCTTCTTAATTAATGGTAAATTAATCTAATTTTGTGATTTGATGAGGCATTTTAATATTTTTTTTAATAATCACAAGTCGACTTAATTTTAAATAAAATATTTTAGATATTGATTACTAACTTTCAACAAAATCTTTACATTCTTCTTTTAGCTCTCTAGTTTGCTGTGCCACTTCGGGTTCCAGAACTCTTATTTTGTTCAGTTCATCAAAGTGTAAGCCTGCTCTTGCCAACGCTTCGTCAGCCATGTTTACGTTGGTATGTTGGTATGCATGTTTTGAACTAAGCTACACAGGAATTATTTTCGCGTAAAAAAATACAACAATAAACATAATTCTATTGATGAAAACTAGAAAATAATACATGATATGTTTATAATAATGTTTGAATAATAAATAATCTATAAATTAAGTGAAACTTTATTCGAAAGTATTTCTATACCATTCATGTCAATAAATAAATGTTGATTGTCTTGACAACGCACATATCTGTAAATTGTGGGAACAAGTTATTTAAAAAGCTACTAAAAAAAATTAATAACTTATTTTTAGGGAACTAAATGAAAAAAGTCTAGTAAAATGTTTGGTTTAACTCATTTCTTTTTTAGATTTTTCATTTTACGCTGTGTTGGGAGTCGTTCTTTAATTACGTTAAAGACACTTATTTTTAGGCGCCTTCATCTTCTGTCAACAAGTACCAAACTTTTGGTAACCCGCCCCATTTAAGATGACGTCGATTTCCCCAACCTCCCTAAATTCTAAATGAACAAAAATAAAATAAACTTCAGTCCCCCCCCCCTTTCCAAAAATAACGTAAATGACAACATTGAAACTTCTCCCTCTAATTGTAATAATTGAGATCTATTTTCCTTATTAACTAGGTCAAAGACTCCTACCCTATATAACGAGAAGTAAACAAAACTGGAATCCACCCCAACCTGAAATATTATATAACAATAAGCTGCACTTCACTGAGTTTTGTTTGGCTCCTAGTGAGCCCGTTCTAATTATTAGTACATAGCATATAGAATGCACACATCCTTAATGTGTAGAGCTTTGCATAGGGACCAGTGATGAGTGGAAAGCGTCCGTCTGCGACACAGATCCGCAGACTTTTTCGAATCCACGGACTGACTGACAGCGGACGCTTCGTATGGTTAAGTTGCGGACCGACGCGGATCATCGCGCCCTTGCCTATAATAATTTAGTTTTAATAGATACTTAACTTATTCGTAAACTTTTGCCACTGAATCTGAAAATAAATAAAAGTGGCTTTTTTGAAGAATAAAAAACAGGGAGGGATATTAAACGGGATGATAACATTAATGTTAAAACATCTAAAATTTTTTTTTTTAAATCGTACAATTTCAAGTCATTTAAACAGCTGAATTTCAGCAATGCGGACGCGCGGACTGACTGCAAACCAATGTTGTAAGATTCTGCAGACGCGGATCATTAATTGAAATCCATGAACGGACGCGGACGATAAATTTCAAGATCCGCACACCACTGATAAGGACAAATTCGCCATCTTCGTTCTAGAACCCATCATTTTTCTCTGTGGCACTGCTTATGGGCCAGTTTGGGTACATCAAAATGTTAAACTTTTAAGTCATAACATTGAATTAATCGTTGTAGCGCTCGAAAAAAAAATGTTCGTAAAGTTTCAGAATCACAGTTTGGAGTTGAGTAAGGGAATGTGTGGAGCTAAACGTAAAAGAAATAAAGATAAGTAAAAGTAATAAGTAAACTGCCCATGAATGCCCATGAAAGACATCGAGAATGAACAGAGAAATGGCGTCATTGGAGGGTGGGGTGCGGAGGTCGATGGCCTTACCTGGTGATATCAACATTTGTGGGTGATATTAGACATATTAGTTATTATTGTCTGTTATATATCACTTAAGATAAAATTATAAAAAATGTTTGTGTTATAAAGAGCGGGATTTGAATTTCGTTTTAAATTTTTAAAACTAACCTTATTATTAAAACGCACAAATAAGTAAACACAAAACAACAGTAACTCATTCTATCATACAAATATGTTTACAATTATCATTTACTTAAAGGCGGGTAAGATTACAATGTACTGAACTTAATATTTTTTTACATTAGTTGGTAAATTCTGTACTGCAATACATAATTCATAAACTGTTTATCTAGGTGGGGACCCATGCTTTTTCCTTTTTTTTTTTTTGACAAAAAAAACTTATTTCCAAAAAAAATTTTTTCCTATGATTTCTCGACAGTTAATGAAAGATTTAAGTATTATAAAGAAAAGTGAGGGACAAAACTATAGTAAATTTGGCTGTTTGATCCAGCCCTTGTCCCGCTCCTTTTAATATGTTTGGCTGTTTGATCCAGCCCTTGTACCGCTCCTCTAAGTATGTTTGGCTGTTTGATTCAGCCCTTGTCTCGCTCCTCTTAGTTTGCTGTTTGATCCAGCCCTTGTTCCGCTCCTCTTAGTATGTTTGGCTGTTTGATCCAGCACTTGTCCCGCTCCTTTTAGTATGTTTGGCTGTTTGATCCAGCCCTTGTCTCGCTCCTCTTAGTATGTTTGGCTGTTTGATCCAGTCCTCTTAGTTTGGCTGTTTGAACCATCCCTCGTCCCGCTCCACTTTGCGCCTACACATACAGAGACACAACAACATATAAAGCCCAGCTATCGAGTCTCGAATGACTGCCATAGTTGATGATGTGTGCAGTTGGGTAGGGGGGGAGCTCCGTTATCAAATATTTTCAGGAGCCCAAGGCTTACTGACACCAGCCAAGACTGCATTGTTTTTTGTATTTTTTTGTATCATAGTTAAGGGGCTAAACCGTGTATAAATGCAGGTACATTTTACCCAATGTCCGATTAAGCCCCCTAGATGCCCTAAACACCAACTAATTTGGAAAGTAAATTTATATTGATGATGCCAATTCTGTGTATATTTATATTCTAAAAATATTGTATCAGTAATAAGTGTGGTGTGTATGCGAAATAAAATCCATTCAAATAACACAATTTTTATCTGTTATGTACGTCATTGTGATAGGCATAACGGGGAGTGGGGTGTGGGGGGGGAGGGGGACGTCTCTCTCTCTGGACTAGTCTGGACCAATGAAATACATTCATGAAGATTAATAATAAAATTAAATATCAATCATTCATAAACATCAACAAAATATCCCTATACAGAGTTCTTTTTCTCCCCCCTCCCCCTTTGGGCCTCTCTTACTCTACATAATTGTATGTATTTTATTTATGTATCAAACTATTTATTGAACTATATAGCCTTCTGCCTTTATTTCTATCTATTAGTATGTCTATCTAACAGTCTGTCATTTATTCATCGAGTCATCTGCCTATCTAACATTCTTTTTGTCTATAATTATGTCAATATATATGTCTATCAAACTATCTATCTATCTATCTAACTATCTAAAACCCTGCTTACCCTTACTTCTGTCCGCTCATTCACCAGATTTACCAACTATACTTTGCCTTACTTCAGTCTAACTATGTGTATGTCTATCTATCCACCGTGCCTATCATACATCACCATTCACCAAATATACCAACCATTATGATCTAGATTCATTATTTTTTTTTCAAGACTTAACATTTAATTTGACCTACTTCAGCCAAATATATCAAAAGACTTACAATGTCTTTTATTAGAATTATTTCCTGAAGTATGTGCAAGAATAGTTTTTAGAAAACCATCGACCATATGGTTTCTTTTAACACTTGAGAGGGAAAAAATTATCCCGTCCTTCAAGACTACCTTCAGAAAGATCTTTGTTGTATTGGACTCGCTTCAGTGACATATGACGTCATCAGTAAAATTGAATTAATAGAATCGTGAAATAAATATAGCTTTAGGATTCTATTTGCCACAGTCTCACCATCTATCTATCTATCTATCTATCTATCTATCTATCTATCTATCTATCTATCTATCTATCTATCTATCTATCTATCTATCTATCTATCTATCTATCTATCTATCTATCTATCTATCTATCTATCTATCTATCTATCTATCTATCTATCCTAATAAATAAATATATATATAGTATATATATATATATATATATATATATATATATATATATATATATATATATATATATTTAATCAATCTATCTATTTATACAACTATATATTTAATATATCTAATATGTCAATCTATCGACTTATCTATCATTCTGGCAGTCTGTATTTATCATTTTCTCTCTCTTTCTGTATAACACTGAGTACGTTATAATGTTATTAAACAAATCAATGTGTAAAACATTCAAAATGACGTTATCACAGGACACATCTATTATAAACTGGAATTGTCCAAATGGTAGTTCTGCGATGTAAAAATAGTAAACTGAAGTTATTAGTATCTGTGATTTTGACTTCACTTTTCATTTCTAAAGAAATAAGTCTGTGCTAAAAAAATATATATATACTAGTTTCAAGTACCCGGCTTTGCCCGGGTTTAAAATAAGGTTTTCTGTTTACCTTCTGTTTTCTCCCTACCCCTTCTCTCCCTTCCTCTCTCTCCCTCCCTCCCTCTCTCTCCCTTTCCCTTTCTCCCTTTCTCCCTCCCTCCTTCTCCCTCCCTCTCCCTCGCTCTCTCTCCCATCTCTCTCCCTCCCTCTCTCTCCCTCCCTCTCTCTCTCCCTCCCTTTCTCTCTCCCTCCCTCCCTCTCACTCCCTTTCCCTTTCTCCCTTTCTCCCTCCCTCCTTCTCCCTCCCTCTCCCTCGCTCTCTCTCCCATCTCTCTCCCTCCCACCCTCCCTCTCCCATCTCCCCTCTCCCCTTCGTTCTCTCCCCCCCTGTCCACCCCCCTCCCTCCCTCTCTCCCCTTCCTCCTTCCCTCTCTCCCTCCCTGCCCCCTCTCTCTTTTTATCTCTTCCTCCTATTTCTCTCATCCTCTCTCCCTCTTCACCTATCTCCCTCTTCCTCCCTCCCTCATTCCCTCTCTCCCTCCCTGCCCCCCTCACTGTTTATCTCTCTCTCCCTCCCTCTCTCCCTCCTTTCTCCCTCCCTCCCCTTTCCACCTCTCTCTCCCTCCTCCTCTCTCCCCCTTCCTCCCTCCCTCATTCCCTCATTCCCTCTCTCTCCCTTTTAGCATTTTGGTCAAATTAACGCATTTAGGTATTGCGTTAAAAATTTTAATCGCAAATTTTTTTTGACGCGTTAATTGCAAATTAACGCAGTTTAATCAGCAGCCCTAATATATATATATATATATATATATATATATATATACTTATTATTATGGCTTCACACTTCTTCTAAAATCCTTCTTCATTCCTTTACCTTCCTCAAACTGTACACATCAGAGAGCATGAAAAAACATCAACAATTCTTTGCATCACAAAGGCACAATACAGCACCAGCGCGCAATTTCTATTCGATCATCGGGAAATGACGTCACAGAGAAATTTTATTTATTGCGCCGTCGAGATTACTTTAATATAGTAAAATACTAAAATAAAAAAAATTAATTACAATTAAACTACCCATCGAGATGAAACGAAACCTGTCCTATAACCTTCCCCATGTAATTATGTGTATGTGTAACAAATTTCACGTTATTTGTTTGTCTGGATCTTGAGTTATAAGGGAACAGACAGACAGACAGACAGATAGACAGACAACGAATGCGTCTTATAAGTATATATATGTATATATATATATATATATATATATATATATATATATATATATATTAAAACCTTACAACTTATTTGACTTGAAAGTAAATGACAAGGTATAAAATTGTGGAAAAAAATCATTTCATAATATCAAGTGAATTACTCCTCCCCTTTCCCACATCAAACTTTTGGCGACATCTATCTTGGCTATCATTTATCTCATGTTTGTACTGGGGACTCCTGTTACACTGGCACATGTAGACTTATATGTCTGGGGCGGATACTTGTAGACCTATATGTCTGGGGCTGATACTTGTAGACCTATATGTCTGGGGCTGATACTTGTAGACCTATATGTCTGGTCGGGGTTGTATATACATGAGGTCAATGACATCCGGTATTTTTGTATAGTAGTAAGTTCTAAAAGGAGCAACAATATTAAGTCATTTTTTAACACGATAAAGTAATGAAGTAATTAAATTGACTCAAAGGCAGGCACTGAACGTAGAGCCACATTTGACCTCCATTGGTATTAGTTGTTCTCTGCAGTGGAGAATATTGTGCATATAAGACTGGATACATATATATTAGATAACAGCAATAATTTACAGCTGGAGTGTTTGAATGTGTCAGAATGTCTCTGCATTAAGTATTTTATCCATGGGGAGGTCACTCAGGAAGTCGATGAGACTCGCTATTTGACTTTCTATTCAAGTTAAAAACGAATGAGTCGCACCGTAGGCAATTGTGTATAAGATTCAGTAAAAAAAAATGTAAATAAAATAATAGAGACGAAATAATTTAATATGAGACCCACTAAACTTCACTAAGAGTCGCATGTCACTATAAGGGCATCATTTGGCCACCACTGTTTTATAATTATGAATAGACGTCGATTCTATTTGATTCAGCGCATTACAGCCATCCTGATAGACAAACAACGCAGCCAATCAGCGGTCGGTGCCAGTTCCAAATGGCCCTTCCAGTGCTAATTCCTATACAAACTGTCGACCTGAGGGTCTCTGGTTTTATCTCCGGTGAGGACCAATGGATATTTCAGTTCATGGCTAAAGTCCTCGCTATATCTCCCGTGGTGCCTCCATGGCCATTACACTGTCGACTATGATGGGGATGAAAGAAGGGCTCATAAAAACCATCCCATTAGTGGTTTATAGGATCTAAGAGATTTCATCTTACAGGGACTTCATACACTAAAAAAAAGTTGTGTAACTGATATCTAAATATCTTAACGCCTGTTTATTTGTTTTTAAATAGTCCGAAAGTTCTGTCTGATGCAGTTTTGTTTACAAAAA